>JAOTOM010004337.1:0-267695 GCA_034440615.1 Ashinkailepas kermadecensis | reverse complement strand
TTGTCTGACCTGCGGCATAAACGTAACTGTTCTTCCCAGCACATCCTGTTCGTGAGACTGCCCTCTCTCCTGCCAGCATTTCTGCTGAACGTCACACACGAGGTGAGGTCAGCATCGACGTCACGGATTTTATCCAGTTTCTAGTACGACCCGCCAGAAGTATGGGTGTATGTGCGGTTCCCGGCTGCCATAAACGTGATCCATCTATCAGGTTTCCAGCAGACTGCAAGGTAAGAAGGCAGAAAATTGATTTGGAAAACAACTATTGTTTGACTGCCTTTCTGTAAAAGACGTAGTGGGAAACCATTTAGGAAAGCACTGGTAAGGTACCTAGGCACATTAGGTACCAAGGTAAGTACCTATCTATTGTCCAGACTGTAAAGTATGGCACAAGGTTCACTGGGGCACATCAGCCCACAGTGAAAATATGCACCAATCCACACCAAGGGTGAGAAATTGACTCCAATCTGCACCCCCCCCCCCCCAATCCATAGCCAGGAATTTGTCATGGCTAATACCTAACATGCTAAGATTGGATTGTTAGCCTACTTAATTTGAAACTAATAATTTGAGTTCCACCCATAAGTTATGTTCAGCAGAGTGGGAAACTTACTTTCCGGGTTGGGAGTCGGAGTGCATACCGGTTTCTTCCGGAGCACATTTTCATGGACATTATTTTTTTATACATGGAATCTGCTTACCAGCAACCGACCGGAAAAACCTAAATCAGTACCTATATAATATGCATAAGTAATATCATTCTCATTTGTTGTCAAATCAAATGCCAAAACATACGAACAAAGAAGTAAAGTAAAGGTCTGGCTGCTGACTGCTACACAAAGTGATTAGTTTGAGTGGTAACTGTGAGTGGAATAACCAGCATTTTTTTGGGTGTCATTCTGTGTTTGTTTTTATTTATATTTTTGTTCCCACATTTGTGTCAGAGTACATGTGAAGCCCATCCTATCCAGTATGAACCCGGAGTGCAAAAATGTTTTCAGAGATAGAATCTCTTAAGAAGTGCCTTAATTCCCACCCTGATGTTCAGTCAAATTAATTTCACCAAAATTGCATTGCAGGTTAGGTTGGGCAGTGGGTATCTGGTCACCTAGAGCTAGGTAGGTACCTTACCAAGGTAGTTGTTCATATGGGCCCCATTAGGGGCCCACACCCACCTCTCAGGGAGCCTGCACTGCTTGGGGCACTGACTCCCAGGGGCCCACATCTCTTGTGGGTCCTGTACACAGGAGTGGATCCAGAAAGCTGTCAAGGGGGGGCCTCATAGAGAGGGGGCCCATGCTGTGCCAGGATACCAGCCAAGAATGTCCTTCCTGGGGTAGGCAGGGTGGAAAGTGATGTTTGATGAGGCCTGCTAGTATTCCATGTTCCGGTCTTGGGGGGGAGCAATGTCTGGTGTGACCCACAGGTATTCCATGTGCCAATCTTGGGTGGGGGTCTGACACTTGTGAAATTGTGCCCCATCTTGGGAAAATTATCGTACAGATTAAGGGGTTTAGGGTAGGCTTTAGGTCAGGTTTGGTCCGGCCGGGTTAGGTTTCAGCCCCACCCAATGTGTGATGCCTGCTAAATGAATACCGGAACTTCTCATGGAACCTGCACATCCACTAGAGTGGTGGTTCCCAACCTCTGGTCCATTTTCCCTTTTCGCCTCTGGCCAAACCTGCCGTTTCCCCCTAAAAAACTGAAGTTATATTTGTATGTCACTCAAGACATCACTTACGTCAATGAGACAAATGCGTAATGGATCCCATCAAAATTGCCCCCCTGAAATACCGAAATTTCCACCCAGGGGGAAATTTCTCCCCGGTTGGGAACCACTGCACTAGGGGGACCTGTAACTGTACCTCTGCAAGCCAGTGCTACCAGTCTGGCTGCTTGAAGCCAGGCATATGAGGCCTGGCCCAGCCTCCCATGTTCATGGGCACCCTTTGCACCCCCCCCCCTAGCTAAGCCTGTGTCTCATCAGACATTACACACCATGCTGTGCCCCAAATCTACACTGCACCACCCCAAATCCACATACCAATTGCTCAAAATCCACATCAAATCTGCACCAGCTTGGTTCAGCCTGCACTGATATGATCTCATTAAATATGCTATACTTTACAATCTTGCCTATTGTTTTAGCAGGCATCACCATAGCCTCCAATTGACTTTTAACTGATTCCCACATTAAAAAAAAAACTACCTAATTGAAGGCCTAACCTTAGCTCTTGAAGCTTAGAAGACACATAAAGTAGAAGAATGCATTTAAAAAGATTTCCTACAAACATAACTTGATGCCTGACCAGGGTTGTTAATGGAAGGTTGATGTTCAGACATCCAACCTAACAGTGTAAACAGGCAATGCATGCCTATAGTGTCCGCAATAGTGTGTGTTCTTCCTTCAGCTTCATACCAACAGTCCATGCCCAACACACTTGGATCATTCTTGCTGATGAATTTACACTTCCTTTTAACCATACAATAATAATGCACACTGGGGAAACCACCGTGCCCACAGATACGGTTCTGGAACAGACATGTGTCACATTAGTTACTACACTGCCTCATCATATAATGTCAGACACTACAATGCCATCACTAGCAGGAGATGTACGTACAACTGGAAGAGTGCAGTTACTGCCCCTGCCCAGCATCTAGGCTATGTCCTAGTGTCCTATTTTCAAGCATGCATGCCATGAAGTCACAAGCACTTATATTTGACTTCTGTCTTTGGTATTAAATTATAACATTTGAAGAAAGAAATGTACAAATCATTCATGACCTTATTGTGTGCGACTGAGTCTTCAATCAAGCCCAGGTTCTGTCCATACACTACAAATTTTTCCGACATCAGCACATGGGCTGACCTATTGCTTGTCTTGAGTTCTCATTGGTGGACAGCCAGCCCAAACCCCCACGTGGTGGAACTTTGTCCAATTCAAAGACTATTGGCATTTTTGGCATTGCTTACTATTGGCATGATTTTTAGGAAAGTTCTAGCATCCACATGTCAACCCAATTTATCAGGGGTCATCATGATCTCACAGGATTTTCTATACATAATTGAACAATAACAAAGATATCAATGTGTTAAAAACACACAGGGCCCTGGGCCTTTGCATTGTGCACATATGTTTTGTATTTTCTTTTTGTGCAACAATGTAATAAACGTGTACGGATTCAATTATGTGCATGGGGAATTCTTTTGTAAATTGTAGGAGATTTCTGCCCCCCCCCCCCTCCTGAGGCAGGTTTTGTATATAAACTGACCACATAGTGGTGGTGAACTGGGAAATTTTTGAACTTTATTGTTCTAATTAAGCTTTTATCAGCAAATCCGAATTTATTTTTTAAACAAATTAATTTCACCAGTATCACATGTCTTTCAAGTTATCAAAATGACTGCCCCATGCACTGATTCACCAGCTGATTGCACCCAACTCCAAATTTGGAGTATTTGTATGCAGTGCCACTGACTGAGGCTTTGTATGAGATAAGCAATGGTTAGTAATGTTGGGGTTTGCCATGCTCCTTTTTCTGGTTATGTTCAGTCAAATTAATTTCACCAAAATTGCATTGCAGTTTAGGTTGGGCAGTGAGTATCTGGTCACCTAGACTAGGACTCACCCAAAAGGTGAGTCCAAAAGGTGAGTAGGTACCTTACCAAGGTAGTTGTTCATATGGGGCCCATACCCACCTCTCAGGGAGCCTGCACTGCTTGGGGCACTGACTCCCAGGGGCCCACATCTCACCCCCACCTTTTCACCGTGCTAGGCCTAGAGATGTGTTTGGAAAACTTTTCCGAAGTTTATTCTAATGTGGCAGTATAAATTTCTCTGTATTAAAATTTGCCAGATAAGTGTGGGTCTGATGGTACTGGCCCCCATTTTCTCATTAGTATTGCATTACTCAATGTTTTGCTTGTTTGGTTTGCCACAGCTCAGGAAGGCATGGGTCATTGCCATCAGAAGAGCTGGCAGTCACCCTACCAGGAAGCTTTGGGAGCCTACAAGAAATAGCCGACTCTGCAAGGGCCACTTCAGAGAAGAAGATTGGCTACCCCAGACAACATGGTCCATGGCTGCTGGCATAAGTGAGTGGGAGGGGGGGGAAGCCTGGGAGCTGATTAATTTGTTGAATACTGTCAGAACAGCTAGAATTATACATGCAAGCTGGCTGACATTTATTACAGGAATGATACAGAAGGATGCAGTATATGTAAAAAATATGGGCATTGGCAAATGTTTAATCCAGCATGCAACCATAATTTTTTTGAAGGGTAAAAAGAAGGTATTGTGCTAAACTTTGGGTCATTTTATGCAGAAATTCTTTAAAGGGTCTTCTGGCTGCCAGTAGTAGGTTGGTGGTGTGTATGGCCCTGTTTTGACCACCTGTTGGGGGTGGGGCATAGGTTATTGCTTCTTTCTTTTTTAAACGTATGTCCATTAGTTAGTTGTTTTTTGTGTGCAATAAATGTGTATGGATTCAAAACCCTTCACTTTTCCTCCAGAAAGGGGTCCTAGGACCCTGGAAGCACCCCCCACCCCCCCTGGTTGTGCCACTGTATGTATATATTTTTCTTCTTTCAATCATTGACTATTGAATATTATCACACTTTTGCACTTTGAGTTTCCTCCAATAAAAAAATTGCTAGCCATTACTTTAACCCTCACCCTATGAGGGGGGGTCATTGACCCCTCTCAGGTGTTTCGAAAATGATGGGAGAAATCAGGCATAGTGTGCTGGAGAGGGCTGCAGTGGTGGGGGGGGGGGATGGATCTGCACCCCCCCCCCATCACCAAATTGCAGGTGAGGGCCAAGCTACCACTACTGTACCACA
Organism: Ashinkailepas kermadecensis; assembly: GCA_034440615.1. Lineage (NCBI taxonomy): Eukaryota > Metazoa > Arthropoda > Thecostraca > Neolepadidae > Ashinkailepas > Ashinkailepas kermadecensis. The sequence continues at coordinate 262,849 of JAOTOM010004337.1, read as the reverse complement.
CTTGCAGGGATCTAACCTGGGCTAACCTGTTTTCACAGAGTGTCGGCGGTTGCGGCAAGGCGTGGTGCCATCTGCGAATTTACCTGCCAGCACGTTCTCCGAGAAGAGCATTCCTCGTCATCTTCCCTCTGAACGATCACCGTGGCCAGCAAAAACAGAAAACGTATGTTCTACCCAAGCTAGTGGCCAGAGTCCGATAATTGGCGAGTTCCTGGCACACTGTAACCCATGAACAACCTTTCTTCAACACAATATTTCCGAAATCCTTGGCCTAAATGACTTGCAACCCTAATAAAAGCCACATGCCAACACCGACTCCCGGCAACCCCACGCAAAATGCACAGCAAAGATGGCCGACGCCTCCTAGTCGGGTGACCATTGCGTACAGCGCCGCCCTGGTGGCCAAATCGTAGCTTTCAGACCCCATTGCTCAGTCCCGTAGGCGCTACAGCCAAACTTTCGTGTTTTCCACACGATATTTTCGATCTTAAATACCATCAAATTGGGACAAAATCGGATCCATTCGACAGCTTGAAGAATCTTGTCCACGAATATGAGCTTTATTTTCTCCTAGCACTAGGCCTTTTTGCTTGGACCCACGCTGACTGCATTCATGTCGAGCGCCGCAGGAATCGCGCGGTGCCACGGGTAGTAGCAGTATGACGAGACAGTCCAACTGAAGATCACGGCGGGAAAGGAGGGGCAGGAGCAAGTAAGAGACAACTGTTGCAACATAATTCATCCCCACTCGGTGCAGGAGCGTAAACAAGGGTGCGGCACTGGGGGCATGTGCCTCCCATGAGAAAGCTGGTACCCCTCCGTCCAGGAAGATGGGTCAACATTATATTTAGGCTACAGGCGGAGGTACCGATACTGGTTGGAATGTCACGCCCTTATCACCCATGTGCAGATACGGAACCTGCAGCCGGTTTTCAGGATTGTTTTCCATTTGTCATGCATATGCGTCTAGACCAGGGGTGTTCTTTGATATATTTGTGAGGGGCAAATGCCCCCTCCGTGTTGGCTCTGTCTCCAAATAGTTTATATTTTTAACATGAGGTACCATGGAGCATGCATCCCATCGACGTGGGGCTTCCCATTAACTTCATGTATTTTGCACCCCAGTAATCTGTAGTATAATATATATATATATATATGTATGTATGTATGCAGTAGGTATATTTTAATTGGCTTTCTTTACAATGATTCAGAAGTTTGTCGATGTGCATTCGCGAGTTTAGACCAAAGATAAATAGGAAATATTCGTCCTGGCGTTTCGTTAGGTGAACGTGTAGCGGGCATTGCCATATTAAATTATATGTGCATCAGCTATTCATGGTAATGCTCTTATGTAACATTCACGTGTGAGGATATTCATACTCTGGCGATTTTGCAATGCGTCGTACAATGTCACTTGTCCGAATGTATGTGACCAAGGGTTGTGCCCCAAATATAATACGTGTAATTTCGAACTTCTGATTCATTGTAAGGAGCGTCAATTAAAAACTACCTACTGTGGATAATCATGCCTTACATACAGCAAGCACTCAACGATATATATGTATGTATGTATGTATGTATGTATGTATGTATGTATGTATGCATGTATGTATATATATATATACATATGTTATATACATACATACATACTACTTCACACAGGGCTAGAGAGCAGATAGTGGGGCACATGTCATGCCAAATATGCTTACTTTTTAGTGCCATCTAATGGTTTCCCTATGCTGGGCAATGGGTATTGAATTAATGTTATATCTGTCATAACATGTATGTTGCTTTCTGATGGTGTTCGTGGCACATTCAAGATTATAATATTCCAAGACATGGCTAGCGAAGCTTTTCTCCAAAGGGAGGTTAGGATAGGTTAGGTTTGGTTATGCTGCATTTTTTACATTTATTTTTAATGCTGTGCTACCTAAATGAAAGCCTTTTTTAGTGTTATTTTCCTCACAACCGGAAGTATTTGCACAGAAAATGAGTGATGCCATCATCTTAGTCACTTTCATAAACATTACATTGGAATTATTAATTCCAAGGAGTCATAAAACACATTACAACGTAAATTTACCGGTAAGCCTAGGTTCATATTTGGCAAATCCAGCTATGGTTTCAATTTCAATTGGTGAAACTTTAGGGGTTACGAACGATAACAGGTTGAGGGTTGTTGTATCCTATGAACTGAATACATTCTGCACGAACTTAAGAGCATGTTCAATAACCTACGAATCCAAACAATATTCATCAGCCTCATATTTCAATTTCCCGTGCCGGCAATCAGAAACACATTGCGCCCAACCACAACAACACCCTGATGTCTTCGCTGCGCCACAGATGAATCTTAGCCAGGTTTTAAAACGTATTTGGAATGTTTATGTGACGTCACGGTATTTACCAAAATCCTGGTAGATTATACTATAAATCTCGCACATTCCTGCTGACGTCACAAGGGCTGGAACTAGAATACCTACTAGATTCCGTTGTACCCTTTAGTATTAGTACCCAGCTTAAAAGCACACAATCGTCTCTGTTCCGAGCAAGGCGATATATACCAGAGTATATTAAAGAATGGGTACACCCAAGTTTAGTATATTCTCTGATATAGTATATATACTGTGCCTTGGTGACGTCACAGCTAGAATATGCGATATTCTACTAGAATGTGGTGGACATCTGGCAGATTATAGAATCCTATAGTAGAATATTCTAATTCTAGCAGATTCCTGGCAATTTCATTTAACAGTGGGTTCCTTTTCTGTCGAGGCTCAGCCAAGGCTATAGAACACCAGCGCTCAGCGCACGACTGGCCTTGAGGGCCAGCCGGTCGTCATGGCAACGACTCTAGGCCCCACCCTCCGGGAGTCGGCCGGCCGGTTTTGTGTAGTGTCCTCGTTTACCGGCAAGGAAACATACTTTTTTTTTCGAAGCGATGCAAGTAAAAACGATCCGGATTCGTATATATAATTATTCAGGCATTCGCATGATGTCAAATGTGCCTACATACAATAAAAATAACGTGCGTAAAGCCGTGGCAAATATTGGTCGTTTTGGCTTAACATGCACGCAAGGTGCTGCCGAGTATCGCCTTGGCTACGTCACAGGCCCGGAACAACTTGACCGCCCCCCCCCCCCTCCGATATATACCGTTCCGAGGTAAAATTTCGGGTTGTTATACACAGCGGCCCTCCAATATTGTTCGGCAACCCGTGACGTAACATGGGCTGGCCAACTGCTCAGTCCCGTAGGGGCTCCAGCCAAACTTTGGTGTTTTCCACACGACATTTCTGATCTTAAATACCATCAAAATGGGACAAAATCGGGCAAATTTGAAAGTTTGAAGAATCTTGTCCACGAATGTGAGCCTTATTTTCCCCTAATACTACGACGTTTTGCTTGGACCCGCGCTGACTGCATTCATGTCAAGCGCCGCAAGAATCGCGCGGTGCCACGGGTAGCAGCAGTATGATGAGGCGGGCAAACTGAAGATCACGGCTGGGAAGAAGGGGTAGGAGCAAGTAAAAGATAACCGTTGCAACATAACTCTTTCCCACTCGGTGCAGGGGCGTGAACAAGGGTAACCGGTGAACTGGGGGGCATGTGCCTCCCATGAGAATGTGGTACCCCTCCGGCCAGGAAAAGGCGCCAACATTATATTTAGGCTACCGGCGGAGGTACCGATACTGGTTTGAATGTCACGCCCTTATCACCCATGTGCAGATACGGAACCTGCAGCTGGTTTGCAGGATTGTTTTCCACTTTTCATTCATATGGGCCTAGACCAGGGGTGTTCTTTGATATATTTTTTAGGGCCAAATGCCCCTCAGTGTTCGCTCTGTCCCCCAATAATTTAGACTTTTAACATGAGGTACCATGGATCATGCATCCCATCGATGAGGGCTTCCCATTTACTTCATGTATTTTGCACCCAAATAATCTATAGTGTAATAATCAGTAATATAATATATATATATATATATATATATATATATATATATATATATATATATATATATATATATATATATGCCAACCATTTTGGAAGCATATTAACAGGAGGGAGAGGGTTGAAATCCTTTGACTTCGGAATGATGGTGATAGGCTTGGCACCTTGCAGCACCAAATAAAGTTGTTCCTACTCATCTTAGCATAAAATACTAATGGGTACTTATGAAAAATACTGGTGCAAATCCGGCGACTATTTGTATGAGTGTTGCTTCAGCCCCCTCGAAATCCATTTGCCCCCACATGCAAATACTAGGCAGGCCACTGTCCACGCTACTCTATCTGGGATGTGAACTTTGAGTCTTAATCACTGAAAGGGGCTTAGACCTGCAAAGTAAAATCAAGCCCATGAAATATAGGTGTTCCTGTTGTTGGGGAAGGGAAGGTGGTATAAACAGTAGGAACAGTTCTTCCCACAACTTCAAAGCACTGCAGCTTAAAGCTGTGGATTCTTTCGTTTTTCAAGCAAACATTTGGAGACATCTGGATAAAAAGCTTGACTTTTCCCCTGCACCAGCCTTGAAGGCCTGTCAATAGCACTGACCATGAGTGTATCCCAGAGTGAGGCCACAAAGTGACCAACCCTGAACTGATGAAACTTCAATTGAAATTGACCTGAAATTGAATATCCAGTGTACTGAAGCTTATGATATTGGTATGAATACACCTAGACATAAAAGACATAAAAGAGATCAGTGCAACTATGAGCCACAAGGGCCCTTCTTGGTTGCACTTTTGGACACTGAACCAGTTGCCCACCAAATCTGTATATCAGCCCTCCCTGGAATACAGAAAAACAAGCCCCCTATTCTTATAATGATTGTCTATGCCGTTTTGTAAGATGTTCAGTGTGTTGCTACTGCCAATGGTTCCTGGCAGCTGGTTCCAGTGTTCGACTACCCTGTTGGTGAAGAAGGACTGTCCTAACCTTGTCCGGCTGATTAACTTTAATTTTGAATTGATGACCTCTAATTGCATCATTTCTGTTAAATTCAAACATTTCCCCGATATATCCCTGTTCCTGACCATGAACAAATTTAAAAACCTCGATGAGATCTCCTCTCAGCCTTCTATATCTAAGTAAAAACATATTCAAGTTCTTCAATCTTTCCTCATATGCCAGGTTGCCTATACCATTAACCATTTTTGTTGCCCTCTTTTGTACTCTCTCTAAAAGCTAACAATCTTTTTCATAACTAGGGGACCAAGCTTGGACACAGTATTCCAAATGTGGCCTGACATATGCACAGTAAAGCTTCCTGGTGACTTCGTCACTTTTGTATGATACAGTCCTATTTATTACCCCAAGCATTCTTAGTGCCTTCTTCCTGGCTTCTTTGGTCTGTTCTGATGCCCCCAATTTTGTGTTCAAAATAACAACTAAGTCCTTCTCCTGCTGAGTCACAGATAGTACTTGGCCACCCATCAAGTACGGAGCCTTCATATGCTGCCTACCTACATGCATGATTTTGCACTTATCAAAATTAAATTTCATTTGCCATTTTTCAGACCACTTCACAAGCTTCATTGTGCCCTGTTATTGCCGTAAAGATCTTCAAATCATCCGCAAATTTCAAAACCTTACTGCTTAGGCCACATTCAATGCTATTCACAAATATAATGAACAATAGTGGCCCCAGTACCGACCCCTGAGGGACTCCACTAAGAACATTTTGCCATGATGACTTTGTACCATTTAGCATTACTCTCTGCTGTCTATCTGAAAGCCACAACTCTATCCATTTTAGGATGCTACCTGCAATGCCATGGACCTGAAGCTGCATCATTAACCGTTTACGGGGTACCTTGTCAAAGGCATTACTAAAGTCAAGATATGCTACATCAACCTGAATTCCCTGATCAAATTGTTCTGTGGCAAAATTCAAAAAGTCCAAGAGATTTGTGAGACACGATCTCCTTTTTCTAAACCCATGTTGAGTATCTTGAATCAATCTGTTTCCTTCCAGAAAACTACTATTTTATCCTTGATAATTGCTTTGAGTACCATGCAGACTAGGGATGTGAGGCTTACTGGCCTATAGTTTTCAACTTTCCCTCTTTCTCCTTTCTTGAAAATAGGAACTACATTTGCCATTTTCCAATCTGTTTGAATTTCATTTTGTGAAACTGATCTACAAAATATTATACTAAGTGGAATTGCGAGTTCCTTTACAGCTTCCCGTAATACCCTAGCATAAATTCCATCAGGTCCTGCTGCCTTGTTTGGCTTTATTTTTCTGATATAATTGAAAACAACATCACTATCAATGAAATCAATATCGTGTATCTGATCACCTGTTACTGAACTGTGGTTCACAGTTGGCAGATGTCACATCGTCCACTGTAAACACTGATTTAAACTGCTTGCTCAGCTCCTCAACCATCTCACCATCCTCACTCAATATAGTCTCATTTACTCCCAGTGGACCAATTGTGCTTGAAACTTTACTTAGCTTGTAGAAACTAAAGAACTTTTTACTGTCTCCATTACAGTCCATTACAGCCAAATCCAATTATTTTGCTCACCTTGCTACTCTGGTTTTCTGCTTCACAGCATCTCTAGCTTTTTGATATGACCTTACGATATTTGAAGCTTCCTTAAATAGTCTAAATGCATCTTTCTTAGCCTTAATTGATCTCATCAAATCTGGTGTAAGCCATGCTGGCTTTCCTACCCCTGAAGCATGTCCTACCCTAGACATGCTTCAGCCCCCTTTCCACACCATTTTGGAATAAGAGAAGATCACACATATAATTAATGCTGTTCTCCAACATTACTACCAGTTATTCCTACCAAATGCTGAAATTATTTGCTATCTCGGAAGAAAATGCACCTTACTTGTCATAAAAAGAGGTGGCTTAGAGCTTCATTCATACTTGTATGCATTCATGGCCACGAATCCTCTTCTTAATGGCATCTTTTGCACTGCAGTTGGTCAAATTTGTTATCCCAAGTGCACTCAGTGTGCCTTTTCCTTTAGGGGTCATGGGCAGGGTGGGAATTAAGGCACTTCTTAAGATATTTTATCTCTGAAAACATTTTTGCACTCCGGGTTCATACTGGATAGGATGGGCTTCACATGTACTCCGACACAAATCTGGGAACAAAGATATCAATAAAAACAAACTCAGAACGACACCCAAAAAACGCTGGTTATTCCACTTATGGGCACCACTCAACCTAATCACTTTTTGTAGCAGTCAGCAGCCGGACCACAGCTTTACACACTCCATCAATCTCAACCACCGGAATTGCCAACAACAATGCGCCAACAGCAACTTGCAAGATGATGCACATGCACACTAAGAACATTGTTCTCCGGCTCTGGAGCCGCGTCTCGGAATACCTGCGTTCCTGCCACCATATAGTGGGAAACTGAGTTTTAAGAGATGTCTCCGGAGTCCCGGAGGCCACCGATCAGAATTGGCTGCGTTAGCGTTTTCTGTTCTGAAATCTGTCTGTCAACCAATCAATGCAAGGTATTTGGTATATGACGTCATAACCATTAGCAACTTTGAACACATGGTTAACAGTGTCCACACAAGTTAACAGTACACACAAGACCTTGACTGATCCTTTGCTTTGATCACATCCAACTGTGGCGTGTGCGGTAACGGAGTTGCGTTCGTATTACGTGGGAAATTGGCTGAGTAGGTAGGTATGCGCTCTGAGCTGAGGGTGAAGTGTGAAGTATTTTTGTTTGTTTTTCATATGGCTAGCCTTGTACTGAGACCAACAGTGAAAGGAAAATGCATTTCTCCTGTGAGTTATAAGAAACAAAACAGTGCTGATTATTACGAGTCACTGCCGGCCGGTGCCATCCATTGTTCACTTCTTTGTTCGTATGTTTTGGCATTTTATTTGACCAAAAATGAGAATGATATTACTTATGCATATTACGTAGGTACTGATTTAGGTTTTTCCGGTTGGTTACTGGTAAACAGATTCCATGCATAAAAACAATGTCCATGAAAATGTACTCCGGAAGAAATCGGTATGCACTCCGACTCTGAACCCGGAAAGTAAGTTTCCCACTCTGGTCATGGGTCTCTGTGAACCAGCTGATGCACACAGTGTACCTCAAGTTACTAAGATTTACAGTCTAGGATGTGACCATGCAGAAAGAATGCTCCAATGCATACGCACTGGCAGTAAGAAAATGGCATTAATTATGCATGGTAATTCATAAGCAAAGTGAGTTGACAAAAGCATCATAGTTGGAAATTAGGATATTTCCATGAAAAGGGTAGGCTAGGTTAGGTTAGGTTATGCTGCTTTTTAACATTTATTTTTCTGCTATGCAACCTAAATGAAAGCCTTTTTGGTGTTATTTTGCTCACAACCTGAAAAGTAAGCATTTGCACAGAAAATGAGTGGTCCCATCATCCTAGTCACCTTCATAAACACTGCATTGGACTGATAAATTCTAAGGATTCATAAAACACATTAAAGCATAAATTTATCGGCAAGCCTAGGTTCATATTTGGCAAATCCAGCTATGGTTTCAATTTCAATTCGTGAAACTTTAAGGGTTATGTACGATAACAGGTTGAGGGTTGATGCATCTTATGAACTGAAGAAATTCTGCACCAAACTTAAGAGCATGTTCAATAACCTAGGAATCCAAACAATATTCATAATCCTCATATTTCAATTTCCCCTGCCAACAATCAGAAACACCGTATGCCCAACCACCAGGTCCAAAACCAGGTCCAAAACTAGCGCTAGGGATCCAATCACATGACGTCGGGATACAAAAGATTACATTGGACTAAAAAGAGTCGGGTCTCAGCCCTTCAAATTCGCACTGGGGCCCAAAAGATCGCGCCGGGCACCCAAAAGTTGCAGCTCCCCAATGGCGTCTAGGGCCCCACATAAGCACAGTGTGACCCCAAAAATCGCATTGGTATTCGAAAAAAAATCAGGCCGGAGCCCTCCAAAATATGGAGGGATTAAAAAAATTAATGTCCGGGTCATGAAAATGGCTCTGGAGCGTCGAACATATCATCAGATGCCTTGAGGGAGGAATCCCACACCACAACACACCAGCTAGGAATGAGAAACCGCGGGGGGAACATGCTGATATTAGCGCCGCCCTGGAAACATACGGGACATTGAAGCCGCCGCATTCCTCTGAAATTCCGACAAGTGATTGGCCCACGAGTTCACCTTCCACCGATTTCCGTCTTGAAGGACCTGTATTACAGCCCTGTACCTGGCGCGAGTATTGGTAGAGTACGGTGGAGATGTGAAGTAAACTGATAAGGGTGATAATGGCATGCAGTTGTCAGCTGATATTAGAGGTTTTGAGCATTATAGGCTCTGAGCATTATAGATTCTGTGCATTATAGGCTTTGAGCTTTAGCGGTTTTGAAGCATTTTGAAGCATTTGAAGCATAACTCTGTTTCCAGAGTTATGCTTTCTGAATATTAGTTGCAACGAAGCATTATAGGAATTGAGCATTATAGGTTTCGAAGCATTATAGGTTTTGAGCATTATATGCTTTGAATGTTCCCACAGGACGTAGTATTAGAGGCTTTGAAGCATTATAGGATTTGGGTATTATATGCTCTGAACAACTATATGTTCCAAGCATTATGTGGTTTGAGGCATTATAGGTTTTGAGTATTATAGGTATTGAAAATTCCCCCAAGACGACTATTTAGAGGCTCTGAAGCACTATAGGTTTTGAGTATTATAGGTTCTGAAGCATTATCGGTTTTGGGCATTAGAGGTTCTGATATAGACCCACAACAACACTCTGATGTCTTCGCTGCGCCACAGATGAATCTAAGCCAGGTTTTAAAACGTATTTGGAATGTTTACGTGACGTCACCGTATATATCAAAATCCTGGTAGATTCTACTAGAAATCTCGCACATTCCTTTTTACGTCACTAGAACTGGAAAACGAGCGCAATCTGTAGAGAAAACCGTCCGTTTTAGCCAAATTGGATCGGTCCCTGCCTACCTAATGCGAAATAACCTAACCTAACCTAACCTAACCTAACGTAACGTAACGTAACGTAACGTAGCCTAATCTAACCTAGCCTAAACTAACCTAACTAATTCACTCTTGGCACGCACAACTTGATAACTAACTGCACTCACCCACAGCTGCGCAGAATTCAAACACGACCAAAGCGGCAAAAGGTTAAATGTTGGCATTCTGATTCTTTGGATTTTTAATGCCATGTATTTTAAGGTGAAAAAGACGATGCAACCACTCATTTTCTCCGCAAATGATTACTTTCAAGTCAACGGCGGTCGATACAATTGAAGATGTCATAGGCGTGATGTGGAGGAAATGTGCTACGGTATGAACATTATTTCATCAGCTAATGCTGCAAACATTTACATACCTTAACGGGATCATCCAGGCTGTGGCTCATCCGTTCGTACCACAATGGTGTCTGACTGACCAGCACGGTGCTGAGACTGCGGCTTATCAAGCTTTGATGCTTCAAGAAATAAATTATGAATCTCGTGGCCATGGAATTCCTTTAAAAAAACAAATACTGGCAGACATTGGAACAACTTGAGCAAATGACCTTGCTGGGAACGACAGTATGTTATCAGAAAATTATAAACTTGAGTGGTTGTCCTCAAAAGAAAGCTTAATAATTTTGTGAGAAGCTGGAGCACAACTGGTACACTGCAATTTGCAGTGTGCAGTGTGCAGTCTGCAGTCTGCAAAGCTAAAATTGCATTGATATGCATGGCGGCGTGTGGTTTGTTTGATTGTCTACTGCTCAATCAATCAAGAATTTAAAAAATTACATATGAATATATAAATTATAGATGAAATAAAATAACCTAACCCAACCTAGACTAAGAAATGTAGCATAATGTCCGAAACAAATTTCTTGGCCATTACGTCATCAAATATATGAAAACTAAAATAATACGGCATCGCAAGGAACTCCCGGCCAAGATACCTTTACTAGAAGGTAGATCGAAGTTTTCCTTCAAGCCCGCATGACGTCATCCGAAGGTTTTTAATATGGTATCAATATGGTTGCAGAAGACTTTTCTCAAATCATACGCAATGGTTACTTTTATTTTGCTTCCTCTACAAGCAAATATATTGCTGACTGAGTTATTAATCTTGTCCTGTTCTTTCCAGTGAACATTTGTTCCGACACATATTTTTATTATGCATAGGCAAGGTTTGATTTGTGCATTGTAATCTTGCATGTTGAGAGGAATATTTTGTAGTCATCCAGTATGGAGAATTTTTTTGTTCAAACCTTATGCATCGTAACTCAATTTGCACCCCATTTCGGTAAATTTTTAGCACTTACTTGATCACAGCAGCTCATTGTCAAACATAGGAGGTAACTTAGGAGATTCAACCCCCGGATGAGAAAACAAGAAACAATTTTCCGGAGAGGATAGTGTTCTGGATTCTAGAAATCCAGGAGCAGCCTATTTTTCCAAACATGCACCTACCTACCTACATTGACATACAACAGTTATTAAAAACAGCTTTTTCTAGGCCAGCTAGACCCAGGGCATGGTGCATTATTCCTCGATTAATTTTGCATGGATTATTGACAATACATGCATAATTGAACATTTATGTACAATACAATCATCATGCTATGAATGCCTGCCTGAAACTTTCCATGAGTTGCAGTCTGATTTCCTGTAGTATGAATTCAGCATCAAGATAGAATGTTTGAATGTTTCAGGTGTTTCATCTCTGTTTCAGGTGTCATGCCTTACTGTGCAGTACCAGAGCATAGAGGTTGCGCTGGGCAGGCAACTTTAATAAAGAAGAAATCTGGTTACACCATTTTTATCAGGATTCTGCCTTAGCAAAATATCTTAGCATACAATAAAACAAGTCTAAGTTCTCAAATGTTGGGGCACCAAGGGTATGCTCCAAGCATCTCAAGGAAATTGATAAGAGAAGAAACCTAAAGAAAGAACTGCTCAACCCTGCCTCTTTGCAGAGAAGCAAATGTCTCCTACCATCAGCTATTCCCACCATAATATTCCCACCAGCTAAAACCCTGGGTAATCCTGAAACTTTTTGTATTATTGATGTTTACATCATTTGCAAGATTACTTTGTTGTGTTTTTCCTGCTTCGTTTGCATGTTGACAATGTTTTTCCTCCACCAAATAAAAATATGGATAGGCCTGGTTAGGTTATGCCATTTTATTTCAAGATTTTGATACTTTTCTCTGAGAAAATAGGTTAGGCTAGCTAATTTTATGCTAGGTTACCTTGCAATTTCTAAAGCTTTCCATAATTAGTTATTGTATATGAACCAATTGAAAGCCCTCCTTTTTGGTATTATTTTACTTTTCAACCAATTTTTGTGCTCGTTGGTAAAAAATATGTTCTTTGTGCACCAAAATAACAATCAAGATAAGACCCTCATGTCAAGCATTTACCACTAAGTTATAGTTACACTAAGTTAGGGTCAAAGGTATGAGAAATAGATAATTTGGGTCAGATCTGCTGACTGAAATGGTGCATTTATGAGCTACATTTTTTAACAGAATGGACAAAGAATGATATCAGGTGACAAATGTATCCATTAGATACATTTACATTTGAACAAGTTTTTTTATCGTATATTGTGGGCTGGATATAAAATATTTTAACCAGTTTGTACATTTCTTCTGTTCTATCATAAAACTTAGTCTGGAATACAAGCATAATCCTTTTTCTAAAATAAAATAGCATTGTTCTTGTCACAGGAACACATGTTCAACTTTATTGACGAAAAGTATCAAGTCTTGGAATGGCATCATATAGGTTTTGTTTAGCTGATTGGAGCACGATTGCTCGATGTCCCGACCTGGGTAACTTAAGTATATGTCTCAAACTTAGTATAAAGGAGAGGTTATCTTGAGATAACAAGTGAGTGACGTCTATATTTAGGTTGATTCTTTCCATCAACAATTATAGGATTTGTTTAAAATGCCGCTACATGCCACGGTCTTCACTGCGGAGTTGATTGCCATCAGCAAAACTCTTGCATACATCAAGGTTGACGACGATATTTTACATATTATTTTGACTGATTCTCTGAGCAGTCTTGTGGCGTTGCGCAGTTTTAACCAGCAACTGGAGGCTCCAGCACATGTCGGAATCCGTGGTAACGAGCTGGCCGACAGGGCTGCAAGGTGTGCAGCACAAGCGCGAAGGAGTCGCGTTCTCCCACTCCCTGCCAGTGACTACTACCCAATTATCTCATCATTTATTCTCAGACAGTGGCAGGGCAAATGAGACAAAGTGGAGTTCAACAAATTAAAGCACATCAAACCATACTTAGCTCCGTGGCCCTCGTCCTTCAGTCAAACTGGAAGGGACGAGGTAGCCATCTGTCGTCTCAGAATTGATCACACTCTAGCAACACATAGGTATTTATTGTGCGGGGACGACAGGCCGAAATGTGTTAGGTGTAATGCCGCGCTGACTGTGCACAATGTGCTGGTGGCGTGCCAAGCATACACAGAAGAACGTAGGCGCCACTTCGGATATGATGCGAATGCTCTGAGGTTGAAGGACTTATTGGGAGATTATTCCCGATGTATACACAATGGAGCAGTTTTGTGCTTCCTTACGTAGATGGGATTGGACATAATATATGCACCTGCCTAACTGATTATTTGTTTCCCCATATCTTATATCAAGCGCCTTAATAGCTACCGATGTTTTATATTCGTTTGTGACAGTCTGACGCGTGCTTAGGCAACCTTGTTATGGGTGCAATATAACGCAATGGGGTTGACGCACCCTAAAACCCCAATAATCATTAAAATAGCAAACATGCATAAGAGGTCCCTGGGCCATTTTGGATCACAATGTTGTTTTTCTGGTGTTTTCTGATTTGACACTCATTCCTTAAGCACTTTAAGTTCATGTACTTCTATCTAAAAAATCAGTCCAAGAAAAGAATATCAAAAGCATTGAAATAACTTTTTTAAACACGCAAAAATTGACTACATATGCCTGCTATCCCACCTCAACAACATATGGGAAGTGTGGGGAAAAGGTTTTGGGTGTGGTGGTATATAATGAAAAATAACATACAATTATCAATAAAAATGAATGCAACCTAACCTAGCCTACTGATGTTGGACGGCCTAAAACCTACCGATGTTGAATTACTTAAACGCACTAATATTGGATTACTTAAAACCTACGGATGTTGGATTGCCTAAATATGATTTTAAAATATGATTTTCAACACAAATTGCAGAGGACTATCCATAATAGCCACTGCACGTGGAGGGCATGTATCATAAAATAAATAAATAAATATATAAATAGTAAGACGTCAGCCTTCCACAGCCGCCGGCTGCCAGCGACCATCGTGCAGACAGCGGGTCAGGCGTGCACGGTCCAGTTCGCGGACCGCCTATAGGCCATTCACATAATGACCAGATCAGGTCGCGAGTGGTGCCGTTGCTGTATCCGTTCCCGAAGCCGTCCCGTCGGCTCCTGCGACGTCATTTGCGCGAGGGGTATCTCAGCTGAGGCCACCATCAGTGGTAGCCTTACCCGCTGGCGTGTGTTCCCTTGCCGCCCCAGTTCAGTACATAGGAACAAGTTCAAGCCGCGCTGTGACAGACGGTCACCACGTGTGGGCCGACCACTCGTACATTACGACTGCGATGCGAGTGATGAATGAAAGCAGGCGAAGCTACAGGTGAAATATTCTTATATTGTGAGTTCATGTTTGTTTTTTTATCGCCAACCACAGTTGGCGATCCACGCAGGTAATCGTGCTGTTGCCGTTGTTACTGGTTATGTTATAAGTTCGCGATACATTCGTACTTGAAATACGTATGCGCAAATACACGTGAACATCGTACTAAGAACATATTCGCACTCGATATATTCGTATTCGGGCAGTTTTATGAACCACGCAAGCAGGACGCAACATCTGCAGCTGGGTCGAAGGTAACCGTTTTTATGCAATTGTCAAATTTGTGACTTGCATCCTCAATGACAGGTGCAGCCCGCTTCCTGCACACAGACATAGCGAAGAGATGTCATCAGCGGGCATGGACAAACACCCCCTGCCACACGAATTATTTTCACAATTTCCCACCAATATATACAGACTGCATATGCACCCACAAACCAAACGCGTGCATCCATTCATGTGTAGGCTTAACCGTAAGCATGCAAATAAAGGACATAATCATTTGCAATAATGTCTTGCGGCCCACTGGTGTAGATTGCTTTGAAACCATTAATGCAACAGGTACATATATATATATATATATATATATATATATATATATATATATATATATATATATATATACACTATATATATGTATATATATATATATATATACACTATATATATATATATATATATGTATGTATGTATATATATGTATATATATGTATATATATGTATATATATGTATATATATGTATATATATGTATATATATATATATATATATATATGTATATATATATATATATGTATATATATATATATATATATGTATATATATATATATATATATGTATATATATGTATATATATGTATATATATGTATATATATGTATATATATGTATATATATGTATATATATATATATATATATATATATATAATATATATATATATATATATATATATATATATATATATACACATACATACATACAGTAGCGCAACCAGGGGGCCATGCCCCCCCCCGACATTTTTTTGGGGCCCGCTCCGAGCGCGGGCCCCTGGCTCGGAGTGGGCCACCCTACTCAGAGCCCTGGCTAGGGGCCCGCGAAGCGGATCTGTGGCTCGAATCAGGGGCCCTTTGAACCAACTGAAAATCTGGGGACCCGTTTTAACCAGGGCCCGCCTCGAACCGGGGCCCATTTTGATTCAGGGGCCCGCATTGAACCAATAGCCCGCTTCGAACCGGGCCCACTTTGATCCAGGGGCCCGCATTGAACCAATAGCCCGCTTAGAACCAGGGGCCCGCTTTTACCTGGGGCCCGCCTCGAACCGCTAAAACCGGAAAAGTGCTTTTATTTCTGCGAAGTTTTACAAACATAGGGGCCCGCCCAAAAGTAAGTGCATGTTTTCCGCAGACTTTTTAAAAACATGAGGGGTGCCCGCTTGCGAGGGGAGCCCGCTCTCCAACCCTGCCCCCCCCCCGAACTGAAATCCTGGTTGCGCCACTGTATATATATATACAAATACACAAATATATCTTACGTGGGCTATATGGGGCCTTCTGTCGGTGGCGGATCCAGGGAGGGAAGTTGGAGCATATGCCCCCCCCCCCTGAAAAGTGGCGTCCCTTCGACCAGGAAAATGCGTCCCTCCGCGAAGGCTCGAGTGCACCCCAACACCCTCGAATTTTTCAGCCACAGGCGCCTCTCGGCAGGAAAGGCACCCCTCAGGCTACTTTCGCGGTGGCGCCACTCCAAACACGTGTCCCCTCCCCCAGATGACAATTCCTGGATCCGTCCCTGCCTCTTGTGGCAGCTATTGGTTTCCTGTGGCGACTATGGGACCTCTTATGACGACAGAGGGCCTCCTATTGCGATCTAGGGGCGGTCAGATCATTTCAGGCGGTCTTCTGTGGTTACTTTTCGGAAACTCTCCTGCCACTGAGGGGAAGAAGCTATGACACACTTAGCCCCCCCCCCCTCCTGTCTATCCTTTCTTCCGCTCTTGAACGGGGGTGACAACTTGATCAGCTGAAACGGACGGTAGAGGGAGCCTACCAATTTCGGGAAAAATCCCTTCATTTTGGAAGAACTTGATGGTCAGCCTGCCGGAAACGGCACATTATTAGGCAGGAAGATTGCATACATTTTGCTGAAGCTGAAGAATAGGTCTTTCAATTGGTATACGTTAAAGTGGTCTATATTGCCATAAAACATGCAAGAGAGCGTAGAGAAAAACGGTAAAATTGCATGTAAACCAATGGTGAAGGGAAACCCTCAAGCCCGCTACCAAAACCACTTCGTGGGGGCCCGCTCCCGGCCAAGATACCTTTACTAGAAGGTAGATCGAAGTTTTCCTTCAAGCCCGCATGACGTCATCCGAAGGTTTTTTAAATATGGTATCAATATGGTTGCAGAAGACTTTTCTCAAATCATACGCAATGGTTACTTTTACTTTGCTTCCTCTACAAGCAAATATATTTATCTTTCGCTGACTTATTAGTATAAATATATTAATCTTATTAATATTGTACTGTTATTTCCAGTGAACATTTGTTCCGACACATATTTTTGTCATGCATAGGCAAGGTTGGATTTGTGCATTGTAATCTTGCATGTTGAGAGGAATATTTTGTAGTCATCCAGTATGGAGAATATTTGTGTTCAAACCTTATGCATCGTAACTCAATTTGCACCCCCTTTCGGTGAATTTTGAGCACTTTTACTTGATCACAGCAGCTCATTGTCAAACTTGGGAGGTAACTTGGAAGATTCAACCTCCAGATGAGAAAACAAGAAACAATTTTCTGGAGAGGAGTGTTCGGGAATAAAAAAATCCAGGAGCAGCCTATTTCTCCAAGCATGTACCTGGGTACCTACCTACATTGACATACAACAGTCGTTGAAAATATAGCTTTTTCTAGGCCAGTTAGACCCAGGGCATGGTGCATTATTCCATGATTAATTTTGCATGGATTATTGACGATACATGCATAATTGAACATTTATGTACAATACAATCATCATGCTATGAATGCCTTCCCGAAACTTACCATGAGTGGCAGTCTGATTTCCTGTAGTGTAAATTCAGCATCTAGATATAATGTTTGAATGTAACACATCTCTGTTTCAGGTGTCACGCCTTACTGTGCAGTACCAGAGCATAGAGGTGGCACTGGGCAGACAACTTTAATAAATAAGAAATATGATTACACCATTTTTACCAGGATTCTGCCTTAGCAAAATCTCTTAGCATACAATAAAACACATCTAAGTTCTCAAATGTTCGGGAACCAAGAGTATGCTCGAAGCATTTCAAAGACATTGATAAGAGAAGAAACCTAAAGAAAGAACTGCTCAACCCTGCCTATTTGCAGAGAAGCCAATGTCTCCTACCATCAGCTATTCCCACCATAATATTCCCACCAGCCAAAACCCTGGGTAATCCTGAAACTTTTTGTATTATTGATGTTTACATCATTTGCAAGATTATTTTGTGTTTTTCCTGCTTCGTTTACATGTTGGCAATGTTTTTCCTCCACCAAAGAAAAGATGGATAGGCCTGGTTAGGTTATGTCCTTTTATTTCAAGATTTTGATACTTTTCTCTGAGAAAATAGATTAGGCTAGCTAATTTTATGCTAGGTTATCTTGCGATTTCTAAAGCTTTAAATAATTAGTTATTGTATATGAACCAATTGAAACCCCCTCCTTTTTGGTATTATGTCGATTTTCAGCCAATTTTTGTGCTTGTTGGTAAAAAATATGTTCTTTGTACATTGAAATAACAATCACGATAAGACCCTCATGTCAAGCATTTACCAATAAGTTATAGCTACACTAAGTTCGGGTCAAGGGTATGAGAAATAGATGATTTTGGTCAGATCTGCTGACTGAAATGGTGCATTTATGAGCTACATTTTTTTTACAGAATGGACAAAGAATGATATCAGGTGACAAATGTATCCATTAGATAATTTACATTTGGACAAGTTTTTATATCCTATATAGTGAGCTGGATATAAAATATTTTAACCATTTTGTACATTTCTTCTGTTCTATCATAAAACTTAGTCTCGAATACAAGCATAATCCTTTTTGTTAAATAAATAGCATAGTTATTGTCAGAGGATCACATGTTCAACTTTATTGACGAAAAGTATCAAGTCTTTTGGAATGGTATTATATAGGTTTTGTTTAGGTGATTGGAGCACGATTGCTCGATGTCCTGACCTGTGTAATTTATGTATATGTCTCAAACTTAGTATGAAGGAGAGGTTATCATGAGATAACAAGTGAGTGATGCCTATATTTAGGTTGATTCTTTCCATCAACAATTATGGGATTTGTGTAATATGCCGCCACACGCCACGGTCTTCACTGTGGAGTTAATGGCCATCAGCAAAATTCTTGCATACATCGAGGTTGACGACGATATTTTACATGTTATTTTGACTGATTCTCTGAGCAGTCTTGTGGCGTTGCGCAGTTTTAACCAGCAACATGTCATCGTACGATACATTTTATCGCACCTTACTTCGCTGCATCGCATGGGAAAACAGGTCATATTTTGCTGGATTCCAGCACATGTCGGAATCCGTGGTAACGAGCTGGCCGACAGGACTGTAAGGCGTGCAGCACAAGCGCCAAGGAGTCGCGTTCTTCCACTTCCTGCCAGTGACTACTACCCAATTATCTCATCATTTATTCTCAGACAGTGGCAGGGCAAATGGGATCAAGTGGAGTTCAACAAATTAAAGCAAATCAAACCATACTTAGCTCCGTGGCCCTCGTCCTTCAGCCAAACTAGAAGGGACGAGGTAGCCATCTGTGGTCTCAGAATTGGTCACACTCTAGCAACACATAGGTATTTATTATGCGGGGACGACAGGCCGAAATGTGTTAGGTGTGATGCCGCGCTGACTGTGCACCATGTGCTGGTGGCGTGCCAAGCATACACAGAAGAACGTAGGCGTCACTTCGGATATGATGCGAATGCTCTGCGGTTGAAGGACTTATTGGGAGATTATTCCCGATTCATACACAATGGAGCAGTTTTGTGCTTCCTTTCGTAGATTGGATTTGACGTAATATATGCACCTGCCTAACTGATTATTTGTTTCCCCAGATCTTATATCAAGCGCCTTAACAGCTACCGATGTTTTATATTCGTTTGTGAGTCTGACGCGTGCTTAGGCAACCTTGTTATGGGTGCAGTATAACCCAATGGGTTTGACGCACCCTAAAACCCCAATAATCATCATTAAAATGGCAAACATGCAAAAGAAGTCCCTGGGCTATTTTTGATCACAATGTTGTTTTTCTGGTGTTTTCTGATTTGACACTCATTCCTTTGGAAAATGAAACTTCCAAAGATATAAGCACTTTAAGTTCAAGTACTTCTATCTATGAAATCAGTCCAAGAAAAGAATATCAAAAACATTGAAATAACTTTAAAAATAAATAAAAAATTGACTACATATACCTGCCATCCCACCTCAACAACATATGGGAAGTGTAGGGGAGAAGGTTTTGGATGTAGTGTTATATAATGAAAAATAACATACAATTATCAATACAAATTAATGCAACCTAACCTAGCCTACTGATGTTGGACGAACTAAAATCTACTGATGTTGAATCACTTAAACGCACTAATATTGGATTACTTAAAACCTACGGATGTTGGATTGCCTAAATATGATTTTAAAATGTGATTTTCAAAACAAATTGCAGAGGATTGTCCACAATAGCCACTGCACGTGGAGGCATGTATCGTGAAATAAATAAATACATATATAAATAGGAAGACGTCAGCCTTCCACAGCCGCCGGCTGCCAGCGACCTTCGTGCAGACAGCGGGTCAGGCGTGCACGGTCCAGTTCGCGGACCGTCGATAGGTCATTCACATAATGACCAGATCAGGTCGCGAGTGGTGCCGTTGCTGTATCCGTTCCCGAACCCGTCCCCGTCGGCTCCTGCGAGGTCATTTGCGCGAGGGTATCTCAGCTGAGGCCACCATCAGTGGTAGCCTTACCCGCTGGCGTGTGTGTTCCCTTGCCGCCCCAGTTCAGTGCATAGGATCAAGTTCAAGCCGCGTCGTGACAGAGACGGTCACCACGTGTGCGCCGACCACTCGTACATTACGGCTGCGATGCGAGTGATGAATGAACGCAGGCGAAGCTACAGGTGTAAGATTCTTATATTGTGAGTTCATGTTTGTTTTTTTTATCGCCAACCACAGTTGACGATCCACGCAGGTAATCGTGCTGTTGCCGTTGTTACTTGGTTATGTTATAAGTTCGCGATACATTCGTACTTGAAATACGTATGCGCAAATACATGTGAAAATCGTACTAAGAACATATTCGCACTCAATATATTCGTATTCGAGGAGTTTTATGAACCACGCGAGGAGGACGCAAATCTGCAGTTGGGTCGAAAGTAACCGTTTTTATGCAATTTTCCAATTTGTGACTTGTATCCTCAATGACAGGTGCAGCCAGCTTCCTGGACACAGACATGTCATCAGCGGGTATGGACAAACACCCCCTGCCACACCAATTATTTTCACAATTTTCCACTAATATATACAGACTGCATATGCAGCCACAAACCAAACGCGTGCATCCATTCTGTGTAGGCTTAACGGCAAGCATGCAAATAAAGGACATAATCATTTGTAATAATGTCTTGCGGCCCACTGGTGCAGATTGCTTTTGTACCTTTAATGCACCAGATATGTATATATATATATATATATATATATATATATACGTGGGCTATATGGGGCCTCCTGTCGGTGGCGGATCCAGGGAGGAAAGTTGGGGCATATGCCCCCCCCCCCCATGAAAGGTGGCGTCCCTTCGACCCGGAAAATGCGTCCCTCCGCGAAGGCTCGAGTGCACCCAAACGCCCTCGAATTTTTCAGCCACAGGCGCCTCTCGGCAGGAAAGGCACCCCTCAAGCTACTTTCGCGGTGGCGCCACTCCAAACACGTGTCCCCTCCCCAGATGACAATTCCTGGATCCGTCCCTGCCTCTTGTGGCAGTTATTGGTTTCCTGTGGCGGCTATGAGACCTCTTATGACGACAGAGGGCCTCCTATTGCGGTCTTGGGGCGGTCAGATCATTTCAGCCAGCTAAAACGGACGGTAGAGGGAGCCTACCAATATCGGGAAAAATCCCTTTATTTTGGAGGCACTTGATGGTCAGCCTGCCGGAAACGGCACATTGTTAGGCAGGAAGATTGTCACTGGGTCATTTAGGATACATTTTGCTGAAGCTGAAGAATAGGTCTTTCAATTGGTATACGTTAAAGTGGTCTATATTGCCATAAAACATGCAAGAGAGCGTAGAGAAAAACGGTAAAATTGCATGTAAACCAATGGTGAAGGGAAACCTTCAAGCCCGCTACCAAAACCACTTCGTGGGGGCCCGCTCCCGGCCTTGGTCGACGGTTGCGGGCACGTCGGTTTGTTGTGAGCGTTAATTCTCGGAAATAAATGTCAAATTAAGGCAGAAACATAAGGTTTTCGATGTCAAAGAGTATTAAATCAAGTGCATGAAGTGTTGAATTTCTTCTTTATCACGTCTGTGACACCAAGTACCGATAATTATACGCGATGTGCTATATTTGCAGAGCGAAGATTATGATCGTGTATTTGTTTGCCAACTGAAAAGTAATCAATTGCAGAGAAAATGAGTGTTCGCATAGTTATTTTTACGTTAAGATACCCTGTATTTAAAAAAATCAAATTTTACCTAGATCAAGAGATCGAAATACTATATACCGAATTACAATGGACACATGGAAATTCAATGAACATGGAGTTAAGATAGAAACATAAAGTCTTTGATGTCAAATAGCATTGAATTGAGTGCATGAATTGTTGAACTTCTTTATCACATCTGTGATACACCAGGTATGGATAATTATACCCAATTGACTATATTTGTAGTGTTAAAATTATGGTTGTGTATTTCTTTACCAACTAAAAAGTAATCATTTGCAGAGAAAATGAGTGGTTGCATTGTCTTTTTCATGCTAAAATACACCATATTAAAAAGAAGCATTCAAAAGAATCTAATTTTACCTTCATCTGCAATCAGGGTGGGAAACTTACTGGCTTTCTTTACCTTTCGGCCAACACATACTGCCAAGGTTAGTGATTTGTAAAGAGGTGTACAATGACGTCACAGGAGTCGGAAGTGACGTCACAGGAGTCTGGTGTCGATGTGTTAGGTCGGGTTAGGTTAATTTATGTTGGGTTAGGTTAGGTTATGTTAGTGCCCGTCATCGACATCCAACTACTGTGACGTCACTTCCCTGACTCCTGTGACGTCACTGTACGCCTCTTTACAAATCACTAACCTTGGCAGTATATGTCGGCCGAAAGGTAAAGATTACCAACTTACTTTCCGGGTTGGGAGTTGGAGTGCATACCAATTTCTTCTGGAGTACATTTTCATGGACATTATTTTTTTAATGCATGGAATCTGTTTACCAGTAACCAACCGGAAAAACCTAAATCAGTACCTACATAATATGCATAAGTAATATCATTATCATTTTTGGTCAAATCAAATGCTAAAACATACGAACAAAGAAGTGAACAATGGATGGCACCGCCCGGCAGTGACCCGTAATAATCAGCACTGTTTTGTTTCCTATAACTCACAGGAGAAATGTGTTTTCCTTTCACTGTTGGTCTCAGTACAAGGCTAGCCATATGAAAAACAAACAAAAATACTTCACCCTCAGCTCAGAGAGCATACCTACCTATGCAGCCAATTTCCCACGTAATACGAACGCAACTCCGCTACAGCACATGCCACAGTTGGATGTGATCAAAGCAAAGGATCAGTCAAGGTCTTGTGTTTACTGTTAACTTGTGTGGACACTGTTAACCATGTGTTCGAAGTTGCTAATGGTTATGACATCATATACAAAATACCTTGCATTGATTGGTTGACAGACAGATTTTAGAACAGAAAATGCTAACACAGCCAATTCTGATCGGTGGCCTCCTGGACTCTGGAGACGTCTCTTAAAACTGTCAAAGTTTCCCACTATAGGGTGGCAGGAACACAGGTATTCCGAGACACGGCTACAGAGCCGGAGAACAGTGTTCTCAGTGTGCATGCACATCATCTTGCAAGTTGCTGTTGGCGTGTTGTTGTCGGCAATTCCGGTGGTTGAGATTGATGGAGTGTGTGAAGCTGTGGTCTGGCTGCTGACTGCTACAAAATGTGATTAGTTTGAGTGGTGACCATAAGTGGAAGAACCAGCATTTTTTTGGGTGTCGTTCTGTGTTTGTTTTTATTGATATCTTTGGTCCCACATTTGTGTCTGAGTGCATGTGAAGCCCATCCTACCCAGTATGAACCCGGAGTGCAAAAATGTTTTCAGAGATACAATCTCTTCAGAAGTGCCTTAATTCCTACCCTGTCTGCAGTAATACCAAAAGTGCTCGGTGTTGGCTGGCTATTGCTCACATAATTTCAGTGGAATAGATAAATGATGGATGTTGCAAACATACGTGTATGTGCAAAGCATGACCATGTGCAGTGACCTTTTTTGGCATAACAATTTTGCCAACTATAGTGTGCCAGGTTGGTTGGGTTCCGATCAACATGCTGCTGATTCCAATTCATGTGCCATGTGCATGTGAGATAGTGGTGAGATTTGAAAGCAGAGCAGAGTGGGAAAGTTACTTTCCGGGTTGGGAGTCAGAATGCATACCAACTTCTTCTGGAGTACATTTCCATGGACGTTATGTTTTGATGCATGGAATCTGTTTACCAGTAACTGACCAGAAAAACCTATGTAATCAGTACCTACATAATATGCATAGGTAATATGCATTCTCATTTTTGGTCAAATCAAATGTCAAAACATAGCAACAAAGAAGTGAACAATGGATGGCACTGCCAAGCAGTTACTCATAATAATCAGCACCGTTTTGTTTCTCATAACCCACAGGAGCAATGTGCTTTCCTTTCACTGTTGGTCTCAGTACAAGGCTAGCCATATGAAAAACAAACAAATACTTCACACTTCACCCTCAGCTCAGAGCGCATGCCTACCTATGCAACCAATTTCCGACATAATATGAACGTAACTCTGCTACCGCACACACCACAGTTGGATGTGATCAAAGCAAAGGATCAGTCAAGGTCTTGTGTTTACAGTATGACACTGTTAACCATGTGTTCAAAGTTGCTAATGGTTATGACATCATATAAAAATACCTTCATTGATTGGTTGACAGACATATTTCAAAACGGAAAATGCTAACGCAGCCAATTCTGATCGGTGGCCTCCGGGACTCCGGAGGATGTCTTAAAACTGTAAAATTTTCCCACTATATGGGTGGCAAGAACACAGGTTTTCTGAGATGTAGCTCCGGAGCCAGAGAACATTGTACTCGGTGTGCATGCACACCATCTTGCAAGTGCTGTTGGCACGTTGTTGTCGGCAATTCCGGTGGTTGAGATTAATGGAGTGTGTGAAGCTGTGGTCCTGCTGCTGACTGCTACAAAAGTGGTTAGCTTGAGTGGTGATCATAAGTGGAATAACCAGGGTTTTTTTTTTGGGGGGGGTCGCTCTGTGCTTGATTTTATTGATATCTTTATTCCCACATTTGTGTCTGAGTACATGTTGTTGGTTGGTTATTAGTTTTTACGACACGTCGACCGTTGAGTCATATAGCGTCGCCAATCTCTCACGCCGATTGGTCGCGGGCGAAGAGTAGCGACATGTGAGACTCGAACCCACAATCTTTCGATTGTGAGACGAGCATCTTACCCCTAGACCACTCGTCCCCTCTGAGTACATGTGAAGCCCATCCTATCCAATATGAACCTGGAGTTTAAAAATGTTTTCAGAGATAAAATCTCTTCAGAAGTGCCTTAATACCCACCCTGCTGGCTACACTTTCCCATTGACCTTCAGCACTTGCAGTGTGTCCAGACCTTGTCATGATGATGAGAGTGATATGGGTTGTGACCTGTAAAACTGGGTCCATTTCTCACCCCATTAACTAGGTAGTCTGTCAGATACCATTTTCAGGTGAAAGGTAGCATGCACACATAGCCAAAATATTTGTGATGCCCATGATATCCTTATATCTATCTCATAGCAAATACATGGGTTCCAATCATTGATGCCAAACCATTACCAAGCATTATTTTTGGCCATCTCAGGCGGCTCCAACATCAATTCATCCAAGGTATCAATTATGCTTTATAATGGTTTTTGCTTTCATGAAATGAAGTAATTTCTTACTTCCTGTATGACATATATGCTTGTGAATTTGCTTAGTTAAAAAAACAAAAACAAGAAACATGATCCACACCTTTTTTTACCACTTTCTGAACACTCAATTGACATCCTTCTCCAAGAAGCATCAACATCCTGCTCCTTGATGTGTGCTTATGCAGTCTTTGTGCTTATGAATTCTTCATGTCTTCTTGTTTCTAGCAGTATCTTGTTCATAAGTATCATGTTCATGATCTTGATAAGGAATGGTGATACTTGAACATTTCACAATGCAATTTCAGGTAAAGGGGATTACCTGTTACCTGTAATGTGATATGGCATACAATACCAGTTTATACCATATGTATTATTCTCCCTGTCCCAAATATAGCTCTTTCTGAATTATGAATATCAAAACAAATGATAAAGGTACAGTCATTGCTGTCCTTGCAGTCCTTGCTGTACACCATTGACTCACATTTGAGTCTGAAGGACATCAAAAATGTATGTTAAATGACACTAATTGCGTGACAAATTTTGACATCCAACTGTGCTCGTTTTGACATCTCACACCTAACACAAAGCCATTATTTTAATGCTACAGTATAAAGGGGGTTGTGGCATGTAGGAATGCAATGGATTCAATTATATGATGCAAAAGGTGATGAAGGATTGTGTTGCCATTAACTGGTCTAGCTACATGCTGTGCCTTTTTTCATGACAGGACAAGGCAGCAACCATGCGCATCAGTGACGTGATGACAGATTCCCTTCCACTCATCATGGAGTTTTCGGTGGAGGAGCTGTCAGAAGTGCAAGCAAGTGTCCTAAAGGCTGCAAAACAGGCATATGAAGATGCTGTCAGAAAGGCAAATCGTAAGCACATTGATTATTCAGCTAATCAATATTGTTCATGTCCTGTTTTTACCTGTTTATTTTCTTCATGTGAGCAGCATGCAATCATATTTGTGGTGCCCCTGTTTGTGGTTGGGTGATTGTTTGTCAGTTTGTTTTGCATCTATTTGTGTTGATCGAGTCAGTGCCATGCTGGTCTCTTAACTATAAATAGGCACCACAGCCACCAGGGAGGTGTGGCCTGGTCTGTATGTATGCATTATGCATACCTGTTGCTGTACAGACTTGACACCTGAGACCTGCCTCACGAAGCTAAAAGTATGGAAGTATGTATCTATGACATTTTTCTGTACATTCGTAGATTTCCGTTTAACAGATGATCAAACCTGGGAGTCTATGCAATCATAGCCACTGAGTGGAGATGTTTAGTGGAGAAGTAAAACCAATGATTGTTGCAATCTTGCAAAATCACGATCGTAGCTTTCGTGAAGCTGAATCTACTGTCTGCTATTTGGCATGTTGTAGATTCATACTTTGGAAGGTTCGTGACTTTGTTTGTGAAACACGGCCATGATAGCTGAGGGTCACTCAGGAAATGTCTCCTTGCCTTGCAGTTACCATGCAACATGTGGAGTGAATCTCTTGAACTGCATAATGCTCCATGTCTACAAAAATCCAGAAATGGCCTGGTTTTTTCAACACTGGGAGAGATTGGCTGAGTGTGATGTTTGTCTGCTGTTCAAATTGTCCATGCTTCTCAGGCATTCGATTAAAGGGTAATGAGTTGGTTATGGTCGTCAGTCTTGCATTATATTAGCATGTGAACATCAGCAGACAATTACCAGCTAAGTTGCAAATTGAAGATTTGGCAGTGCCCAATGAATATGATGATGGTAGGCTACCTCAACAAAATGGTGTTGCCTCTGCAATATCTGCAATGCTATGTGCCCCAGCCATACACTCAATAACTGAAGCTTGATTCAAGGATGATCCATGTGTAGTGCTTATATTTATGCTGGTGGTTAATGATGTAAGTATCCCAGTTTATAGCGTGATCCTCCCGGGGCAGTATGTCACGGTCGTTATATCCACAGGTCTGCCGGACATCTGTTGGGACAGTGTGACACAGTCTGTGTATCCACACGTCTACTGGACCCCTGTTGGAACAGTGTGACGCAGTCTGTGTATCCACAGGTCTGCTGGACACCTGTTGAAACACTGACACAGCCTGTGTGTCCACAGGTCTACTGGACACCTGTCAGGACAGTGTGACGCAGTCTGTATCCACAGGTCTGCTGGACGGCCTGCCTCCGGCGGAGGCGCCACTGTCGTCACCGCCGATAGAGACTATCGACGTTGACGACGATCCGCGGCCGGCAACAGCGCCTTCGCCACCTCCACCGCGGCCGGCGCCGACGCTCACTCTGGCCCCATTGCCGCGCTCGTCGACCCCACTCATCGACAACAGCGCCTTCAATGCGGCGGTGAGCAGCGCAGCGACAGCACCGCCTCTGACGCCCTGACGTCCAGCCTGGCTGCACCGACACGGACTCGGGAGAAGAGCTCTGGGAGAAGTGTATGCACCCACCCTTAGACCGGGTTGGGGTGGGGGATACAATATCGGTTGTGTTGGGGATACAATATACTTGATCGGTCAGATGACGAGACGTGTCCTGCACGCGATGGGCGGACGGGAGTGTTGACCTGGTTTGACCTGTGCACCGGCAGAACTTGACGTCAGAGATTCCGCCGCCCCAGAGGATCTCGCTGCCTGCAAACTCCCGGAAAGTATCCATGGTGTCTCAACCTGCTGCTGCCTTCCCGGCGACACCGGCGGCGGAAGCCCCCTCTCCTGCCCCTGCCCCTGACGCCCCGACTTCTATGACGAAAACCGCTTCAGTCCGGTCCGGCAAAGGTAAGCTGTGCAACATATATCACCCACCACTGGATTTGCATGTTTACTATGCAACATAATCAGGAACAAAATATGATTAGTTTTGACGACATTGCTTGGCGAGCATGCTGCATTGTTGTCTACAGCATCTCAACAGTTGCCTTTTATTCCGTGTGTTTGACTTAGTGATGTAGACGTCCACCTAACTGTCGCTGTTGTCCATCTAACTGTCAGCGTGACCACCTAACTTTTGCTGCTGAAGCTCTGCTCTGTGATGCAGGTACTGGGGGAGGGAAGTCGAGTCTCGCCTCGTCCCAACAGCAAGAGGTGGGCGGTTCGGCAGATAACTCTGACTCGTTAGTGCCGACCGCCGACGACGCCGACATGCAGGTCAAGTCATTCCCGGCACTGCACGTGATTGTGCGCACGCCGAACGCGTTCACCATCTCCAAAGGCGGCTACGCAGCGCGGCGCGCCCAGCTCGGTTTGTGGCTAGCACCGTGACCACGGTCGTGTCGGAAGGGTATCTCAACAGTGTCCTGGAGCTCACAATTTATGTGGGAGAAGATTAAAATCATAATTATCAAATCACCATGAAAGTCATTGTCTATCACTCACGCACTATTGCTATTACATTACTCTGAAACTTTGTTAAGATGTGCTGTTCTTGTAGTTCAGCATACTTTCATCTCCACCATCTTAGTGGGTTTTGCGACCACAATAGTTTGTATGCCCTCGTCTGATTCCCACCTCTACAGAAAATAATGTCAGGGCATTGCTGTCAAGATCTCCCACCTGGAGGTTGTCGAGTTCCGGGTAGTTGTATGATCGCAATGGGGCATCAGCTGTATGCGAGACACTCACCATTGCACCAAGATCCAAGCAATCAACCAATCCTGGCAACTGGTGCACCATCGACCTGCATGTGTGTCCTGGTGTGACTGGATCCATTCTGCTTCCTTACCAACCAATGTCTTACTCTCTGTATTATCTGAGGAAGAAGAGCCGACGATCGCAGATGGCAGCGCTTATATCGCCCATTGCTCACATATGGACCAGATTCATACTGTGCCATGTCATAACTATCTGCATGTCTGCCGTGGTGGCGGCTGCCATGTTCACAGACGTGGCACGTAGCTGAGCATGGTGCCATGTTCACAGACGTGGCACATGGCTGAGCATGGTGCCATGCTCACAGATGTGGCACGTGGCTGAACATGGTGCCATGTTCACATATGTGGTACGTGGCTGAGCACGGTGCCATGTTCACATATGCGGCACGTGGCTGAGCATGGTGCCATGTTCACAGATGTGGCACATGGCTGAGCATGGTGCCATGCTCACAGATGTGGCACGTGGCTGAACATGGTGCCATATTCACAGATGTGGCACGTGGCTGAGCACGGTGCCATGTTTTCACATATGCGGCACGTGGCTGAGCTTGGTGCCATGCTCACAGATGTGGCACGTGGCTAAGCACGGTGCCATGTTCACAGACGTGGCACGTGGCTGAGCACGGTGCCATGTTCACATATGCGGCACGTGGCTGAGCATGGTGCCATGTTCACAGACGTGGCACGTGGCTGAGCACGGTGCCATGCTCACATGTGCGGCACGTGGCTGAGCATGGTGCCATGTTCACAGACGTGGCACGTAGCTGTGGCTGGCGCCGTGTTGACGGGCGTAGCGCGAGGCTGAGCAGTGTTAAAATATTGTTTTTTGTTAGGTGTGAGATGTCGAAACGAGCACAGTAGGATGTCGAAATTTGTAATGAAATTCATGCCATTTAGAATGCTTTTGATGTCTTTCACAACTCAAATTTGAGCCAATGGCATCCTTAGGACTGTACCTTTATCATTTATTCATAGATTCATAATTTTGGAAGAGCTACATTGGGGATAGTGGGACAAATTCCTATGATATAAACTGTTATTATATGCCATATCACATAGGTAATCCATGTACCTGAAATTGAGTTGTGATATGTTCGTGTCTTATCGATTATATCGTGTCTTACCATCCCTTATCGAGAATGAGCCTGCTACTGTTAAAAAGGAGACAAAGACTTCGTAAGCACTCATCAAGAAGCAGGATGTCGACACTTCTTGAAGAAGGATGTCGATTGAGTGTTCAGAAAGTGGTATGCTCCACCCTATTTCATGGATAATTAATAACTGAGGCTGAGCGTGGTGCAATGTTCACGAGTCGACATGTGGCTGGGTCAGGTGCCATGTTGATGGACGTGGCATTTGGCTTTGCGTGGTGTCATGTTCACAGACCGACACGTAGCTGGGTCTGGTGCTGTGCTACAGACGTGACAAGTGATTCGATGTGGTGCCATGTTCACGAACGCGACACGTGGCTGGGCGTGGCGCCATGCTCACAGACGTGACAGGTGCCTGGGTCCGGCGCCATGCTCACAGACGTGACACGCATCTCAGCATGGTGCCATGACAGTGATAAATTATTCGTGAAATAGGGTGGAATATACCACTTTCTGAACACTGAATCCACATCCTTGTCCAAGAAGTATCGACATCCTGATCCTTGATGCGTGCTTATGAATTCCTCGTGTTTCCTTTCGAACAGTATCTCGTTTATGTCATGTTCGTGCTGTCGATAAGGAATGGTGATACACGAACATTTCGCAAAGCAATTTCAGTTTAAGGGATTACCTATAATGTGACATGGCATACAATACCAGTTAATAGCATAGGTATTATTCTCTTGATCCCAAATATAGTTTTTCCTAAATTATGAACCTGAAAACAAATCATAAAGGTACAGTTCACGTGGAGTACCTAAACCATTGGTTAAAGTTCGAGTCTGAAAGACGCCAAAAGCATTTTAAATGACACTAAATCCATGTCAAATTTCGACATCCTATTGCGCTCGTATCGACATCTCACACCTAACGAAAACCAATATTTTAACCCTGTGCCATGGTCATATACGCGGCAGGCGCCTGGGTCCGGCGCCATGCTCACAGACGTGACACGTATCTCAGCATGGTGCCATGGTCATATACGCGGCAGGCGCCTGGGTCCGGCGCCATGCTCACAGACGTGACACGTATCTCAGCATGGTGCCATGGTCATATACGCGGCAGGTGCCTGGGTCCGGCGATGTGCTGCACACAATGCACGCGGATGTGGGCGGTGACGGGTGACGTGTTCACAGACGCGCGCGTCAAGAAGCTGCTACAGAACACGCCGAGTCAGTTAACCGAGTGGCTGATCCAGATGCGGCTGGTGCGCGCCGTCCAGTTCTGTCCGATCCATCCAGTCACGTGGAGCGGCCAGCCGCGTCAGCTGCGGCTCGGCATGTTCACCGACTCCGACAAGCTGGCGCAGTCGGGAGGTGAGCCGCCACTCACGCGTGGCCCACTCACCTGGCGCGCTCGGCTAGCTGCCTTCATTGCTGTGTTCTGAATCTTAGCCAAGTTATTCAAGTACATTTCTGAGGTTGGTGAAAATATAGCTGAGTTGCTCATTGGTCAACACTCACAATGGCATTCATAATTTTTGTTCTCAGCTGCCCAAGTTCGTTTATTCATCAACAATTGTTATCTTAGTAGTTAAGCACCGCAGTTTTGCTCACTGGCCAAAGCCGGCGAAAACCTGCCTATGGTTGGTACAGCCGACGCAAGTTAGTACATCCGGCGACAGATAACGGCGTCACGGTTTTGTTGGTGCTGTAACCGCACTGCAGCAGTCCGTGCTGCGTCCTCCCCCGTGACTTGGCGGCCAGCGTTCGGACGGCCGCGGACTCTGCCTGCCGCATCGACAGCGACGGCGCTGCTCGTCGCTGTGGGCGCCGGCAGCGCGCGACTGACGCGCCGCCGTCTCGGCAGGCTACGTGTGGGTGAAGACGTGCTGCCGACCAAAGTTCCTGTCGGTGCACCACGGCTCGCTGTTCGACTCCACCAAGCTCCCGTTGCCGTCGATGCCGGCGGTGGTGCTGAAGCTCATGTACCACTGGTCGTGCCAGACGCCGCTGCACAACGTGACGCACTGGCTCAAGCTGCGGCCGCACTTCGTGGACGAGATGTTTGGCCTGTTCCGAGCCGTGTGTATGCTCAAAACGGAGGAGCCGGTCTCCAAGCTGGGCTGCGTCGGCAGCACCGTCCAGGTCGGACTCGTCTCGCTCGGCACCTCCGGCCTGGACGGCCTCAACAAGAATGTCAAGGTCGGTGTCGGGGTCATGGCTGGTGGGCAGAGCATAAAATGAGGCATAAACCGTGTGTGAAGGCTTTGGGATAAAAGTAATCTGATGAAGTGTGGCAACTATGCTTATTGGATAATTTGCCATATTGCATTTCAGTTTATGATGCACACATTCGACGCATCAGAGTCATTTCAACAAAACTGGAGCCGGTTTTGGCTGAATTTGACTTCTTGGTCCACAAGGTCCGGTATTGGGGGCGTTATTTCCACAATGGGGCTCCTTGTGCACAGGGCGACGCAGCCAATCTCGTCTGGCGAAGAGGGATGACAAGCGGTTCTCCATGCGGTGTTCCTTTGTCCTTCGAGTAGGGATGGGGCTCCTTAAGCTCAGAGGCGGTCTCCCTGCAAATTCTGGTTGAGAGGCTTCTATCAAAGCTCCTGAGCTGGGACCTTCAAACAACATAAGGGGCCGCCTGCTGGGCTTTGGGAGCCTTTGTGAGCTCTATGGGTCTCCTGTCACGTCTTATAGGCTTCTTGATCTGCGGCCTCCAGACATGATTGGGTCTCCAAATGGGCATTTGAGCTTTCCCGGGTCTCTATGGACCTCCCCTTGTCACCAATGCCCCCCCCCCCGACGAGGCACCACCTTTCCGTGGTGGTGTTGAGGGTTGGGGGAGGGGGATTGCGTCCCCCAAGGACCCAGAATCCCAGTCTACCGGTGAGCCGACGAGGGGCCAGACTAGGAGTGCCTCACTCGTCCTTCCATCCATACGCTCCCATTCCAATGCCCATCAACATCCATCCATGTCCTTCTCCAACTCAACATCCATGTCCTTCACCTGGCCCTGCAACACCAACTATCCCTACTATGAGCAGGTAGGACAACTTCCCCGGTCCTGCCCTCCAGCTCAGTTTTATCGGGGTAGCCGCGCCCCCTCGGCCCGTCCCCCGGGGTTGACGGAGTTCTGGAAGCTGAGGTCCCCCGTCGCACGGTGGTAGTTGTGACGCGGGACCAACACGCCTCTTTGATCCCGATATCCCGAAGGGACGGGTGGGCCCGTGGGGCCTCACGCGGGTGAAGTGGCTGGTCGCCTCGGGCTGGTTACCTGGGCTTATCCCCAGTGTCTACCGGCCCGGCCGGCTGGGGTCAAGGGGTGGGCGGCGCTGGATCCCGGTCGGGGTAGTGAGTCTCTCTCCCGGCCGGGTGACGGCGTCGCCTGTCCCGTATAGCTCCTCGGGCGCCTGGCGTCCTCCCGTCCGCGGGGCCCAGGCGTCCTCCCAGTAGGGCCCCTATGTGGTGCGGCGCCCGAGGAGTAGAAACCACTGAACACTGCATGGCATCCACAACATAAAAAACACTCCTGGTCCCTCTCGTGGTGGCCAGACCACTCGCTCTTCCGGAAGTCGTATCACCGACACGACACCTGCAGAGGCGTACCGCCCTGCGTGTTCGCCGTCCCTACCGTGGTCCCAACCACCGCTTATCACAGAGGAAATATAGTTGTGAACAAAAGTTGGGAAGCCAGGTCACCTTATCCACGAGTATTTGTATAAACATCTAGTGAGCCTGGGAAGAGCCTATCTGCACTTTCGCCCTTCGAGCGTAAGCGCGGATGCGATAAATTGGGTGACTTAGTGAGATGTGATAAGCTGCGAGATGGGTCAATAGAGGTAGAGTTTCGAAGTGCAGACGACGCTAAGATGACCCTCCAGGTAACTGAATTTAAATACTGCGTGAGAGAAAAGGGTAGCACGATGGATGTTACTATACCAATTGTGATCGAGCCCCACAAGACAAAGAACCATTCAAAAGGAGTTATCAACTGTTTTGATCTTAGGGACATACCTGATTCAGAAATTGTCGATGGCCTCTCTGAATACGGTGTCGTGGAAGCGCGTAGAATCAAGGTAAGAAGAGGGAGTGACCTGCAAGCAACAAACAACATTGGCTTAACTTTTAATTCGACAGACCTCCGAGCTACAGTATGCGTTGGATATGTGAGGGTAAAGGTACGCGTTTTCGTCCCGAACCCGATGAAATGTTTTAGGTGCCAACGTTACGGACACACTACCCAATATTGCCGCGGCCGCCCGACCTGTCGTAGGTGCGGCATGTCAGATTACCCCGACGGGAAGTGTGAATCAGAACACCTGTGGTGTGTCAATTGCGGACAGGGCCAAGTTCCACATACTGCCTTTGACAGAACCTGTCCAGCATACCTGAAGGAAAGATTAATCCTAACTCTGAAATGCTCCAGGAACCTATCTTTTCGGCAGTCCAGGGAGGTCTACGCAGAGACACATACCAAGGTCTCGTACGCAAAGAAGGTACGGAACACTACACATTACCCATCACCCTGGCTCAACCAGTACCTCCCAGCTCCCCTCTCCCCTTGCTCAACCAACATGCCCGACAGTACAACAGCAGTCTGAGTTATGCAGCTCCGCGCAAGTCCTGGCACAACTCAGGGCTCTTCTGACATCGTTTGGACTAGTCTGCTCATCAGAGCAACCACAGCCCACCCGGCCCCCTGACCGGGTGATAGCTTCAGACGCCAGCGCATCGCCTACTCCCACAGTACAGCGTCAACATGGATGGATTGTTGCACAAAAAAACAAGAGGACAGGCTGCTCCGCCGTGTCCTCTCAAAACTACACCTCATCCACCTTCACCACCACATCCAATGTCACCACCACATCCACATTCACCCACCACAGCTTACCCTCATCCAAATCCACTGTTGGCCCTTCGCCATCTCCAACCATCACTGGTGGGACCGGTGCAGCGGCCCGCAAAGTGCCAGTGTTACCGCCCTCAGCAGTCCAGCGGCAATCGGTGGTGGAGGTCCGCTTCGGAGCTCCTGATATGGGGACGTCTGGCCGGGCTTCCCGTGGCGGGTTCCAGGACCCATCGCCAACCGCGCGAACTGCGGGGCCTCCGGTGACTCACCCATCTACGACACTCCGCGCGGATGCTGTATCCGCTGAGAGCACACGCAAGTTAATGGGTCCACCGTCCACGCCTTCTCATGCAGGCGGGAAGCCAGCCCACTGGTCTCCCGCGGCGGGACGTAAGCGCATCTCACCATGGTCCACATCACCACCAGATGGAGGGATCCCGAGATCTCGGCCTCGTGCTCACTCGGCATCCACGGATCTTAGTGGAAATCCAAGTATAACAAACTGTGATCTTTTTATACGCAGGGACTATTCAGTTAGTCACTGTATTGCTTTAACACGTTTTACATGGCACTTTTTACGGCCATTTTACAATGGAACTGCCGGGCTCTAAAAACCTCGATGCTTGACCTTGTGACCGTTTTAAATCGACACAGTCCGGTAGCCATTTGCCTTGAGAAGACAGCTCACACCAATGGACACCGTCAAGGTTAAAGGTTACACTGTGTTCCGCAGCGATGTTCTCCCTGAAAGTAACTCACATGGAGGTGTCTTGCTTGCTGTCCACCACAGTGTACCAGCACGCGAGCTGCCTCTACGAACCACTCTTCAGGCAACCGCAGCGCGGGTAACGCTTCGCGACACCCACATTAGTCTGTGCTCCCTATATCTGCCCCCTGGAGCCACGTTTCCTGCTGTGGAGCTGAAACATCTACTTGCTGAGCTTCCACCACTATTGCTACTACTGGGTGATTTTAACGCTCACCACACCGTTTGGAGCTGCACAGACATCAACACACGGGGCCGAGTACTGGGGGATTTAATCCTACAGGAGCCGCTATGCGTTTTAAGCAAAAGTGCACATACACATATTACTCTGCATCGGGCCGGACGTCAGCTTTAGACCTAAGCCTAGCCAGCCCCCAACTGACCCATCAGTTCGAGTGGTTAGTCGACGGCGATTGCCTCGGAAGTGACCACTATCCGGTGTGGCTAACGTTTCGGAAAGGCGTAGTTTTGGGAACACGGTCACCACGCTGGAATTTAAAGAAGGCAGACTGGGCTCGTTTTGAATCTGAGATACAGACAGCTTTTACACCTGATATTGAGAATCACTGTACTAGCGTCGAGGATTTTACATCACGGATACTCCAGTGCGCTGATATGTGCATTCCACGTACCTCTGGAACCCCACGCCGCATTCCAGTCCCTTGGTGGACTGAGGAATGCGGAAAGGCTATCCGCGCTCGCAAGCGAGCCCTTAAAAAATTCAGTAAGCATGGCGATATGACTAACATGCTAGAGTTCTAACAGGCCCGAGCACTAGCCCGACGCACCATACGTGCCGCGAAACGCACATCCTGGCGAGCATACATAGGCGGACTGAGTCGAACTGCATTGGCATCCGAAGTGTGGTCCCGCATTAAAAGGATTTCGGGAAAGTTCTCCTCGGTCCCACTGACAGTTCTTAGCGTTGGAGGAAATGTAATAACGGATCCGGGCGATGTAGCCAATCATATTGCACATGTCATAGCAAAGCACAGTGAACCTACTGACCCAACTTTCCTACAACACCGTGCCCGGTGTCATAGGAAAGAGATCAGTTGTATTACATCAGAACAACTTGTCTACAATTTACCGTTTACTGAAGCCGAACTGAACTCTGTAATTAGTGGATTTAAGAGCGGGTCCGAAGGACCAGGTGGAGTCCACAACGAAATGTTGAAGCACTTACCGACATGCGCAAAATATATACTTCTTAGGATTTTCAATATAATTTGGGATAGTGGTTACTTTCCACCAACCTGGCCGAAAGCAATCATAATACCATTGTTAAAGCCCGGTAAAAATGGCGATGACCCCACTGATTATCGCCCAATATCACTGACTTGACACCGGTGTAGGTAGCGCTTTCGTGAGAGGATCCATTACGAGATCCTTCCCCCTGCTTTCACATGCCACTGTCTTCACAGCCGAGTTAATAGCCATTGGCAAAGCCCTTGCATACATCGAGGTCGATCGACGACGAGGATTTTCATGTTATTCTGACCGATTCTCTGAGCAGTCTTTTGTTATTGCGTAGTTTTAACCAACAACATGTCATTGTACGATACATTTTATGTCAACTTACTTCGCTACATCGTATCGGAAAACAAGTAACACTTTGCTGGATCCCAGCACATGTCGGAATCCGTGGCAATGAACTGGCCGATCAGGCTGCAAGGCGTGCAGCATAAGCACCATGTAGTCGCGTGCTTCCACTTCCTGCCAGTGACCACTACCCAATTATTTCATCATTTCTTCTCAGACGGTGGCAGGACAGATGGGGCCAGGTGGAGTACAACAAATTAAAAGAAATTAAACCACACTTAGCGCTGTGGCCCTCGTCCTTCAGCCAAAGTAGAAGGGACGAGGTGTCCCTTCTACGAGGTGTCCCTTCTTAGAACTGGACACCCACCATCTACTCATAGGTATTTATTGTGCGGGGATGAGAGGCCCAAATATATGAGGTGTGATGCAGCACTGACCGTGCGCCATGTGCTGGTATCTTGCCCGAACTACACGGAAGAACGCAGACGCCATTTCGGACATGACTCCAACACTGAGGATGGTGGACTTACTCGGCGATAATTCCAGATTTGTCCAAAATAGAGCAGTTTTTTGTTTCCTTGCTGAGGTAGGTTTACAAATAATATACACGCCTGGGTAGATCATGAATTAGTGCCATATAATTTTGCTCTCCGGACTTGAAGAGCTGAATTAACCTTGTTATGGGTGCAAAATAACCCGATTGGGGTTGACACGCCCTAAAACCCTAATAATCAATCAATTGTCACCAATGGACTTCCTAATCTAGAGCTTCCGGACTTTGGGGGCGCTTGCGTGAACTCTATGGGTTTCGCATCAATACTAATGAGCATCCTACACTCGGACCTCCGAACAACATCGCGGAGTCGCAGAGGGTGAAATCGCAGAGGTGAAAAGGGTGAAAAGGTATGTTCTCCCCTGTTTCACGAAGTATGGTGGAACGGCCCCCTCCCTGTTTTCGGTCTCCGGTGGCGCCGAAACTACCTCTACAAAATATGAAGCATATATTAAAAATGTTAATGCATTGAGCCAAATTGTCGAAAAATGTTTTACTTGGTTCCAAAATGTCTGCAGTACTACAAAAGATATGCACGATGGGGTAAATGTCTTCACGCACTAAGAGAGCACAGTTGTCGTCGGTCCACAAGTTGCGGTCGCGGTATTTGTATGGTTGTCCCATATGTGTAGAGTTGTTGGCATGTTGTATGATACTGCTGCATCCATCATCCACCACTGGTCGTTTCTGCGCAGGTGGAGGTGCTCGGCGTCAAGGACGAGACCACCGGCGAGATCCGGCTGATCGGCTTCGAGCCGCGCATCAAGAACCGCATCCGCGCCGTGGTGGGCGCCGTCCAGGACTGGGTGCACCACGAGTCCAACTTGCTGCTCGACCACAGCATCAGCCCGCTGCCCTTCCGCAACTGCTTCCGCAACGTGGCCAACGCACCGGCCGCCAACAAGGACACTGCCGGCAACATCATGCACTACCTGCGCCGCAACATGCCCCGTATGTTCCAGGTGCGGTCATATTGGTCGGCCAAGGCGAAGGCTGCTGCTATGAGTGTGGAGATCGAGAATCAGGGGAGGGGGGAGTGGTTGCAAACTTGGTTGAAGTGGACGTAGTAGATGCGCACAGTCCTGTCTGAGTCTATTGTCCCAAGTTAAATCCGAAACAGCCACGCGTTTGACCCATCTATCGCTGGGTCTCTAATTATGCTAAATCTCACTGATGACTGGGCGGGTCTGGCGGAGACGATCCGACTGACGTCCTTACACCTGTTGGCAGTCGTCGC
The DNA here is from genome assembly GCA_034440615.1 of Ashinkailepas kermadecensis. Taxonomy (NCBI): domain Eukaryota; kingdom Metazoa; phylum Arthropoda; class Thecostraca; family Neolepadidae; genus Ashinkailepas; species Ashinkailepas kermadecensis. Next base: position 223,218 of record JAOTOM010004337.1, on the reverse strand, counting down.
TGATCTATCTGAAGCCTCCAACCATCTGTCAGTTCATCGCCGAGATCACGTGGCGCGAGAAGTACGGCCGAGACCCCAACAGCACCTTCTCCAATCTCATCGGCCACCTTAGCGTCATCACGCAGCAGTGCGGTTAGTGGGCGGCGACTGTCTCAGCCCAGTCCGTCTCCGGGACCGTGGCTCCTGTGCGATGCTTGTACTAGTCCAGGACATGTCTCCTGTACAGCGCCTGTATTGGTGTAGGCCGTGTCTCCTGTGCGTCGCCTGTACTGGTCCAGGCCGTGTCTCCTGTGCGTCGCCTGTACTGGTCCAGGCCGTGTCTCCTGTGCGTCGCCTGTACTGGTCCAGGCCGTGTCTCCTGTGCGTCGCCTGTACTGGTCCAGGCCGTGTCTCCTGTGCGTCGCCTGTACTGGTCCAGGCCGTGTCTCCTGTGCGTCGCCTGTACTGGTGTAGGCCGTGTCTCCTGTGCGTCGCCTGTACTGGTCCAGGACGTGTCTCCTGTGCGTCGTCTGTACTGGTCCAGGCCGTATCTCCTGTACAGCGCCTGTACTGGTCCAGGACGTGTCTCCTGTGCGTCGTCTGCACTGGTGTAGGCCGTGTCTCCTGTGCGTCGTCTGTACTGGTCCAGGCCGTGTCTCTTGTGCGTCGTCTGTACTGGTGTAGGCCGTGTCTCCTGTGCGTCGCCTGTACTGGTCCAGGACGTGTCTCCTGTGCGTCGTCTGTACTGGTCCAGGCCGTGTCTCCTGTGCGTCGCCTGTACTGGTCCAGGCCGTATCTCCTGTACAGCGCCTGTACTGGTCCAGGACGTGTCTCCTGTGCGTCGCCTGTACTGGTCCAGGCCGTGTCTCCTGTGCGTCGCCTGTACTGGTGTAGGCCGTGTCTCCTGTGCGTCGCCTGTACTGGTGTAGGCCGTGTCTCCTGTGCGTCGCCTGTACTGGTCCAGGACGTGTCTCCTGTGCGTCGTCTGTACTGGTCCAGGCCGTATCTCCTGTACAGCGCCTGTACTGGTCCAGGACGTGTCTCCTGTGCGTCGTCTGTACTGGTGTAGGCCGTGTCTCCTGTGCGCCGCCTGTACTGGTCCAGGCCGTGTCTCCTGTGCGCCGCCTGTACTGGTCCAGGCCGTGTCTCCTGTGCGTCGCCTGTACTGGTGTAGGCCGTGTCTCTTGTGCGTCTCCGGTACTGGTCCAGGCCGTGTCTCCTGTGCGTCGCCTGTACTGGCCCATTGGGGACGAGTGGTCTAGGGGTAAGATGCTCGTCTCACAATCGAAAGATTGTGGGTTCGAGTCTCACCTGTCACTACTCTTCGCCCGCGACCAATCGGCGTGAGAGATTGGCGACGCTATATGACTCAACAGTCGACGTGTCGTAAAACCAATAACCAACCTGAGGTGGTGCGCATGCGCGGGTGCTGCGTGGTTGGCCGGCAGACGCTCCTGCCTTTTTCGACCTGACGTGTGGAATTGTGTATTTTTGCTCGGTCTCTTAAAGGTTTTTCCCATATTCTTCACATCAGCTTTATTAAGAAGCTGTTCAAACTTCTCTGGCTGCTGTGCGCTCCCGACAATCCCTTAGTGTCGGTGCTGCGTTTGGAGGGTGCAACCGTGCCAACATGGCCGACGAAGCCCGCCAGTACACTTCGGCTCGTATAGTGTGATCAGGCTCTGTGCGCGGGGCGCTCGGCGGCCCAGTGGCCGGGTGGTCAGGACGTCTGACCTCGTGTCGCTGGGTCAAGGACGACCGGCGGGCCCGGATTCAAGGCCCGCCGGGCGGGCGCTTTTTCGTGTCGCTGCTCCTATCGCTGTTGGTCTCTGCCTGTTTTGGCCGTTGCTCAGGCCTGGAAAGTGATGAATCGGACTGGATATTAAGAAGACACGCAGTGACATTTACCGCTAAAAGCCGAAGCTTTACAGTGTTGGCTCCGCGCCGTCTGTGGGCTCCACCCGTACCAAGATGCCCAACACCTGTTGGAAGAGCTGCAAAGTATTTCCGCAGCCGAATACAACATGACGCGAAATCCTGCTCTACTTGGGATCTGGCACGCCTCATCACCTCAGGAGATGTCGAGCTGAACCCGGGTCCAGGCCTCGACCGGTCGACGCCAGCTGTCGGTCCCGACCAGCAGGGTCACCTAGGGAGTGCAGCGTCCGGAATAACTGCGATCCTACAGAACTGCCGCAGCATCCGTGGAAAGCTGGAACAGCTTCTGGCGGCCGCGGCAGAGTACGACCGGTACGACATCATAGCGTACACTGAGACGTGGCTGAACGATTCGGTGTCGGATTCTTAGCTGCAGGCTTTCTTGCCTAAACACACCTGGTTCCGCAGGGACCGATCGGATGGGCGTGTTGGTGGGGGTGTGGCATGTGCAGTTCGTGCCGCCCTGCTACCGACCCGACGTCTGCTGGCGGTACCGGACACTGAGTTGTTGCTGGTGGACCTCGGCAATCCGGCAGTGACGGTGGCTGTGTGCTACAGGCCACCTGACGACGACAACGCCATTATGCAAATTTTTCGGCATTTAGGCGAGCTCCCACCCGGACGCCGGCTGATAGTCCTGGGCGACTTCAACATTCCTGAGCTCGGCTGGGTACCGTCTGCATCCGATTGGGCCAACCCGGTCAGGCTAAGACCAACGGCCAGAGCCAACTGCTTCCTGGAAGCGTGCGATTTCCACGGCCTGCGACAATACGTCACTCAAGCGACAAGAGCAAACAACATTTTAGACTTGGTACTCACTATCGACATTGCAGCAGAGACCTTCGTTCGGAAGGGAATCATAGACTCGGACCATGACGAGATCCAGGCCAAGTTCATTCTGCCGAGGCCATCACCTCCAGCTGTGTCAAGATCGACTGCCTACAACTACAAGAGAGCAGATTTTGATTCATTGCGACGCTGTTTGGAACTTTTACCGTGGAACGTGCTGGATGACTTAGATGTTGACAATGCTGTTGAGATGTTTTACTCGTTAATCGAAGCTGCTATTCGTGATCATGTGCCAGTCCTGACTCCTCGCCGTAGACTCCCGCCCTGGTTTGACGGTGAGGCCAGGCGCGCACTAGCCGCGAAGGAATGTGCACATCGTCGAATGAAAAGGCACCCGAGTGACTGTGTCATTCGGCGCGATTTTGCAGACAAACGCGACTTCTTCAAACGTCTGATCGGACGCAGCTACTGCAGTTGTCTGAGGGGACTAGTGGAGGATTTTAAGACAAACCCAAAGCGATACTGGTCATTTTTTAAATGTTTTAAAAGGAGTGGTTCCGTTCCGTCTCTGCTAGACGGAAACACGTTAATCAGCGATGACGTTGGACGCGCCAACCTGCTGAACAGAGCCTTTTCAGCCAAGTTCACAGCACGGGATGTAGCCCAGTACCCACCATTACAGGACTACGGATTGTCTAATCTCACAGACTTTCGGCCCTCATTAGAACAAATCCACACGATTCTCATTGGACTTGACCCGCACAAAGCATGTGGACCAGATAATATCAGCGCCCGAATCCTCCGAGAATGTGCTGACCAATTATGCGTTCCGCTGTACAAAATTTGTATCCTCTCCATCAGGCAGGGAAAATTTCCGAACCGATGGAAAATGGCAAACATCACACCAATATATAAGAAAGGCAACCGGAAAAATCCGACGAACTACCGAGCCGTTTCACTTCTTTGCCTGTGTGGCAAGATTTTAGAAAACATAATTTACAATGTTTTGAGTGCTCACATTTTGCCAGTACTGACTGACACCCAGCACGGTTTTATTCTAAAAAGGTCATGTGCTTCAAATCTGGCAGTTTTCTTGAGACAAGCCTGGGATTCGATCGCTGCTGGTTGCCAGACAGATGCAATCTATACGGACTACTCTTCGGCTTTCCAAAGTGTCAACCATAAGCTGTTACTATACAAGCTCGAAAATGCATATCATGTTTCAGACAAAATTATCTCTCTGATTCGCTCATACCTGACTGGTCGCCGCCAGCGGGTGATAGTCAACGGGGCGGTCTCGGACTGGGCTGATGTCACTTCCGGTGTACCGGAAGGGAGCTTGCTGGCCCCTCTGTTATTTGCCCTGTTTGTGAACGACCTGCCATCCAGGATTGACTCGGAATGTCTGATGTTTGCTGATGACGTCAACATTTTTGGGAAGGTAGCGTCTGTGGAGGACGCGACCCGCCTGCAGAGGGATATTGATTCCCTCTGCAAGTGGTCCGCATACTGGATGCTATCTTTGAACCCTCTGAAATGTAGGTCATTCACAATGACTCTCCGTCGTACTCCTGTGCGCTTCGAATATAAGGTACACAATACAACGCTGCAGCGTGAGACTGTGATGCGAGACCTGGGTGTGTACCTGGACAGCAAATTGACATTCGCACAACATGTGGCAAAAACTGTGTCATCTGCGAACCGAGCTCTCGGACTGTTTATTAGATCAATGCAAGCAGGGGTTCCTGGCAGCAAATTCTCGAAAATTGCTCTGTTGGCGGCATGTAACGCGAACATTACGTCTCGCCTTGAGTATTGCTCCGTCATCTGGGCAGGCGCAGCCACAACACATCTGACCAGGATTGATAGGGTAGAACATAAATTTATATTGTGGCTTGCTCAACATTGTAGTGCCACACCTCGACCGGAATCTCTACAATATCAGGACCTTCTTCGCTTTTATAACATGACGTCTGTGTCCACTCGTCGCGTACAATCCGACATCATGTTTTTACGAAACGTTTTATGTGGCAGGATGGACTCATCAGTGTTATTGCAGAACTTTGGATTATGTGTCCCAGTCAGGAGAAATAGGCAACCTGTTTTATTTCATGTACCGTATGCACGTGTAGAAACCATTAGATGTGGCTTATTTAACAGATTATTAAGAGAAACGAACACATTTTTAGCGATGACACCAAGTGCGGACATATTCACGAACCCGCTGAATGCTTTTAAGACGCAGGTGGTCAGATACTGTGCTGCGTCACTCGCTCACATCTGAGCCGCGGAGCCATCGGGCATCGATGCAGTTCTGACAGCCGTTTACCTGTTTGACCTGAAAACTGCTCACCTGTTCTGTTTACGTTTTTTTAGCCAATGACTTCTCTTGTAAAGGGCACAATATGCTGTTGGAGATTGTGGACAATAAACAATAAACAATAAACAATAAACCTGTACTGGCCCAGGCCGTGTCTCCTGTGCGTCGCCTGTACTGGTGTAGGCCGTGTCTCCTGTGCGTCGCCTGTACTGGTCCAGGCCGTGTCTCCTGTGCGTCGCCTGTACTGGTGTAGGCCGTGTCTCCTGTGCGTCGCCTGTACTGGTCCAGGCCGTGTCTCCTGTACACAAGTATAGTGTCACGTGCGTGCGTATGTGAGGGGAGAAGACGTGCGGCACGGTGTGCGCTGCCGGTGAACGATGCTGTGGAACGTCAGACTGTCCGACCAGTTGATGCCATTTGGTATCACCACGTGCTGACATGCTTCTCGGGCACAGAGGGTTCGCTGGCCGATATGCTCAAGAAGGTGCTGCTCAGTCCATCCATGGATCTGCAGAGGAAGCCCCGCAAGCAGGTCAGCCACACAGACGGCGCACGATGCCACCAATTATAAAAATTGCACCTCAATGTCGGGGCCACTTAGGCACCGATGAATTTATCGTTCCATAGAATGTGCGTGCCGGTGGTGAGTCGTTTGGGTAGGATGCTCGTTTCTCAACCGAATGTTGTCGGTTCGAGCCCCACCCGTTACTGCTGTTCGCCAGCGACCAAACGGCGTGAGAGATTGGCGACGGGATATGACCAAGGCAGCCGACGTGTCGTAAAGCTCAACAGCTTAGATGGGAGAAGGCGTGATACTCAGTGCCATTGTAGCACAGTGACTGGACTTGTCCCGGTTTACTGGCGATGATGTGGTACATGTGGATAACTAAGCCCCAGTTAATCAGTCGTTTGTATTTCGTCCTCGCAATCCCACACAGCCAGCGCCGTGGGCTTGGCGGAGTCGGTAGTTAAGAGGTTGCCTTGCGCCTTCCTGTTCCATGCTATTCCTGTTTGTTTTCTTCATATTGCTGCCTGACACTTTTAGATGTGTCTCGCTAACTAATAACCTGTCTACCTTATCAGTGACCTAGTGACCTCACCAGTGACACGGTGACTCATCAGTTACCCGGTCATGTCATCAGTGGTCCTGTCACCTCACTGGTGACCCAGTCACCTCACAGGTGACCCGGTCATCTCACCAGTGACCCGGTCATCTCACCAGTGATCCTGTCACCTCACCGATGACTGTCACCTCATCAGTGACCCGGTCATCTCACCAGTGACCTGGTAACCTCACCAGTGATCCGGCAAACTCGCTTGTTGCCACGAGCACTCATCAGTGACCTATTGCTCTGAGCGGTGACCCGGTGACATAGGCCTGACCGTTGCTGCCTGCACAGACGCTGGCAACTCGGCCCGACAGCCAGCCCGAGTTTGCGTCCCACACGTCCGCCGACCAGCCGGCCCGAGCTGCATCAGCCGTGGCGGCTGACGAACTGGCGCCAGGCGAGCAGCCGGAGGCGGCGGACTCGGAGCCGGCGTCTGAGTCGGTGGACTGGGTGAGTATCAGCTGACGAGGTGCGCAGTCTGACCGGCCCGAGCTGCATCAGCCGTGGCGGCTGACGAACTGGCGCCAGGCGAGCAGCTGGAGGCGGCGGACTCGGAGCCGGCGTCTGAGTCGGTGGACTGGGTGAGTATCAGCTGACGAGGTGCGCAGTCTGACCGGCCCGAGCTGCATCAGCCGTGGCGGCTGACGAACTGGCGCCAGGCGAGCAGCCGGAGGCGGCGGACTCGGAGCCGGCGTCTGAGTCGGTGGACTGGGTGAGTATCAGCTGACGAGGTGCGCAGTCTGACCGGCCCGAGCTGCATCAGCCGTGGCGGCTGACGAACTGGCGCCAGGCGAGCAGCTGGAGGCGGCGGACTAGGAGCCGGCGTCTGAGTCGGTGGACTGGGTGAGTATCAGCTGACGAGGTGCGCAGTGTGACCGGCCCGAGCTGCATCAGTCGTGGCGGCTGACGAACTGGCGCCAGGCGAGCAGCCGGAGGCGGCGGACTCGGAGCCGGCGTCTGAGTCGGTGGACTGGGTGAGTATCAGCTGACGAGGTGCGCAGTCTGACCGGCCCGAGCTGCATCAGTCGTGGCGGCTGACGAACTGGCGCCAGGCGAGCAGCCGGAGGCGGCGGACTCGGAGCCGGCGTCTGAGTCGGTGGACTGGGTGAGTATCAGCTGACGAGGTGCGCAGTGTGACCGGCCCGAGCTGCATCAGTCGTGGCGGCTGACGAACTGGCGCCAGGCGAGCAGCTGGAGGCGGCGGACTCGGAGCCGGCGTCTGAGTCGGTGGACTGGGTGAGTATCAGCTGACGAGGTGCGCAGTCTGACCGGCCCGAGCTGCATCAGCCGTGGCGGCTGACGAACTGGCGCCAGGCGAGCAGCTGGAGGCGGCGGACTCGGAGCCGGCGTCTGAGTCGGTGGACTGGGTGAGTATCAGCTGACGAGGTGCGCAGTCTGACCGGCCCGAGCTGCATCAGCCGTGGCGGCTGACGAACTGGCGCCAGGCGAGCAGCTGGAGGCGGCGGACTCGGAGCCGGCGTCTGAGTCGGTGGACTGGGTGAGTATCAGCTGACGAGGTGCGCAGTCTGACCGGCCCGAGCTGCATCAGCCGTGGCGGCTGACGAACTGGCGCCAGGCGAGCAGCTGGAGGCGGCGGACTCGGAGCCGGCGTCTGAGTCGGTGGACTGGGTGAGTATCAGCTGACGAGGTGCGCAGTCTGACCGGCCCGAGCTGCATCAGCCGTGGCGGCTGACGAACTGGCGCCAGGCGAGCAGCTGGAGGCGGCGGACTCGGAGCCGGCGTCTGAGTCGGTGGACTGGGTGAGTATCAGCTGACGAGGTGCGCAGTCTGACCGGCCCGAGCTGCATCAGCCGTGGCGGCTGACGAACTGGCGCCAGGCGAGCAGCTGGAGGCGGCGGACTCGGAGCCGGCGTCTGAGTCGGTGGACTGGGTGAGTATCAGCTGACGAGGTGCGCAGTCTGACCGGCCCGAGCTGCATCAGCCGTGGCGGCTGACGAACTGGCGCCAGGCGAGCAGCCGGAGGCGGCGGACTCGGAGCCGGCGTCTGAGTCGGTGGACTGGGTGAGTATCAGCTGACGAGGTGCGCAGTGTGACCGGCCCGAGCTGCATCAGCCGTGGCGGCTGACGAACTGGCGCCAGGCGAGCAGCTGGAGGCGGCGGACTCGGAGCCGGCGTCTGAGTCGGTGGACTGGGTGAGTATCAACTGACTAGGTGCGCAGTGTGACCGGCCCGAGCTGCATCAGCCGTGGCGGCTGACGAACTGGCGCCAAGCGAGCAGCTGGAGGCGGCGGACTCGGAGCCGGCGTCTGAGTCGGTGGACTGGGTGAGTATCAGCTGACGAGGTGCGCAGTCTGACCGGCCCGAGCTGCATCAGCCGTGGCGGCTGACGAACTGGCGCCAGGCGAGCAGCCGGAGGCGGCGGACTCGGAGCCGGCGTCTGAGTCGGTGGACTGGGTGAGTATCAGCTGACGAGGTGCGCAGTGTGACCGGCCCGGTCGGAGGAGCGTGCCACGACTACGCTGTTTGTATTTCGTCCTCGCAATCCCACACCATGTACTACGCTAGGACGGCGACCATACGCACGCGGCTGGGCTTAAGGACAAACACGCGCATCTCTGTTAATTGTATTTACAATTCAGGTGTATGTATGTATTTGAATGTACAACTCATACACGTATGCAAACACGAAGAGACCTTGGTTGTGGCGATTTATCCATACCATTTTCAAAGCTGACTTTTATTCGCAGTGTGTGTGTGCAGGTATTAAAAGGGCTTATGATAACTAGGGTATATATGACAATGTTCACGATGTAGGTTAAACGAACGAAAAGCGAACGGTTGATTCTGCTCTGTTGTAATCTTTGGTAAGATGGGTAGAGCAGGAAGAGAGGCCTACACAGTGAGTTTTGGTGTGGGCTCCTAAAGAAGTGCTGAGAAGAATGTGAATGTTCTGCAAATAAGAGATCAGTAGGTTATTTCCGAAAATGGGATATTCTGGAATATTGTAAAATATAGTTCGATAATTTATGCCAGTCTTAATCCAGAAGATCATAGCCACCAGGAATCCACAATTATCTAACCTCCATAGACTGTCCCAAATTAACCGAAATAGAAAGAGCTCCTGTGACGGTGATATCACAAGTGAAGACTATATGCTCTTTAGAGCAGAATGAAAAGCAAATATGTTAAACCAGTTGCTGTTAAACCGTCGGTAGCACAGTGGTTAAGTTGAGCGTCTGGGAAACCCGAGGTACTGGGTTCAATTCCCCGCGGTGACCGCTTTCCCTGCCAGGGTTAAAGGCGCATGACGCCATATTTCCTCAGCTGCTTCGTGCGTCGTAAGGCCACGAACAGCAAGATATGGTGTTAGTCTATCCCTCCCCGAAATAGAAACGTGTGGGTATCCTGAGTCCCCCTTTGCGATCTATAGACAGCCATCATCAATATATCATTATTGTAAACAGTAAGCATCGCTTCGCAAGCATCGCTTGCGGTAGTAAAATCCAAATTTATATCACGTGTTACGAACCGCACGAAACGCTGGGACTAGGAATTGCATGTTTTGGAATCGCCTCACCAACGAGGTTGCAATGTTTTCAGTATAAAATAAATCGTCAAGTTTAGATCTTGTGGTGCTTGTTGGATATAAGTCATTATGATTATACACAATATGCACTTTTAAAATGGCCGTCCTCATAATGATGCAGAATTTTGATTAAGCATATTATATTTGGGGTACAACCTTTGGTCACATACATTGAAAAGAGTAGCATTATACGACACATTGAAAAACCGCCGACGTATATCCGCACACGTGAAGTGAAGTTACACAATAGCACTACCATAAATATCAAAAGCTAACAAATACATTTTACGATGACAATACACTGCACTCGTTCATCTCACCAGACGCCAAGACAAATAGTTACTATTTAACTTTAGGTCTAAACTAAACATGTACTTAATCAATGTACTAAGTACATTTACTTAGTAGTTCTGGGCTCAGGGTGTTCTTTACATGTTTAATCATCTCTGAGGCGAAAGGTATGTTGGCAGTAGTTATACTGTCACTGCTGTGGGCTTCCCTAAAATGATCTCCCATCGGTGTGTCAAACATAATGTTTTTGCATCGCGTAAGTACTCATTGAAACGCAGAGGAACGGGGCGAGCTGTCTTGCCAATGTAGTTGACCTGTTGGCCGCTGTCGGTGTAAATGTTGCAACTAATCCGGCCCAGGTAGGTGATGTTTGCCAGCCACTCCGGCTGAACACCGGAGCAACGCCGAGTTTCCGTGGGGCATTAGGGTTGGGAGATATCTGACCTAATTAATAAACTTGATGGTGGTGGTGCTCGCCCAGGCGACACGCAAGCTTAAATTTGAAGACCTGAGGCCACTCTTGTTTTTGTACTCACACAGTTTGCTAACAAACAGCGTGATGCAAATCACAAACTGTGTTAAATCAAGTTTCACAAAGGTCTTGCTCTGTAATGACAAAAATTGTAATCCTGGCAGGATGTTGCGAGTGTATTACAAACTATGTGATTTTACAATGCCTTTCAGTAAAAAAACCAAAAACATATTCCAACACAATATGATTTATTTACAATAATGATGGTCCGTTGGCCACCGAATCACCTCGTTGAACACCTAATTGATGGCTCTTGCGACTCTGCGCACAATGCGGCAAACACTCGCAGTAGATGGTCCATGCCCATCTCCTAAGAGATGGTAGACGCTGCCGTTGGCCATGCACCTAGAAAGGGGCGGACAAATGAGATCATTAGAGTGCATGGGCGGATACAAGGGGGGGGGGGGGCACTGGGGGAATGTGCCCTCCGCCAATGGGAAGGTGGTGGCCCTCCTGCCGGGAAAAGGCGCCCCTCTGGGAAGGCTCGAGTGCACACCCTCGAATTGTCAGCCAGAGGCGCCCCTCCGGACATGTGTCCCTCTCTCCAATAACAAATCCTTGATCCGCTCCTGTTGGGTTAGAGGGGAAATAGATCGGAAGTGGGAATAATCATGCATTCGAGACTATCTCTGAAACTATTAAGCTTGATCGTAATAGTATATTAACGCTACTTCATAATAGTACCTACGTCGAATGCTCACCGTAGTGCTATCTTCAGCTGCGTTTCGGCGTCAAAAGCATGACTCCGCGCAGTGGCGGGAGCTATTTCTTGGAGCTCTCCAAGCATGTGGGCGAACGTTTCGCATTGACCCGGAATATGTGCCTGTAAAGAAGCGAATATCGGTGCATTGCTATCCAGAATAGCAGCCTTATACATGCTTACTGTAAGATGTAGATGAAGTTCTAATTCCTTTGGGCTCATGGCTCATATGTGGAGGTCACTGGGGGTTGGGTGAATGAGAAAAGGTGCAGACTCCCTCCCTGGATTCTCGGCCTGCTAATGTATATGCTTCATTGTCCTCAATCCAGGAGCGGATACAGAGGGCACTGGGGACATGTGCCCCAATGGAAATTTGCGCTCCTTCGGCCAAGAATAGCGCTCCTCCAGGAAGGCTCGAGTGCACCCTCCACCCCATTTTTTTTGTCAGCCAGAGGCGGCCCTCCAGAGACCAAGTGCCCCATAGCAATTCATGGATCTGCCCAGGCCTCATTCACCTGATGTCTTTGGACCTGCTCCCCCCCCCCATAGATTGGCGAGATATTGCCATTCATGTACTTTTTCGTTAAAAGGCGTCTTCCGCTGAGCAACATGACGGTCACACTCCTACCGCAGTAGGGCGTTTTACTGGTTCTAAGGTGGTTAGTCTCTTTACCCTTTGGATCCGTTCCTGACCTGGATGGAGGATATACCTACTGTACGAAATTGTAATGGGTAACGAAGGATAGCAAAGCGCCATTAAGAAAACGTACTGAACACAGCGACGGACCCACTACCCATCCCATCACAACCCACGAGAGTCCAAAACATCACCGGATTCAGACCACGATTTCATCCTATAGCTGCCCCATTCCCCCAGTCATTATTTTGTTTGCCAACACGGAGTGATGGCATCTTCCGCCACTGCCTCCCCCCCCCCCCGTCAGGGGCGGATACAGGAATTTCCATAAGGTAATTGTCTGGAGGGGTGTGTCATTTCTTCGGAGGGCTCCTCTGCTGAAGCACCTGGAGGGATACCTCCGCCGGAAGCCTCCGAGGGGCGCCTGTGGCTGAACAATTCGTTGGGGTTGGGGGTATTCGAGTCTTTGCAGAGCGACTCCTCTGCCTGGCCGGAGGAGAGCCACCTTCCATGTGGGGGCACTGGAGGAATGCACCCCCAATGCCCCTGTATCCGGCCGTACCCGTAATTTTTACCATGTTATCCGAGGCGCTACCCTAAATCGATAGTTAAATTTCTAGTTCCTCAATCATTAAAATGTATCGATCCACCCCTAGGTTCCGATGGCAGGCAAGCCCAAATAATACGGAATTTGCATCACGACCGAATTCGCGCAAAAATGCAAGGCTGCGCATGCGCCAACAGTGGAAAGACAGCAGAAAACCAGTAGTATCGCCATGCTTGGCCCGTGATGATGGGGGTTGGGTGAAGTGACTGAATTTAATTTGCGTGAGTGATTTACGTATGTGTTTTGTGAGCACAGCTTCATAAGCTATTGAGGACAGCATTGAGTTATTCAACATGACAGTGACCTTCGTGTTTTATGGATCAGTGTATGCTGGTTGTGGGCTGTGGCGGGTAGGTAGGCGCCTACCTAGGGCCTACCTAATGACTGATGCAAGTGGAGGTTTGCATGCATGAAGAACAAACCTCCTTAGCTACCTTCAATCCGGTATGTTACTTAAGCAGGGCATGTGCTAATTCCAGTGGGGTCCTAGAGGCTCTAGCACGGGTGTTGATTTTTGAAAGTTATTTGGTTGTAGGGTGGGGGCAAAATACGTGAAGGCAATGGGCAGGCCCAAATGGATTGGAGGGCACACTCCGCGTGGTTCCATGTTAAAAGTTGAAATTAGTGTGTGGGGTGGGGGCAAAGCCAACATTGAGGGGGCACTTGCCTCCTCAAAAGTGTATAAAACAAACACCCCTGGACTCTAAGCAGGTAGTAGCTACCCTATTTACCTACCTACCTAGGTTTGTGTACTCGGGCCTTCCCAGAGGGGAGCCTTTTCTTCCAAGGGGCACCTTTTCCTCTGAGAGGTGCCTCTGGCAGAACAATTTGAAGGGTGCACTCTAGCCTTCCTGGAGGAAGGCTAGAGGCATTTACCCGGCCGGAGGGGTGCCAACTTTTCATGGGGCGGAGGTACATGCCCCCAGCGTCCCCCTTGTATCCGCCCCTGTCTTGGGAGGGGGGGGGGCATGTCCCCCTGGATTCATGGGAAGAACTAAACATAGCCATCTATTCAGATGTTTGGTTCTAGCCTGTAATGTGCCTCTTCATCCGACAATGAAGATTAGGTACATACCTGAAGTAGTTTTCACTCTAGAAGTGTAGGTTGCTGAGAGGCTTGAACACCCTTGCTGCTCTCCGCGGCGGAGCCTCCTCGAAAAACATCAAATTCATCCATGTTTCCTTTACTGCCCCTGCTCTCCACCAAAATTCACACAGCCCAGAACGTGTGTTATCGCAAGCGGTGTATTTGCCAAGATTGTGGACACCCGACAACCTTGGTGAAATTCAGATGATGTAATAACACACATTTATGTGTAGTTTGTGACTAACAAACGATGTACTTTGGGTTTTGTAGTTTTGTTAGCTCGTGATGTTAGTCAAATGCCATCTTTACAAATAACAGCACAAACTGTGTATTCACACCGATTTGGGTGTGAATACACAGCTTGTGATTTTAGTGAAATTGGCCTCTGATGACTGATTTGATTTTTGCTGTGTTTTTCGTCGACTTATGGCAGTGTTAGAATTGGCACGGCCAATTCTAACACTAGTGTCTTTAATTCAATTATAATTGTGGTGTCTTTATAATGGCACCCCTTTTAACCCGCGCACGTCCGGGGGGGGACAGATATCTGCCCCCCCCCTGCGGTGGTTTTTCCTACTTTGCCGCCATACTAATCGGGTTAGCAAAGCCAAACCTCGCATGGCTGCTCATTGGTCTTTTCCGCATATCCTCATACATTTTTGACCCTGGGTCATCTCTCAGGTCTCTCAGGTCAGGTCGGGTCATCTCTCAGGTCAGGTCACCAGGTCAGGCGAAGTGACCTAACGTCCCTCCGAGTTCTAGGTGGCATCACTCCCACAATAATTGGGCGATTGATTTCAAACTTATTTCACGTCATGACCTTATCAGGGTGTATAATATGTATATCACGGTTTTTTTCGTAGCGTTGACCTGAGGTCAGGTCGTGGCCATGGCTTACCCATTATAGGCCTATGGAAAAATATACAAATGTTTCCTGCTTACATATTTGCTCTCGGAATGACCTCCAACCGATATGGCGTGTAGTTGGAAGCTATTCGCAATGCTATCGCTGACATTTTTGCTCAGTGGCCCCACCAAGGTCAGCTGAGGTCACCTGAAATCACTAGCACATTTCTGCGCACTATATCGCAATGCATTGAGCTAGAAGGCTGAAATTACCGTCATTGTGCTTGTATCGCCAAGACGTGTCGATTGATATATTACATGACCTCCATACTCTACCCCATGACCTTGACCTGAGGTCATTGTTTCGGTGACCCATCTGTTGACCTGACCTTAAATTACACAGCGTATGTCGATAGCACATTTCAAGGGCTGTCGCATAGCATTTGCAGTTTGTTTCTATCTGTTACAGGTCCTGAGATATGTGCCAATATCTGAGGGTCCCACCCGATCTGGTCGAATTTGACATGATGACCCAGTGACCTAAATATTGACCTGAGCGAGAAAATGACCGAAATACTTTCGATAGAGCTTGTCACCAGCTATCCAAATCCGTTTTCCGTTTGTCGCTACCTAGCATAGTTCTCGAGATCTTAGGGGGGCAGACATCTGCCCCCCCGGACATGCGAAGTTGGCGCGGACCGCCGGACGTGCGAGTGTTAAAGACACCGAGTTATCAAAATGAGAAACATTGAGAGGGTTATAGCTAGGAAGTGCAAGAAAGAGAGAAACTTTGAAACGAAATGAGGACGATTTGGAAGTATATGGGTATGATGTCATGCTGTCAGTTGGACTGTCTTTTACCATGATATTACTATGCTGTTCGTCCCAGCTTGAACCATTCCTAGTATGGAGCGAAGGTGCGATGATGTGGTCATGCAGTACGATGTGTATGACGAATGGTAGTGAATGACTATACAGAGCTGTCCAGGTAGGCATGCTTTTGTGGGAGTGGACTTATGATCAGCATTTTAAATATCTGATGCCATTTTATTACCACATGAATCGTTTTTCACCTGTTGAAAACCGGAAGAGGGTAAGAAATATTTTCAGCAGGCTAAGGCGTGACTCTGTCTCAGACGTAACAGACTCAAAGTCCACCATCCACGTGGTGTGGGCCTCCCTCATTGTAATTATTGCACATCCACGCATGGTTTGAGTTGAATGTGGATGTTTAATTGTTACTGACTTGCGTGTAGGTTATCGTACATTAATTCGTTTTTTAATCGCTGTCACTGCCGGTCTATGGTGCTCTCAGCTTTTGGAAGTCTGTCAACTCCGTTAATGGAAAGTCAAAGCTGAAAATGATTAGAAGCGTGCCACAATTCTGAAGTATCTTCGGGCGCGGGTTTTACCCACTGCATGTGACCTGGTGTTACATGGACGGTGACTTGTTGTCCTTTTTTCTTCTTCTGTGTGACCGGCCTCACAGTGGCGTTTCACGCCGATATTGTGTTACCGTGTCTGTCTTCCTATGAAGACCAACGCCCCTGTTCGCAGTCCAACGACGTGGCCGAGTCCTCGCCCGTGCCATCGGAGCCTCGCGGCACCAAACGCCGGGCGCGCGGAGCAATTCGCCTCAACACGATGAAAAAGGTCGAGCGCATCAGCCTGATGGACTGCCGCAACTATTCGTTCTTCAAGCTGGGCTCTCTCCAGATGGTGAAGCTGCCGGATCTCAGCGAGCTGCGCTGCTGGGAGTGCAAGCTTCCGCTCACACACCCCGGACACCTCACGTGAGTTGTGAACTAAGTGCGCTGCTCGAAGTCGAAGCTGTTGCTGATTGGTTGGCTGATTGCCAACTACTAACCTGCATGTACGGAAGCATGGACCAGCCGAGGTCACTGACATGGCCATGGTCTGCAGTCCACATCAGCCGCGAATCCTGGTCATATCCGTCTGCTCGTCTGACCAGACCCCGCCTCCTCTCCCTTTGACCACGCTCTTGCCTCTCCCCCGCCCGGCCGGACCTCGCCTCTGCCATGCCTGATCGGACCCCACCTCCTCTCCCTTTGATCACGCTCTTGGCTCTCCCCCGTCCGGCCGGACCTCGCCTTTCCCATGTCTGACCAGATCCCCGCCCCATCCCTGCGCTTCCTGACTTGTGAACCATGAAATGGATGTGATCTGCCGGCCGTTGGTGTCAAGCATAACATTAGTATTTACCGATAGTATTTACCGTTTGAGGAATGTTTCCAGACGTTCGAACGTTGTATATCGAAGCGTGTCCCTTCGCGGCAATAATTGTAGTAAATCAACAATGACGTGCAATAGTTGATCTTGGTGTTTCAGCTAAGATCACGACGCTCTTATTTAGCGTGTCTGGTGGGTATGGTTACTATTATTCGTTGCGAATATCAGCGAGCCCTGAACATTTAATCCTGCAGCGGAGACCAGTAGCCGTGTAGATACCTACACAACTGAGTAGGGTAGTTAGATAGGGTACCCAGGCAGTGAGTGGTTGGTTGGTGATTGGTTTTACGACACGTCAACCGTTGAGTCATGTAGCATCGCCAATCTCTCACGCCGATTGGTCGCGGACGAAGAGTAGCGACAGGTGAGACTCGAACCCACAACCTTTCGATTGTGAGACGAGCATCTTACCCCAAGACCACTCGTCCCCAGGCAGTGAGTGCGAGTGGCTGCTTGTACAACTTTGCAACACCAACTTTAATCCCCCCCCCCCCGACGAGGCACCACCTTTCCGTGGTGGGGGGGGGGATTGCGTACCCAAATGATCCGGCTCCCATCTTGCCAGTGAGGGGATAGACTAAGAGTGCCTCACTCGTCCTCCCATCCATGCGCTCCCATTTCAATGCCCACCCCAGCCCAACATCCATGTCCGTCACCTAGCCTTGCAACACCAATTCTCCATACTACGAGCAGGCAGGACAACTTCCCCGGTCCTGCCCTCCAGCTCACTTTTATCGGGGTAGTCGCGTCCCGTCGGCCCGTCCCCCGGGGTTGACGCAGTCCTGGAGGCTGAGGTCCCCCGTCGCACGATGCTAGTTGTGACGGAGGAGCAACACGCCTCTTTGGTCCGGATATCCCGGAGGGGCGAGCGGGTCCGTAGGGCCCCATACGGGCCAAGCGACTTGTCGCCTCGGGCCGGAGGTCTGGGCCTCGGCCCAGTGCCTGCTGGCCTGGCCGGCAGGGGCCAAGGGGTGGGCGGCGCTGGATCCCGGTCGGGGTGGTGAGTCTCTCTCTCTCCCCGCCGGGTGATGGCGTCGCCTGCCCCGTGTAGCTCGGGCGCCTGACGTCCTCCCGTCCGCGGGACTCAGGCGTCCCCCCAGTTGGGCCCCAACGTGGTGGGGCGCCACGAGGAGTGGAAAAAAAGCAATCACCTGGCATCCAGAACAACAAAAAACACTCCTGGCTCCTCTCATGAGGGCCATACAGATGGATCCGCTTCGAATGAGGCAGGCCCCCACATACTCATTTTACGAGCACGTGAAGGCTCCAAGCAGCTGGCGTCCCTATCACCATTTCAACTACGTGACTTATGCGACAGATTCGGACTTATCACCAGGTATCAGGCTTTGCGTGACGGAGGACAAGAAGTGGAGTATTCTAGGGGAGAAGATGCGAAGAGAGCTTTTGCAGCTGATTTTTTCCTCATATAATGCATGCGGGAAGGTAATACCAGACGGGAAGTGACCATTCCAATGATTACGGAGGCCCACAAGACAAAGAACTCGTCCAAGGGCATAATTAACTGCTTCGACCTGAGAAATGTTTCGGATGCGGAAATAGTGGACGGCCTCTCGGAGTTAGGAGTCACAGAGGCTCGTCGTATCAATACAAGAAAGGGATCGGAGGTGCGGCACACCAACAATATAATCTTGACATTTAATATACCCGACCTCCCAGCTACAGTTCTTGTCGGATATACTCGCGTCAAGGTGCGCAGATACATCCCGAATCCCATGCGATGCTTTCAATGTCAGCGCTTCGGGCACACCAAGCCTGCATATCGCAATCGCCCCGCATGCGCAAATTGCGCGGCTACTACCCACACCACAGACAACTGTAGCGCCCAGGAGCCCTGGTGTCTAAACTGCGGGAGAGGACAAACTCCGCGCACTTCGTATGACCGTTCCTACCCTGTGTACATTAAAGAAAATGAGATCCTTTCATTGAAATTTAGACACAACATTTCGTTTCGTGAAGCCCGAGATATGTATATTGGCACACATCCAGAAATTTCTTACGCTGCCAAGGCAGCAACACTACCACACCAATGAGAAAGACCCCTGCCCTCCCGCAGCAGCACGAGCAGGGTAGTGCTGCTGTGCTGATAGGTCAGCTTGTAGCTCTGAGTCCCCAACTGGTACAATATTTTGATTGGTCGGTGGACAGTGACCCTCTGGGAAGTGACCACTTCCCAGTTTGGCTCGAATACCGTGGCGGCCCAGTCCTTGGACCGAGGCCGCCACGATGGAACCTTCACAAAGCAGGCTGGACGAACTACAGAGCACATCTTGAAGCAACGTGGTCAGCCAATGGCCAGGAACAACCACAATGTATGGAAGATTTCACCGCACTGCTCCTGCACTGCATCAGCATGCATACCTCGAACCTCTGGTGCCCCCCGGTGTACTCCAGTCCCATGGTGGACGGACGAATGCAGAAACGCCATACGTGCGAGGAAACGAGCTTACAGAAAATTTAGTAAAACAGTACTACACAAAACATTATTAGATTCCGTAGGGCCAGGGCTCTGGCACGACGTACCGTCCGGACGGCGAAGCAGCTATCCTGGCGAGAATATGTCAGCCAAATAAATAAACGTACCCTGATTGGGCAAGTGTGGTCTTGAATTAAACGAGCGGCAGGCCAACAGTCATCCGTTCCACTACCCGTGCTGCGTATGGGCAACAGAGACGTGACCAATGCCATCGATGTAGCGAACGAAATTGCCCGCGCCCTCTGGGAACGTAGCCGAGGTAGCAACTGCGATCCACAATTATTGTGCTGTAGGACCCGCTATGAAAGAGCTCCGGTTGACTTTACCACCACTGACAACCTATTTTACTAGATGCACACCAACCCCACTACCATGTTGGTGTGTTCAAAATCGATTCAAGCCATTACGCTCTCCATCGGGTTTGAACTGAGTTCACCCAAAATTGGCAAATCTACACTAACCTAACATAGCCAAGCCTAGCCTAGCCTAGCCTAGCCTAGCCTAGCCTAACCTAACCTAGCCTAACCTAAACTAACCTAACTAAACCTAACCAAACCTAAGCCGATTCGGCGCAACCCGTTCTCCCATCACATCGGTGTCGCTCACGTGCAGCACATTGACTCGATCGCACCGAAACTGTACCCAAATGGGTAGCCAACACTGTGGGCTTTCACGTAGTGTGACACATGCCTCATTCCCTGCGATTCAACAAGCTTTGGCAACGGAGGTGAATTTCCGGTAGCCTGGCGGGAAACAATTGCGGTCCCACTTTTGAAGCCAGGCAAAAGTGGACTGGAACCGCTCCACTATCGCCCAATATCTCTTGCTTCGTGCATGTGTAAGCTAATGGAGAAGCTCATGACTACCAGACTGACGTGGTTTTGAGAAAAACAACATTTTTACAAATGCACAGTGCGGTTTTAGGAAGAACAGGACTACACCCCATTTTAACCCTGGACACGGCAGTACGTATAACATTTAAACAGAAAAGACACGTCGGTGCGGTCTTCTTTGACATTGAAGCAGCATATGATACGACTTGGCGTCAAGGTATTCTGACAAAAGTACATAAATGTGGTATTCGTGGGGCAATGGGTATCTTCATCCAGAATTCCCTGGCCGAGCGACACTTCCGTGTTCGCGTTGGCAACCAATTATCTACTAGATTTCTGCAAGTAAACGGTGTCCCACAGGGAGGGGTTTTAAGTGTAGCACTGTTCGCGGTGATTAACGATATAGGTGACTCACTTCCGCCAGGACTTGACCGGTCGCTCTTCGTGGACGACTTTGCTATATGGTGCGGCACAGCTAGACTATCGGCCATGTCGAGAAGTCTCCAATTGGCCATTCACAGACTTCAAGAGTGGAGTGTCATGAATGTATTTCGTTTTTCAACAATAAAAATAACCTCAATGCACTTTTGCCGCCGACGTAACTGTGCAGATATATCACTTCATCTATACGGGAACCGGATTCTAATGCAATCTACGGTGAGGTTTCTCGGGCTCATTTTTGACTCATATCTTACTTATAAGGAACATTTTAAATCACTTCATGATCAGTGTTTTAAATCGCTGAACATACTGAAATGTGTTTAGCGTAACACCTATGGAGCGGACAGGAGCTCCCTACTTTTGCTTTATCGGTCACTAATACGTTCAAAGTTGAATTATGCGTGTTTTATTTATGATGGAGCACGCTATTCCACTAAACGAACACTGGATACCGTTCACCATACTGCTATCCGTATCGCAACCGGTCCACTTCCCATCCGTCCTCCAACCTCCCCCCAGTCCCCCCGCGCACTACTACCACCACCTCCAAATACCTCTTATCCACATCCTCCCTTCCCGAATCCAACCCCCTTCCCGTGAGGCAGGCCTCCCCTCACCCTCCACATCTGCTTCCGCACCTCCATCGCCTTCACGCAACACACACCGACCAATCCATATCTCCGATGCAAGCTTTCACTACTAGGAAGTTGAAAGGCGTGCCCGCGAGGCCAAACGAGCACGACTCGCTCAGATGGAGAAGGCCCGGACGGGAGGCCGCCAAGGGACTGACAAGTATCTACCCCCAAGGCCAGCCATCCCATCGCCACGACAGCGAGTGGAACGAGTGGAATGGAACGGCTCCGACGGGCAACGAGATGGGCCCTCCTCCGCCTCCACCCGGTTGGGGCCCCAGAAAAGAGGGATGCCGCTGTCGGGTTTCCCACCAGCGGAAGCGTCACCGCGTTCTCGCCCCAGGACCCAGTCGCTGGGACCTAGTCGAAGTGAACCCTCGGAGTGAATAGACTCCGTTCCTGGGCAAGGTACGTGACTTTAGTTCCCTACTCCCATTTTTAGACAGCGACCATTTTAGCATGCAACTCCCCCTTTATTTCATACAGAAACCAGGACTATCTGTAACTGTGAAGTTTTCCGAAGCCTGTTTTAACCTTTAAATCGCCCATCATGCAAGCTTTTTTACAGTGGAACTGTAGAGGTTTTAGAACTAGTGCCCCAGAACTCCAGAGACTTCTTAATCAACGGTACCCAGCAGTAGTATGCCTGCAGGAAACGAAACTTAGACCAGAGCACAAGATATCTATTAAAAGTTACTGTTTTCGCAAGGATGTCCTGTTTGACACCGTTTCTCACGGTGGGGTGCTTCTGGCTCTGCACCGAAGCGTTCCCGGGAAAGAGATCGCGTTGAAAACTGACTTGCAGGCGGTGGCTGTGCGTATCGTCTTAAACCGTCGGGCTCTTACTGTGTGTTCCCTGTACCTCCCCCTGGTGTTATACTTTCAATCAATGATCTGGGAAAGCTCTTGCCTCAGCTCCCGCCTCCACTCCTTCATTTAAGAGACTTTAACTCTCATCACACCGTGTGGGGCTGGGTTGGTGTTGACTCTCGTGGGCCTCTTGAAAAAAAATATTCTACGGACATCTCTTTGCATTTTAAACACAGGCGCAGGTACCCATTTTAGTCTCCCATCAGGTCTTACTTCAGTGTTAGATCTTAGTCTCGTGAGCCCACAGTTCGTGAACAGTTTTGAATGGATGGGTGACGAGGACCCATTGGGGAGCGACCACTTTCCCATCTGGTTACACTATCAAGGAAGTCCCATATTGGGGCCACAACGATCGAACTTTAAAAAAGCGGATTGGAAAATGTTTGAATACAAGGCACAGATGTGTTTTTTTGTGATCACTAATAAACCACCAGTCTCAATAAAGACGTTCACATATCTCCTCTTAGAATGTGCCACTGAATGCATCCCTAGAACCACTGGGTCCCCTTGGCATACATCAGTTCCGTGGTGGACACACGAGTGTCGTGATGCCATTCTTAAAGCATTCAATCGTCACAGCACCACCACACATTTAATAGAGTTTAAACGTGCTCGTACGATACAGGAGGAAAAGCGGTCTTCCTGGCGTGAGTATGTTAACTCTTTGAGCCAATTTACGCCTCATTATCTGATCTGGTCCCGAATTAAAATATCAGGTCAATTCAGCACGATTCCTCTCCCTGTACTAGTCATTGGCAATGGTGAGGTAGTTCACCCATTGGATGTGGCAAATGAATTTGGAACTGCACTTTCTGAGAGAAGGCGAACCGGAACCACAGACAGAAGCTTCCTGTGCTATAAAACCATCTGCGAAAGTCCGTAATTGACGCAATGTTTTTCATATAACCAACCGTTTACCCAATCTGAAATAATATCGGCCATCTCTTCACTTAAAAGCGTCGCTGAGGGGTGCATAACGAATTATTGAGGCATTTGTCAGCGGAGGTGACCACGGTGCTCTTACGCGCGTTCAACCATTTATGGGAACTCGAGATTTTCCCTCCAATGTGGAGGGATGCCACGGTTGTCCCGCTACTGAAACCTGGGAAAACTGGTACTGACCCTGTAAACTATCGACCGATTTCTTTGACGTCTGCTTTGTGCAAGTTATTTGAGAAAATGATAAATGCCCGTCTTCGTGGTTTCTGGAAAAGCATGATCTCCTTGCAAATTGTCAATGCGGCTTTCGTAAAAATAGAAGTACGATCGACAATATCGTGTCCCTAGACAACGAGGTGAGGGTGGCCTTCCAAGAAAGCGCCACCTAGGTGCCATCTTCTTTGACAGTCAAGAAGCGTACGACACCACTTGGTGTCACGGAATCCTGAAGCTTTTCAAGAAGGGAATTTGTGGCCATATGGGCAACTTTTTACAGAACTTTTTTTTTAAAGAAAAGATTTCGCATGCGCTTCGAGAACCACCTCTCCCGAAGGTTCGTCCAAGAGAACAGCGTCCCACAGGGAAGCGTTCTCAGCATACCACTATTCGGCATCATGCTAGACTACATTGGTGATTCCATCCCGCCGGCCATGGGACGTTCACTTCTCGTAGATGACTGCTATTTGGTCCTGCGCCTCAAAACACCACCATTGCAAAGGCAGCTGTAACTCGCAGTTGCGAGCCTGAAAAAGTGGGCCAATAGAAATGGATTTTCGTTTTCAGCAACAAAAACTGTCGCCCTCCATTTTGTCGTCGTCGATGTTAGGATATGCAAATTGAGCTGTATGGTAAGAATGTCCAGCCCGTCGTGCGATTTTTAGGAGTGGAATTTGACCGACGTCTTACATACAATCACCACCTGAAGACCCTGCGTAGAAGGTGTTTTAGCGCACTGAACATATTAAAATGTGTTGCTCGTACTTCTTATGGTGCAGATCGAGATACGCTCATGTTATATCGTTCTTTGATACGCTCAAATCTCGATTACGCCGGTTTTATCTATGACGGTACATCTGCAGCCAACAAGCGCACACTCGATGCCGTTCATCATACGGCTATCCGTATAGCAATGGGAGCATTTCGTACCTCACCCAAGATAAGTCTTCTAGCCGAGGCGCACGAGCCCCTCTTTGTCTGCGCAGAGAAAGGCTGGGAATGCGCTACGCCTACAAGCTTCGCCAGCTCCCTGATCACCCTGCTTACTTACATGTTTTCTCGCGAAGATTGCCAACCATTTTCTCCACAGATCGAATTGTCAGTGTTGCTCCGTTCGGTGTGCGCATATGTAAACTTCTCCAAGAAAGCCGAGTTAGACTCCAAGGAATCCGGAAAGTCGAGCACATGGAGACCCCCCCCCCGCCCCCCCTCCCCATAGGATGGTCGCACCTGAGGCGGATTTATCCCTTGCTAAGACCAGGAAAACCGATGTCGCTCCAGAAGAGTTCCGCTCACTGGCCTTTGAGCACATCGGATCATTTCATGAATGGGCGACTACGTATACTGATGGTTCTCGAACGGAGGATGGTGTTGGCAGCGCATTTGTTTGCGGCTCTATGACCCGATCATTTTTCCTCCCGAAGCATGCATCTGTATATTCATCAGAACTTGTCGCCATTTTGATAGCCTTCTGTTATGTCGAAGTGTCGGGGGGGGGGGGACGAGTGGTCTAGGGGTAAGATGCTCGTCTCACAATCGAAAGGTTGTGGGTTCGAGTCTCACCTGTCGCTACTCTTCGCCCGCGACCAATCGGCGTGAGAGATTGGCGACGCTACATGACTTAACGGTCGACGTGTCGTAAAACCAATAACCAACCAGCCAAGGTGATCGTCATGTTTTTTTTACGGACTTCTTGAGCGGTCTTTTAGCCGTGAACACATTTTATCCCTCCAACCCACTTGTGCGTGATATCCTAAGGTGGCTTACCGCTGTGCACCGCTTGGGACGGCGGGTAGTTCTATGTTGGCCTCCTGGCCAAGTTGGAGTTGCTGGGAACGAGTTGGCGGACGCTGCGGAGAGGCGAGCAGCGCATGCCCCGTGCACTCGGTCGCTGCCGCTTCCAACCACGGACCATTACCGACAGATCTCCATCTTTCTCCTCAACAAGTGGCTAACAATGTGGGACGCGACCCAAGCGAACAAGCTGAGAGCCATCAAGTCACATTTGGAACCATGGGGTTGGTCCCGTCGAATGCTTAGGAAAGAAGAGGTGAAACTGTGTCGTCTCCGCATAGGGCACACTTACGCCACGCACGGTTACCTGCTGTGCAGTGGCGACAGACCCCAGTGCGCCAGATGTCGATCACCACTGACAGTTCACCACGTTCTGATCTCGTGTTCTTTATATGCTGACCAACACCCCGCAGTGGGGTCAGCCTCGTTACTCGGCTAGCCAGGGAATTGGCGCTCCCTCGGGGTAACACAGCCGCCCCGATAAGGGGTGTGGAAACACGGAGGTGTTTCCGGCGACTCATGTAGTCCCCATCGTCCATCCCTCTCTTCAAATTCCAGTCTCCACCCCGTGCCAGCGACCTTTTGTATGTCCTTCATCCAACCATGCAGCACCAACCCCTCCCTTGTCACGAGCAGATATGCCAGCTTCCCCTGGTCTACCCGTCCGCTCAGTTTTATCGGGGTAGCCGCGCCCCCTAGCCCCCCCCCCGGGGTTGACGGAGTCCTGGAGGTTGAGGTCCCCGTCGTACGGTGCTAGTTGTGGCGGGGGACCAACACGCCTCTTTGGTCTCATATCCCGGAGGGGCGGGAGGGCCCGTAGGGCCCCATACGGGTCAAGTGGCCGGTCGCCTCGGGCCGGGGACCTGGGATTGTTCCCAGTGTGCCGGCCCGGCTGGCTGGAGTCAAGGGGTCAAGGGGTGGTGGATCCCGGTCGGGGTGGTGAGTCTCTCTCTCCCGGCCGGGCGAAGGCACCGCCTGCCCCGTATAGCTCCTCGAGCGCCTGCCGTCCTCTCGTCTGCGGGGCCCAGGCGTCCCCCAGTAGAGCCCCTATGTGGTGGGGCGCCTAGGGAGCTGAAACCAAACATACTACATGGATTCGTTCAATGCAAAACACTCATCCTGGACCCCAAGGGGACCAGAACATCGACTTACCCAGTGGAAGTCGCACCACCAACCCGACAGCGGCAGAGGCATGCCGCCCTACACGTTCTCTGCGCAATCCACCTAGTACCACGTTGGTGTGAAGAAAATCTATACCACGCATTTTAATATTTAAATCCATTGACCCAGAAAAGACCCTATCATCTCTCTCGCCCTTCCAGCGTAAGAGAGGAAGTGACCGCCTTGGGACCGTCACGCGCTGCGATAAATTACGGACGAAGGGATAGAGGTGGAGTTCCAAAATCAAGAGGACGCAAGGAGGGCTTTAGGCATGGACAAGTTCATTTATAGCATACGAACCCCAGATGGCACTAGAGACATCGCCATTCCAATAAAAGTTGAACCACATAATACGAAGAATTTTTGCAAGGGAGTGATCAACTGTTATGATCTAAGGGACGTCTCGGAGGCTGATATAGTTGACGAATTAACAGAATATGGTGTGGTAGAAGCGCAAAGAGTGAAGGTGCGAAGGGGAAGGGAACTCCAACCGACTAATAACATCATCCTTACTTTCAGCTCCACTGACCTGCCATCAGCAGTGCAAGTAGGCTACATAAGAGTAAAAGTGCGAGTGTTCGTCCCAAATCCAATGAGGTGTTTCCGATGCCAGCGGTATGGCCATACAACTCGGTACTGCCGTGGCCGCCCTGCCTGTGGAAAATGTGGATCACCAGATCACACTCTTGAAAAGTGCGAATCGCAGAATGTGTGGTGTGTGAACTGTGGTAGGACACAAGTGCCACACACAACCTCGGACCGATCATGCCCAACGTACATAAAGGAAAAAGAGATATTGTCGCTGAAAAGCACAAGGAATCTGTCCGTTCGGCAAGCCCGTGAGGCATACGACGAAAACCATCCGAAAGTGTCTTACGCCGAGATGACTCGCGGTAACCTGACACACTTTGCACAACAGCAGCCCACCAGCACCACGCAGCTGCTTGTCCAACTTAGTACTTTGTTACGTTCGTTTGGTTTTTCTTGTACACCTCCTTCCACGGGATCGGAGACACCTTGGCTGCTACACACAGTTCGGTCGTCTAGGCCGGAGCAGGCCAAATAAACGCCAACCCGAGAACGACCACAGTCTTCTGAGGGCTCTGGGACAGAGGCACAAAAGGAAGCAGACGAGTGGACCCTGGTACAGCGTGCCAAAAAACACGCCAAACCCCCGAATACTCCTTCCACCACACCCAATATTCCCACATCCAAAGTAACCCATCCCTCAACACCGCGATCAACCCCTGCTCCTCCCCCTCCTGCTCCTCCCACTCCCCCTCCAACGCTTAGCTGTTCATCATCGCGACGCATCCCTGTCACGCCTCCACCAGTGACACGAGACCCGAAGGCCAGTGTTCGCCAAGCGGGACCGGTTGGCCGGGCCAGCCGAAACGTGTCTCCAAGCGTACAGTCGAGAGCCCATGCCTCCCAGCTGACAATTCAGTCGACATCGGCACCTCACATTCTACCACCCATCCCACCACGTGGGGGCGATGCTCCGGCATCCCCATCCCCGATCAGAGGCAGGAAGCGTGCTCCACCTTGGCAGGCATCCCCTACCGACGGAGCAAGCCCTAGGGGAAGGTCACGGACCCACTCTGGATCCACAATGTTCCAGTGACCGCCCTATTAGTCACTCCATCGTCTTAACTCGTTTTAACCGGCTCCTTTTACGGCCATTTTACGGTGGAATTGCCGGGGTCTGAAGACTTCCGTTTTTTTTATCTTGTGACCGTTTTAAATCGGCACAACCCTGCAGTCCTCTGCCTCCAAAAGACAAAGCTGGCACCACAGGACACAGTGAAACTCAAATGTTACCAGGTGTACCGTAGCGATGTACACCCCACACATTTCGCATGGAGGCGTGCTACTTGCCGTCCACCACAACATACCAGCACGTGAGCTGGTCCTCCGAACACCTTTGCAAGCGGTCGCAGCGCAGGTGACGCTTGACCACCGTTGCATAAACTTGTGCTCCCTGTACCTGCCTCCTGGAACATCATTCCCTACCGCGGAGCTGAAACAGCTACTGACGGAGCTTCCACCACCTGTGCTGCTGCTGGGGGACTTCAATGCCCACCACACTGCTTGGGGCTGCTCGGATATCAGCACACGGGGTAGAATCCTGGAGGCTTTAATCTTGGACGAGCCACTCTGCTTCCTAAACACAGGTGCGCACACCCATCTGGCGCTGCCATCGGGCCGGACATCAGCACTAGACTTGAGCATAGCCAGCCCCGAACTGGCTCAGCAGTTCGAATGGTCAGTTCATGATGACTGCCTGGGAAGTGACCACTATCCGATATGGCTGACTTTTCGGAGAGCCGTAGTTCTGGGAGTACGGCCGCCACGTTGGAACTTGAGGATGGCAGATGGGACTAGTTTCGAATCTCGGGCACAGATGGCTTTTACAACCGACATTGAAAATCACTGTACTAGTGTGGAAGATTTTACATCACGACTTCTCCAGTGCGCCAATAAGTGCATTCCACGCACCTCTGGCACCCGCGCCGTATTCCAGTTCCCTGGTGGACCGAGGAATGCAAACAGGCTATCTGCGCCCGCAAACGGGCTCTTAAGGAGTTCAGCAAGCACAGCACTATGGCTAATATGCTAGCGTTTAAAAAGGTCAAGGCATTGACTCGACGAACCATACGTGCCGCGAAACGTTCATCCTGGCGAGCATATATAGGGAAGATTAGCCGAACAACACCAACATCCGAAGTATGGTCGCGTATAAAAAGGATTTCTGGTCAGTTTAATTCAGTCCCACTACCGGCCCTCAACATTGGAGGAAATATCATAACTGATCCAGGCGAGGTAGCAAACCACATTGCTCACGCTATTGCGAAACGCAGCCAACATACTGATCCAATTTTCCTGCAACACCGTGCCCGGTGTCAGAAGGATGAGATCAGTTTTAACACAACTGAACAACTGCACTACAACCTGCCGTTTACTCAGGCTGAACTCGCCTCCGCACTCAGCGATTTGAAAAGTGTGTCTGAGGGACCGGACGCAGTACACAATGAAATGCTACAGCACCTACCGACGTGCGCAAAATATGTTCTTACTATTTTCAACAGACTGTGGACTAGGGGAAGTTTCCCATCAGCCTGGCGGAAAGCAATAATAATACCGATACTAAAGCCCAGTAAAAGCGGCGACGACCCCACCCATTACCGTCCGATATCACTCACTTCATCACTGTGTAAGCTAATTGAGAGAATGGTTAGCCTTCGACTGACTTGGTTCCTAAAAGCCCAGAACATTTTAACCAACGACCAGTGCGGTTTTCGGAAAAACCGCGGTACGGTAGACCACGTTTTAAAGCTGGACACAGAGATTCGTGTCGCTTTTGCGAAGAACAAGCATTTGGGGGCAGTGTTTTTCGACATTGGGAGCGCATTTGACACCGCCTGAAGACATGGAATCCTGCTGAAGATACATCAGTACGGACTCCGTGGAGCTTTGAGCATGTTTTAAATAAATTTCATGACCGACAAACAGTTCTGTGTGCGTGTAGGTAACCAGCTTTCAGGTTGGATGCACTAACTCGAGGGAGTTCCCCAGGGCAGCGTCCTGAGCACTTCTCTCTTTTCACTTATCATGAACGACATCGGCGACTCACTCCCTTCATCAATCGGACGGTCTCTTTTTGCTGACGATTTCGCTATCTGGTCGCACAGCTCGTCAACTCATCTTATAGAGCGACAGCTGCAACTTGCAATTTCCCGCCTGAAAAAGTGGGGACATCCAAATGGATTCAAGTTTTCCATAGCGAAGTCAGTTGCAGTACATTTCTGTCGACGTAGGCGTAACTGCCCGGACATGGCGTTGAGATTGTACGGGCAAGATGTGCCTACAACACCAGTGGCTCGTTTTCTTGGTGTGCAGTTTAACCATCGTCTTACATACAGAGAACATATCAAAACACTCCGAGACAAATGTTTTAAAGCAATTGCAATATTGAAGTGTGTATCTCGTACGTCATACGGTGCTGACAGAAAGACACTACACCTGCTGTATCGTAGTCTGATCCGCTCGAAGCTATACTACGCATGCTTTATATACGATGACGCGTGTGCTACTACAAAGCGAACTCTTGACCCAGTACATCATGCTGCGGTGCGAATAATTACAGGGGCATTTCGCACTTATGCCACGGTTAGCGTGCTAGCAGAAGCGCATGAGCCTCCACTGTCTATGAGACGAGACATGCTGGGTCTTCGATACGCCTGCAAAATGCGACAGTTCCCGACACACCCATCATATCCGGCAGTTTTTTCTCATGATATTCACGCGGTCCTTCGTAATCACATTAGGAGAGGAACGCCTTATTGTGTGCGAATGAGGGCGCTCCTGGGACAAATGGAAATACGACTGCAAGGAATTCGGCAATCTACTCCTCCGTGGGAGCTGATCTCCCCCTCTATCGATATTTCCCTCGCTGACATGAGAAAGCGAGATGTCACAAAAGAGGAGTTACACTTACACTCGTTAGAACATATATCCACAACGCATCAAAATTACCTCATCACCTACACAGGTGGCTCGAAGATAAACACCGGAGTGGGTGGTGCCTTCTTGAGAGGATCCTGCAGACGTCAGGGATGTGGAAGCATGGAAATATATATATGTACAAGTCACCAATCCCAACAAAGCCGGCGGCCAAGTTCCTCGGTGTTATATTCGACAGTCGTTTGACATACAGGAACCACTTTAAAATGCTCCGCGACAAATGTTTTAAAACGCAAAACGTTCTAAAGGTGGTATCACGGACGTCGTATGGCGCTGACAGGCGAACTTTGCTTCTACTGTATAGATCAACGATCTGGTCGAAATTAGACTATACGTGTTTTGTTTATGATGGTGCTTGTAGCACAGCGAAACGAACACTAGACACCATCCACCACACCTCTCTACGTATTGCTACTGGCGCATTTCGCACCTCTCCGGTTGCCAGTCTTTTAGCAGATGCAAACGAACCATGCCTTGCCTTATGCCGTGAATTACTCGGGATGCGTTATGCGTGTAAACTGCGCCAGTTCCCTGACCATCCTACTTACCAGTCAGTGTTTTCGCGACATGTTCTGGCTCTGTTTAGAGGACGACGCGGAAGTGCCTTACCTTTCTGCGTCAGAATCCGAACGCTATTCGAGGAATACAACATAAGATTTCGCGGGGTGATGCGTACGTCATTGAAACGTCCTCCCTGGAAATTCGCATCGCCAAATATCGACGTATCACTCTCGTGCTTGAGGAAAGGTGACGTCCTTCCACAAGAACTTAAATTACGGGCGCTAGAACTGATCTCATCATACAGAAACTATACACCGACGTACACAGACGGCTCGAAAACGGACACTGGTGTTGGAAGTGCCTTTGTGTCGGGTACTGTGAGCAGATCGTTTTCTCTACCAGCCAACGCATCTGCATATACATCAGAATTGATAGCCATAAACAAAGCATTGAGTTTCATTGAAATTTTTGATTATGCACGACACGTACTATTTAGCGACTCACTCAGTAGCCTACTCGCACTGGGGGCGTTTTATCCAACGAACTCTATTTTACAGGATGTTCTATCTAGACTAACATCGCTGACCATCAGAGGAAAGACGGTAGTGTTCTGCTGGATTCCGAGCCACGTGGGAATCAGTGGCAATGAGGCTGCTGATGCTGCAGCAAAGCGTGCTGCTCGTGCTCCTTACACACGATGTCTCCCCCTCCCTGCCACCGACTTCTATCCAGAAATCAAATGCCTCCTCTTCAAGAGGTGGCAGGCCAGTTGGGACGCCACGGTAAGCAACAAGTTGGGAACAATCAAACCCTATCTTGGTGATTGGCTATCATCATCACATGACGTCAGACGGAACGAGGTGACACTATGTCGCCTGCGAATTGGCCACACGTATGAGACTCACCGCTACCTTTTGACCAACGATGACAGTCCGCTCTGCCCAAGGTGCCATGATGCACTGTCAGTGCGGCACGTACTAATTGCCTGCAGCCTACTTAACCAGGAGCGAAGGCGTCATTTTCGGCGTACCTCTCTCTCCCTTAGGGAAGTATTAGGGAACGAGTCAGCAATCATCCAATCGGGACGGCTCTTCCG
Source organism: Ashinkailepas kermadecensis (assembly GCA_034440615.1). Lineage (NCBI taxonomy): Eukaryota > Metazoa > Arthropoda > Thecostraca > Neolepadidae > Ashinkailepas > Ashinkailepas kermadecensis. The sequence continues at coordinate 191,085 of JAOTOM010004337.1, read as the reverse complement.
CTTCCTATCAGAAATCAAATTTTCTGCGATATATACCCCTCGGTAACTCGTTTTTATACCTCACCACATGAGAATCGTAGCACGGTATGATATTACAATTGTACTTAACCTCGTGACATGCCATTCTGACTGACTTTTGTTTACATTTCACTGCCTGATTGACGATGATATGGGCGCTACATGACCGACGCAGTCGATGCGCCCCTAAACTCCAACAACCAACCAACCAATCGTGAGAGGATCCGTCACAAGATCATTTTCGCTGCCGCCACACGCCACGGTTTTCACTGCCGAGTTGATCGCCATCAACAAAGCTCTGGCATACATCGAGGCTGATGACGAGGTTTTCCATGTTATCCTGATCCATGTTATCCTCTCAGCAGTCTCTTGGCATTGCGTAGTTTTTATCCCAAAAACGTCATTGTACGAGCAATTTTACTGCAACTCACTTCACTCCATCGTATGGGAAAGCAGGTCTTACTTTGCTGGATTCCAGCACATGTAGGAATCCGTGGAAATGAGCTGGCAGATCAGGCTGCAGGGCGTGCGGCACACGCCCCATGTCGCCGTGCGCTTCCACTTCCTGCTAGTGACCACTACCCAACTATATCATCATTTCTTCTCAGGCAGTGGCAGGAAAGCTGGGACCGAATAGAACAAAGCAAATTAAAGCGAATCAAACCACACTTGGCGCTGTGGCCACTGCTTCTATCAAACCACTGCTTCTAACCGCATCTGAATGATCATATGAGTTATGGGCGCAATATGACCAGAGCAGTCGAAGCGCCCGAAAGCCCAAGTAAATAAATAAATAAACACCAACTTTAATATACCCCTGTCAGCTGTGCAATTTGCTGCATCAGCATCCATGATAATTTTGAAGCTCACGCGCATGCGTAGGCTGAGTAGCGTGCAAGTAAACATACATGTTGGTTCTCTTGACGTCATTTGAACCGTGATGTGTTAATATGTAGGTGTGACACATTACTAATGGTCGGCGCCAGATTACTGGGACAACAAACGAGTGGGAGGAGTGGGATCTGAATAATCCTGAGAGTGGTGCTTTACATTTTGTGTCACCTTGCCATCATAAACGTGACACAACTTCAGAATCTAGGTGGTGCTCAGGTAGATCAAGGTGCACTATGACTCCACCATAAGAGAGCCTCAGTATTATTATGGGTGCCACCAGCAATGTTTGGGCACGAATATAAAGGAAATGTATTAATTACTGCACACTGCGGTCGCGCTGATGACCACACTGAATTGTATGAAATCTGCACCACATAATATTGTTTAATACAACGAAGAATGGCTCTTAGATGCTCCTGGGTTTTAGACATTGCGTGTAAAGAAAGCATACGACCTTCAATATACCAGGAGGTGCTGAGTTGACATCAAAAGTAACGTTAAGGATTATACTTTATTACTCAACGTTTCGGCCACATAATATTTGTATATTGTGTCTCCAATGGATAGATGTTTATTGTGTTATTCGCACCCATATGTTGCTTGTAGAGTTTGACTGTGTGGCGATCTTCTAGGGGTGCCGGAGTGCCCTTTGTAACTTCCAGACAGGGTTCGAGTGACGAGATATTGCAGTGACAAGACGTAGCAGCATATGCCGTTGCACACTTGTCCACAATCACTATTGGCTGGAGTCTGCTGTTCGGCTTCCATGAACTGCATGATGCATTAATGATTTGTGGTATGAATTGTCCTTGCTGGGTGCTTGAATTGTCCCAGGTCATCACAGTCCTGAAGAAGAAAATGTAGTTACTATCGACCTTCCATTGTTACTTTTTTAGTTTTCCCATCAGAAAGTATCGCGTGAGTTCTTGTTTGGGAGAACCTGGGCGTCCATTGCCCCCTACCATCTCACCGTGCAGCTGTGATATTCTGTCCTGTCTGTCTGCCCTGGCCCTCGTGATAATCCGTCCTGTCCCTGGCTGATCGTACCGCCGTAATGGTCCGTCCTGTCCCTGTGTCCGACCGTACCCCCGTAATAATCCGTCCTGTCCCTGTCTGATCGTACCCCGTGCTAATCCGCCCTGTCCCTGTGTAACCTGACCCAGTGATAATCTAGGGGGCCGCGGTAGCTCAGTTGGTAGAGCGTCGGACTCTTGATCGAAAGATCGTGGGTTCGAATCTCACAACCGACGGAATTTACCGAGTCCACCCGCGACCAATCGGCGTGAGAGGTTGGCGACGCTATATAACCTAGCGGTTGAATGCGTCCTAAAAGAACCCAAGGTTCTTCTTCCCAGTGATAATCCGCCCTGTCCCTGTCTGATCGTACCCCGTGATAATCCGCCCTGTCCCTGTCTGACCTGACCCCGTGATAATCCGCCCTGTCCCTGTCTGACCTGACCCCGTGATAATCCGCCCTGTCCCTGTCTGATCGTACCCCGTGCTAATCTGTCCTGTCCTTGTGTCTGACCGTACCCCGTGGTAATTCGCCCTGTCCCTGTGTCTGACCGTACCACCGTAATAATCCGTCCTGTCCCTGTCTGACACCCCCGTGGTAATCCGTCCTGTCCCTGTCTGACTTGACCACGTGATAATCCGTCCTGTCCCTGTGTCTGACCGTAACCCATTCTGATTCGTCCCGTCCCTGTGTCTGACCTGACCTTCGTGATAGTCCGTCCTGTCCCTGTGTCTGACTGTACCCCCGTAATAATCCGTCCTGTCCCTGTCTGACCTAACCCCGGTGATACTCCGTCTTGTCCCAGTCTGACACCCCCGTGGTAATCCGTCCTGTCTCTGTCTTACTTGACCGCGTGATAATCCGTGCTGTCCCTGTGTCTAACCGTACCCCGTGATGATTCGTCCTGTTCCTGTGTCTGACCGTACCCCGCGATAATTCGTCATGTTCCTGTGTCTGACCGTAACCACGTCTCTTGGCAGCGGCGTGTTTGCCTGCAAGAAGTGTCGCTACACCACCTCCTGCGAGAAGATCTACCCGGTGCACCGGCGTGTGTTTCATTCGCCCGGAGTGGCTCCCGTGTTCTCGATGGGCTCCCCCATTCATCTGGACCAGCCGTTGTACTGCCGCTGCGGCTACAGCACCACCAGTGGCAACCGGCTGGGTGAGTACTCCGGCCGCAGTCCGCTCACGGCTGACCGTGCATATATTGGCTGCACGCGCACTTGCATCCGGCCAGCTTGAAGTCCAGTGCAGAACTAGGACTCAACCCCATATCTGACCATCTGATCAGCGCGTGCGTATGGACATACAAATGTGTGCAGGGCGGGCATGCGCATTGGTCCTGTTAAAAATAGGAAGTAAAAACTTGAATATGGCGTCGGTTTTTCCAATCACCAAACATGGACACCACACTGAACACACCGACGGGTGACTTCCTCCTCTGCCGCCGGGATGATGGGGAGCCCATGGGCTCCCTTGACCCCTGGACGGTGGAGGAGATCACCGGTCGGACACGACAGCCCCTACGCGCACGCCAAATTCGTTCCGGGGCACTTCTCATTCAAGCATACAAACCCCACGACGCAGACATACTGACACACATCACAGACATCACTGGCATACCAATCACCATAACACTAGACGCACACCTCAACACATCACAAGCTCACGATTATATATACATCACGATATACGCTCGGGAGGTGGCCTGGATCACGGAGGAGGAACTGGCTCTCAGGTTCAGGAGCCAGGGTATCTCCTCCGTCTACAGGCCACCCACCCCAGCACACAAACAAGACTCACACACTCTCATACTGACCTTCAACACAATACAGCCACCCACATACGTTAAAGCCGGCTACCTTAGATATAAGGTCACGCCACGAGCACCCCTCCCTCGACGCTGTCTGTTTTGTCAGCGATACGGACACTCGAAGGGGGGGGGGGTGCCACGACACACGACACGACACCCACGTGCGCAAACTGTGCCGAACCACACGACACAAACACATGCACCAGCAGCACACTACGCTGCGTCGGTTGCGGTGAGACCACACCTCCCGGAACAGGGCCTGCCCTCGGTGGACGAGGGAGAAGGAGATTCTCCGTCTTGTCCACCTAGAGGGCAAGACGGCACCTAGAGGTCGGTGGACGACCCTGCCGCGGGCAAGGTCGTGGGTCGACGGCCAGCAGCCGACGCAGCCCACACATCATCACAAGGCGTCCACGCACTCTACACAAACACAAACATCTCACACGACTACACCACCTACCAAAGAAAAACAGACAGACCCAGGAATCATTATCAGGCCGCAACCCAAGGCACCAAAACAAAACAAACCCCGACACTATTCACCCACCCACTCAACGCAGACACCACCCCCAGTATCACAACGCGGAACACGCAACCCATCACCAGTACCAGGCCCATCAGTGCTTGCAGTCGTTGGGTAAGAGGAGGGGCGCTCCTGGTTACCTGATCTTGGGTGGCGGACCTTATGAAAAAATCAGAACCATCACTAGCACCCCACGCAGTACGCAAAAACCGACGCTTTCAATTCGGGACACTAACAGCTCAGACAACCCAATTACCATTACCCACGCACATACAAGACGAGCAAACAACAAACCAAACACCACCTCTGCCAACAACAAACCACGCACCCGCGCAAAAACCTCTCGACACTGAACAACATCCTCACAACTCCCTTCACCTAGTCTCTCCCTACTCTACCCATGATGTGTAAAAGATATTAAAAAGGGAGGAAAAACAATACAAAAGAACTAAGACAAGAGAAAAAGAAACTAAAAGGCCAAAACCAGAAAAAAAAACAAGACAAAACAGACAAGCATTTAACAAAAAGAAAAAGAAAATATAGGCCCAAAGAAGTGTATGACATGTTTCCTTGCAATATTAACGAACGTTGATGACCCGACATTACCCCCACTCTACACCCCCTACGGCACCGTCCGGACCACCTCTAACAACACATCTATAAACACCTAAATAGCCGATATCACCAGACGGTGGCAGGCTGGGCAAATTCACCCAACAACAACAACTCGGTTTTTACGATGGCATTGCGTTCGAATATTTAATTGTACCTTACTCGCTACGGCGGATTTTACTCTCTTCGGTCGTCACCGGGAAGCGACAAGCAGCCTGAAAGAGAAAGTGGCCCTGTTCAATGGTGATCTCCCTAGTACGATTAGTGAAGCCACTTCAGCAATATCCGTACTCATGAAACCAGCAAGATAACCAACTTTGTAACGCCAGATTCTTCGCATACTCCTCGGTATGGAGAGCAATTGGCTGCGTAGTTGGCATCCCATCCCGCTTAGGATGAGCGATGTGGTCGACAGAGGGGTGCACATACTCACTGGATAGACGGAGGGTGATATTGACTGAGAATGTCCACCAATGTCAGTAGCTTCTTCGAGTGATAGATGAATATTGCCACATCTAACGCGAATTCCGGAAGTTAGCCCTACCGAACTGATCTTTGTGATATCGGTCACAATATTTAGTAATACGTGGAGGGAGTGTAAATATATCGTACGAACTTCAATGTTCAGCTACATATGATCACTTCGCGGATATTTGAAATATATATTCTATAAACGGAAGTGTAGCTAACTATTTTAACAATATGGTGGTATCAACTGAACGCTGCGCTCTATAACAGTTATCCGCACGTGATGATTAACCTGACGGCAGAGTTCCTGACGTTGGCTCATTTTGAATAATGTAAAATATTGACCAATTATGAATGAAAAAATGTCTATCCAATGTCACATTTGAGAGTGGATCGTTGTATTCAATATACCCAGCAGGATCGTCCTCAATACTAGCTGGCGATACAATGGTTACAAACGCTGAGTAATATCTCATTCGTGTGCACACACATGGATTATTAGCGGATATGCTATGTGAATTGAGGGATCAACGTGATCAATACCGCTTTATATATGCTCTACTTACGTCACCTCTTTTGGACAGGTCTAATATGCACGGGAATCTGTATGTGTCGTCTGTCTCGTCTGTCTGTCGCAAGTCTGTTCCATTAACACCACAAGAACTACCATTTTCACCGCTTCATTTCGTTAATACATTTCAATACCAATGTAGAATTTCAACATGTCATGTTGTCAATGCTTTCAATAACAGTGTGGGCTTGAAACTCCTTCGCACGACACTCTCCACTCTACCACAAAAGGGAGTTTGAGGGCATTGACAGTAACCTGCGGGTACAGTGGCGTGCTTCAGTGATACGTGTGCCTCGGTCACAGTGACGAACAGTGGCGTGCTTCTGTGGCGCGTGTGCCCCGGTCACAGTGACGTAACAGTGAAGTGCTTCAGTGTTGCGTCACCTCTTACAGCCACCCACATGACGGCCTGCGAGTGCAAGACGGCAGTGGCGACGCCCGTCAATATGGAGGAGACGGCCCACCTCGACACGAGCGGTACCGACAGCACCGCCGACCTCCCGATATCGGCAGACATTGGCTCAACGGAGGAGGAGCAGGTCAAGATTGAGTGTCTCGAGTGATTTTCCAGCAATGATGACGTTCTGGCCAGCCGGCTGTCAGGTGGCCAAGTTGTGCCGTGCTTCCTTGACTATGGCAAAGGGTGTCGATGGTGACCATGTCATTGTAAATATACCTCATGTTCTTTTACGCGTGCTTTCGGTAATATTCATTTAGTAGCCAACGCTTTTGGTTGGAGATGCGCACCAGTAGTGCCAGGCACAATAGGTATGTTGATGAAGGTAAGACGATAATGTACTAATGGTAGGAGTGATGCTAATATTACTACTTGCGCAGTGATAAATGATTCGTGGAATAGGGTGGAATATACCACTTTCTTAGCACTGAATCGGCATCCCTCCCAACTCAGTATCGAAAACATGCTTCATGATTAGTCCCTATGAAGTCTTCATGTCTAATTTCTAACAGTGTGTTGTTGATATGTATCATGTGCATGCTCATCATTGCGGATTGTGATGCACGAACACACCACAATTACACGTAGAAGGATTGCCTATGATGTGGTTATACAATATCGGTTGATAAGTATTGGTATTTTGTATAGTTATCGGTAAAATAGTTATCCATAAATTAGGTATCCAAAAACAACGGAAACATGCGCATGTATGAGTACGCTGTTGGATACAAGTTGTGCTTGAAGAACTTACAAATTGTGTTAAGCGACATGGTTTCCATGGCAAATTTCGACATCCTACTGTACTCCTTTCGACATCTCACTTAAACGAAAAACTATTATTTTAACACTGCACTAGCGCGGCCAGCTCACATAGGCACTCACACGTCACATGGGCTCCCCGCAGGAATTCCGCTATTTGCAGTTCGATTTAACACAATGTCGTGGTGGAGAAGGGCAGAGGAGAAACTGCTCACGCATCACCAGGGCGAATAATATTGAGTGCGCCTATTCAGACCGCCGCTTTAGCTGCTTGACAAGCAGCTTAAATGCCGGGAATCCAGTCCACAGCTCACTTGAGGTGTTCGGGGTGTGTGAGCGGCAGCTTGCCCTCGCAGCAGCACGGCTCGCTGATGTCTGACATCTTCACTGACGGCAGACTGGCCAGCTTGAAGAACGAGCTGATGCTACGGTCTTCCAGCAGATTGGCGCACTCGAACTTTTCTGGTAGATGAGGACCGCTCGTCTTGCCCGGGGTTTGGTGACTTGGAGCTCCGACAAGATAGGCAACGGCTCCAACTCTGCCACGATTGTGGACAGGAGTCACAGACACAACTCTACCGCACCCTCCAGCCGTAGGCACGACACTGTCGGGACCGTCCGACAGGAGGCACGACACTGTCGGGACCGTCCGACAGGACGCACGACACTGTCGGGACCGTCCGACAGGAGGCACGACACTGCCGGGACCGTCCGACAGGAGGCACGACACTGTCGGGACCGTCCGACAGGAGGCACGACACTGTCGGGACCGTCCGACAGGACGCACGACACTGTCGGGACCGTCCGACAGGAGGCACGACACTGCCGGGACCGTCCGACAGGAGGCGCGACACAGTGTACAGGCCCAAGTGGCCTCCTGCTTTGACAATGTATGATGCTGATGATGAACTATGCCAAGTGTAATGTTATGCACGTGGACTCGGAAGGTGGAACGTTTAGATATGCAATTGGAGGCAGTGAACTGCATGCCATTGAAGAGGAAAAAAAACATTTAAACGTATAAGATTGAAGGGACATAAAGCAGAAACACGTTACCCAGTTAAGAACAGGGCAATTATAATGCTGGGGATAATTAATAGGAGTGTTCAATGTAAAGCAAGGAAGATATGTGTGCACAGCATAGTTCCATACTTAAAGTTGAAATTGTTGTTGATGAGTTCAGCTTTGCGAACAAATATGTTGCCGGTATCTTAATGTTGGCTAGTACAGGAAGTTCTGATGCTGCCGTGCAGCAGCGTCGTAGTTTTCATTTCCATGAACTCCGATATGGCTTGGCATAACACTTGTACGGCATTGCTCTTGTACAAGTGCGGTCAGTCTATTTAAAATACGTGATACTACGGAAGATGAGTGGTGTGGGTGGTTGAGAACATGGAGCGAGCTCGCATAGTCCGATACGATCAATACATTTGCATAGTGGTGTCGAGAAATATAGCACAGCGTCTTCCATGTTGCGAATAGCTTTGCGGTAAAGACAATAATCAACAGGTAAAACATACATTTTATCCATTTCGCCACTCACAAAGGCGCAGCCTACACCAGACTGCGTCTTTGATACGTCGGTGCCAGAAGACAGAACAATCGGATTTAATAAGAGTTTCGCCTTATCATGTTTGGTGATCAAAGGTCAACCTAGGCGAGTGACCTCAGATAACCTTCGGCGAGCTTGTGCTATTTTGAGAGGTGTATTTCGCCATCGTGTTTCGTACGTGGGCTGTTTTATGTGTGTTCTGTGGCTGTACTGTGTGTTGTGATGGTTGAGCCGTGTGCTCTACATGTCTGAGGTGTTGGTGCACGCGGCTCTTTGCGACGTGTGGGCCACACCGGGTGCTGGTTGTTGACCAACGACTTTGCCCAGGGCAGGGCCCAGGCCTCGAGGTGGACGAGACGAAGGATTTATGTCTACGCTCCCCACCGGGGGCAGGCCATGTCCCAGAAGGCGTGGTCTTCGCCACACCCGACGCAGCACCGCTGATGGTGATGGTGATGGGTGTGTGTTTAATGTGTTCGATTATTGGCAAGATGTTTGCATCCGTGCCATTGCTAGATTTAATCGGAATTGGCCCCGATATAATTTGTCGTGCATGCCCTTCCTGTGTAACCGGTGATCCACCGCAAAGGACATTCATTTCTGAAGATTATCGGGGGAGAGGGCACAGTGCATTAAAGCAATGGTCGGGCCCAAATGGTATGGGGAGGGCACACTCATAGGACCCTATCGAGTGTGCCCGTGTGTGTGTGGGTGAGTTTGGCCAGCCTGCCACCGTGTGGTGATGTCGGCCTGCAACAGCCGACATCACCACACGGTGGCAGGCTGGCCAAACTCACCCACACACACACGGGCACACTCAATAGGGTCCTATGCTAAAAGTAGCAATTATTGGGGAGGGACGATAGAGCAATCATTGGGGAGGTACTTGCCCCTCAAAAGCATATGCAACAACATTTATGTCCACTGCTCAGGGGTCCAGGGAGCCCATTGGCTCCCAGTCATCACGGCGGCAAGGAAAGTCATCACCGGTTGGTGTGTGGATCAAAAATACCAACAAATACAATAGATCAAACAAGAATTCGATATTTTTACCATTCAAAACCGGATACTTTCGGCGAGCTTCGCGCGCCGACGGCGGAATTTGTTTTCTGACATTGTTTTTAGTCGGGCACCCTTAATACCATCCTGGCTGCACTCCTGGTAAGAGTTTTAATGGCGAGTGAAGGATAGGTTGACAGTACACGCCCTAAGCGGAGGAAAGAGAATGGGCATGCAGAAAGCCATATAGTACATAGACGCGGGGCAGAATAGTTCAAGAAAGCACAAAGAAATAACAGAATTGATGCTTGAAGAGAGCATTAAGTAGAGTATACAAAAGATCGTACGGAGGCACTGGAGTGAGAGGGGTTGAATTGTTGAAGAGTGGGCCGGGTGGGAGGTGTGGCGGCACCGCCAGACCGACCTGAGTTTTCCTGGTATAAGACAACGGTTCTTGAAGAAGCAGCGACCTAGAGACAGCCGTACATTGCAGTAGCTTGTAGATCGGAAGTTGAAGGCGGGCCGGATATCGGAACAGTACATGTAGAGGTGCTGGTGTGTATTGTGATGTGGCTGCAGTGGGCTGTCTGGGCAGGCTTCGGACGTGTCACGTGTCGCCGACTCGGTCGGCGCGGCTTCTCCGGCCAATTAGCGTTGTTGTTGGCGTTTTTCCTTGGGCGGGTTCGTGACCTTGGTTGCTCGGTGCGTCCGTTGTCTTGTCTGGTGGGGCCTAGATGTCCCACAGGCACGGCATCGCCGGCCCGCGCATGCGCATGTCAATCGGCGCAAATCTGGCCACAACGTCAAGTGAACTTCTGTCATATCGCTGCACACGACAGTAATTTCACCTGGGCTTCGCCATCGCTCGTAATAAGCAAAAATATCTTCCAATCTAGACAATGTTAATTTTACCTAATTCGTACCCATAGTCCACGTTGCAACGAAATCCTAATATAATGCGGTGCAACAAAAATTGTACTGATATAGGAGCAAAAACATTAAAGAAACGAGGCTTTCCTGTTATGCTTTATGTACTTTTGCCAAAGTATGTTGCATACCCAGTTTTGGCTTTGCATAGCAGATGCGCCAAGCATACCTAACACTGGTGTGGCATCCCGTTGGTCTCGTCATGCCGATGAACACATTATGCAGTTGTCTCCATTGTTTGGCTATTTAGGCACTTCCCTTAATTGACTTCTACAAGGTATCTGTCGCAGATCATGTCGATTCAGATCACTGAAAGGGAACCCAACGCGTTTCCCAATGTTTTCACAATTAAACATTGAACCCTATTAATGGCTCCTCAGCCCTGGCTCAATCCTATGAAGAAGCATAAACAAAAAACATGTATGAAATTGGCATGTTATGATTTGTACGATATCGAAAAATATACCACTTGAAGATTGAATATCATGTTCTAGAATGTGAATGGGCGGGTGGCACGGCACGGGCGAGAAATGTATTGCAGATATTGCAGCTGTAGTACCAACATACATCAGCTCTGCAACATACCTCGGCTCAAACATTCTGCACCGTGCGGAAAAACATTGATTTTCGATCGCACGATTTGCAATCCCAGATTGAATTCTTATAGGAATCTTATCATTTCCTATGAAAAAAATGATTGATTTGATTTGCGAATCCCGAGACCGGATCACATTTCTCATGCAATCCTGTTGCAATTCGCTTTTCACAGTGGCCTCGAGGACGCTGGCTGATGGCACTCCGTGTCGACACATGTCAGGCACGCACAGGCCGGGCCCAAGAACAGCTTTCAGGTCCTCCACATTCACTCGGACGCAAACCAGTCAACCCGGATTTTAACACCACAAACCGCGCGGGGTTATCGGGCGAACCAGCTCAGGAGGATGCACGGGAGGCGCCCTTTGAATGATCCTACCAACGTTCGCCGAGGTGATGTCAAGGTCCACACCAGCATTATTCTAATGTCATACCTGGCTTCGGATCAGTCGGAGCTTAGCGTGAGGTGTACAATGATATATGTATATATATATATATATATATACATATACATACAATAAATAAAATACTACAATACTTAGGGCATTTTGAAGTGCATTTCGACGTGAAAAAAAAAACATTAAAAAATATATATATATATAAGAGTTCTTGATGGAAATTGGTCGTTGTCAATCCATTCGGCTTGGGGTAAGGACGGCCAGCCGGGCGTCGGATACGTGTCATGTTGTCATGACACGTGACCTGCGCTCCCCGAGGCCGGGCGACTGCTTGGTCATGGCCAATCCAAAGGCCATATAGAGGCCACATATTCATCCGGTGATATTACTGTCACTTTCGCCTAGCACTGGCGTGACGTCACCAGTAGACGGAATCGGGAGTCCGATATACCAGGACATGCTGAGCGGTCCGACACCCCAGATTGATTCGGTGTTCTGACGACAATCAACTAACTGTTGGCCGCGAATTGACATGATCCCATAGTGAACCACCCACAATTTAACCGACAAGATTAAAATATGCCTTTAAATGGCTTACCTTTATCAGCTAAACAGTATGGTAGTTTAAGACGAGATGCGCCCGGTATACAGTGATGGCGGAGTGGCTCAGAGCTGGTGCCCAGACAGGATTGTGTCCAAGCCGGCACCTCGGTGGTGGCGATAGATCAAAGGGGAGCGGGAAGATGTTCTTTCCGACCTCGGTGGGCCACCGACGAGTTTCTGAGGAAGCAATATTCTCGAATCACACTAGTTATCACTTCCGAGTTCTAGTCACCGCCTTTCACGACTTCGCAGTGCACTATGTCTAGCGGCACTTCCAGCGTCTTGCTGTAAGGAGTGAGGTGGCTACATATTTTGCATATTTTCGACGAGTCCTCCAGTTAAACGTAGGTCAACATATCGGGTTAAGTAACTTCGAAGGGAGCTCGATGTCTCAAAGGGACCTCGACCTCGGAAGGGATTCTGATCACCAAATTCTGGAAGTCTGCACTTCTGAAGACCTCCGTCCGACTGCCGGCGCTCAGAAGCTCAGCTTTCCGTACATTTACAGTAGTACATGTTCCTGATAATCCATCGTAATTGGTGAATAGATAGGCATACACGGAGATATGTAGATATCTAGGTATGTGCCAATGTACCAAACTCGACAAATCCAGTTCTTGACGGCAATTTTACATCGGGATCTAACAACGCACGAGCTACTGTATGGTAGGAACTCGGTAAGCACCGTAGATACGATGTTATTATTCTTGTTGGGGACCTTGCAGCGATATAAACACACTTATGTTTGACCAATTCGTCACTACCGACCTACATCTGAACTTACGCGTAACACGGCAGTGATGCAGCGTGGCACCTACGCTAATCCGTCAATTTGGCACAGTGCATTTGAGCTTGAGCTAAGTCCTTCACATTCGGATTTGGGCAATGTGACAGCCAAACTCGGCTGATTTAAATTGTTTTTCAGTGCCCAAATACCGTCATCGCAGGAACAACTTCTCAAACCAGGCTCCTCTGTCCAATATGGAGCAATCATCTCAAACTTGAATGCACTATGTTGAATTGCCGAAATAGGCTTTGCTTATTTCCGGAAATCGTGCGCTTCCACGAAAACCGAACGCAATTAGGTGCATGTCTTCACGAGCCACGAGCCACCGAGAGAGTGCAGTAGCAGTCGGTGCCCGGGTTTCCTGCCCAGGTAGGTGCTGCATCCTGTATCTGGAACATGCGGGACCCATAGCCTACACCTTGCCCTCGCTCGTCCAGCGTCCCTGATGTCGCCTTGTCTTGTGTAAGAGCCACCTTTTACCAGACAGCGGCCAGGTCGTGTGCATCAGTTGTGGCACCGGCACACGTGTCACGAGTATCTGCCGTCTGGTGGTGTGGTTAGTCGTGTGGATTGTCAGTTGGGCTGCAAATGGGTACTTAGTGGAATTATTAGAATGTATTAGAGCTGCAGTCCATCCACTGCAACTCGACCGCCCACTAGGCCATTCTGGACTTTCAGTCAACGAAAGGTCGAGTACTTGCTCTCGGAGAAGAAATCCACTATCACATCGGCGGAAATTCTTGGCATCTTCCACAAGTTCGCCGATGACAACAATCACAAATCACTCATATTCACGGATGGGTCGAAACACGAGGCTAAGGTCATCGACATCACTGGACCAGGTCTCAGACTTTCCAAGCGTCTACCGGATAACTTCTCTATCTACTCCGCTGAAGCAATGGCCATTCTGGCCGCTATCTCCATTCTCATGAGACGTAAAGCTAGAAACGTAGTAATTTGTTCAGACTCAAAATCCGTCCTCCAGTCAATTAACAACACCCACGACTGTCCACATCACGTCATTGATAGAATCCAACAAATCGTGGCCCATAACGTAAACATGAACTTATCCTTCCTCTGGATTCCGCGTCACGCCAACATCCCAGGTAACGAAGAAGCAGACCGGCTTGCAAAGCAAGCCTTAGTATTGAACACTTACCCTAGCGTGGAATATTCGGTAGACGATTGCAAAGCACTCCTACAACGCCACATTCGCCAACATCAACAGAACGCATGGACACAACACAAATCCAACCACACCCACGCAATCAAACCAACGACAGGCGCATGGAACACATCAAATCAATCTCACCGACAAAAAGAGGTCATCCTCACTAGACATAGAACTGGTTGCACAAAACTAACACAGCCTCAATTAGAGGGTGACCAATATACAACACCTCACTGCGACACTTGCAACACCACGTTAAGCATAGGCCACATCCTGCCAGACTGCAGTAGCTTTAGCTCTCGAAGACAAACACTTAAGGCATTCTGCCAAAGAGAGGGCATCACCCTACCGCTTCCATCGCTTCTCGGTGGCAAACACCCATAACTCCTTCAATTGCTATTTGAATATTTGAATTGTGGCATTGTGGGATAAGTACATAGGACAGTAGCGCAACCAGGGGGGGGCAAGGGGCCATGGCCCCCCCGACATTTTTTGGGGGCCCGCTCCGAGCCAGGGGCCCGCGAAGCGGGCCCCTGGCTCGGAGTGGGCCACCCTACTCAGAGCCCTGGCTAGGGGCCCGCGAAGCGGATCTGTGGCTCGAATCAGGGGCCCTTTGAACCAACTGAAAATCTGGGGGCCCGTTTTAACCAGGGCCCGCCTCGAACCGGGGCCCCTGATAAAGGAAAAGTGCTTTTATTTCTGCGAAGTTTTACAAACATAGGGGCCCGCTCAAAAGTAAGTGCATGTTTTCCGCAGACTTTTTTAAAACATGAGGGGGGCCCGCTTGCGAGGGGGCCCGCTCTCCAACCCTGCCCCCCCGAACTGAAATCCTGGTTGCGCCACTGACATAGGACAAAGAAGAAAGGAGCACACCGGTCGGGACTTTAGCACATTTTGTTGCATGCGTTGCTCATAGCCTCGTTAAGGCTGTACGGGGAAGAACAACAACAAATAATCAAACAAACAAAAAACAGTGGTGACAAGCACAAAACGTAGCAAATGTAGAACACAATCGCAGTAATCACATTGACATTACTGATTTTGGTAATGAGATTACCAACCTACATATTTAATCAACAAGAAGAGTGAGTAATTCCACATCACTAAGACGATAAGCAAGTAACCCGGCATTGACTGGGCTAGCTGGTCTAATGCCATGCTCTATGTGAAAGGTTCACTCCGGTAGTATTTGACGGAAAACACTGCTTCAAATATATACATGCATACCTATATATATATATATATATATATATTTATATATCTGTATCGAATATTTCACACAACGTTCTATTTCACATTATTGGGGAGTAGTTTGAATCCAAGTATTCTAGGTATCTAAATCTTAATTATAGACATTGGTAAGCTGCACAACGAATATCATCGAAGGTTTTTACCACGGAAAGGATAATACTCAAATGAATACTAACTGAAACCCAAGGCCGAAAAGCTATGCAATACAATAATGGTATGGTATCAGCATCCGAGCATGATGAGCAACACACCCTTAGTATTTTCCTCAGTGCGTGATTTCTCATCAGGCATCAGGCATCAGTCACCACCAGATAGTTATACACAGTCGATATGTCGATATGGTGACACCCATAGCGATAGCTATAACAGTCAATTAAGTACAAAAAACCGCAGAGCTGATGGAGCCGCGGAGAACCTCGGATTGTGTAGGAAAAAAATGATCTATGGGTCCTGGAGCTAGAAATGCAGAAAAAGAATTGCAGAAGGCTTGAGTATTGCAATACGATCATTTTAAATTATAAGGATTGATCATATAATTATAATCCCTTCCTTACAGAGGAGGTCGGATTGCACTGCAATCCTGCCTAGAAGGTGTTGGACCATTCGTGGCAATACGTCCATGTTATGCGACAGTAATGCAAAAATGCCCGGCTGGCTTTGATAACATTATTGCAGAGTAGACTAACAATGCCGAAGTGGTGAGCTAATAATTACGCGTGGGGCTGCCGCATAGAAGAAAGCCAAATTAAATACAAAGCTATTGAACGAGAGGAGGGAAGGAGTGCTGGGATGGAATTGGGGGGGGGAGCTCGGATCCCTCAATGAAATGGGGAGCAACATCCAAACATTAATGGGACGTGACCCCCGACGAGGCACCACCTTTCCGCGTGGTGGGGGGGATTGCGTGCGCCAATGATCCGGCGACCATCTTACCGGTGAGGGGTGAGACTAAGAGTGCCTCACTCGTCCTTCCATCCATACGCTCCCATTCCAATGCCCACCTCATCTAAACATCCATGTCCTTCACCTGGCCCTGCAACACCAACTATCCCTACTATGAGCAAGCAGGACAACTTCCCCGGTCCTGCCCTCCAGCTCAGTTGTATCGGGGTAGTCGCGTCCCTTCGGCCCGTCCCCCGGGGTTGACAGAGTCCTGGAGGCTGAGGTCCCCCGTCGCACGGTGCTAGTTGTGACGGGGGACCAACACGCCTCTTTGGTCCTAATATCCCAGAGGGGCGGGCGGGCCCGTAGGGCCCAATATGGGCCAAGTGACTTGTCGCCTCAGGCCGACGGTCTGGGCCCCGGCCCAGTGCCTGCTGGCCTGGCCGGCAGGGGTCAAGGGGTGGGCGGCGCTGGATCCCGGTCGGGGTGGTGAGTCTCTCTCTCCCGGCCGGGCGAAGGCGCCGCCCGGTATAATTCCTCGTGCGCCTGGCGTCCTCCCGTTCGCGGGACTCAGGCATCCCCCCTGTAGGACTCCTGTGTGGTGGGGTACACGGTGAGCTGAATGCACAACACAAACTGATGGCACACCAAAACCTAAAAACACCTGGCCCCTCTTGTAGGAGCTAGACTGGCCGACCACTTGGCGAGGGTCGGCGTCCGAATTACCGGCAGAGCAGGGACAACATAGAACCCAACGCTCCCCGAATTTTGATATTCAAGGCCTCACAGGATCCAAGGCAGCTTGCGAGCTTGTGGCCCTTCCAGCGGCGTGACGGATGTGACCGATTTTGTACGGTGCTCAGATGTGAGAAGTTGAGAGACGGCGCACTCGAGGTGGAGTTTAGAAGTGCAGAAGAGGCAAAAAGGGCACTAACTGCTACATAATTTGTGTACACGGTCAAGGACCGCGACGAAAGAAGCGATTTAGTTATCCCAATGTCAGTGGTACCACACCAGACAAAAACTATGTGAAGGGTATTATTAACTGCTATGATCTTCAGGGTGTCAACGACGAACATTTTACGGAGGGACTGATGCCAGACGCGTTTGTGTGCGGAAAGGCACCACAATGATTCCAACAAACAACATCATTCTTACTTTTAACCGTCCTGACTTACCAAGTGACATTCGTGTGGGGTATGTCAAGGTTAAAGTCCGCGTTTTTATCCCGAACCCCATGAGATGCTATCGCTGTCAGAGGTTCGGTCACACTAAACAGCACTGTAGGAACCGCCCAGTCTGCGGAAAATGCTCGTCACATGACCACGATAACGATCAATGCAGTGCTGACAGACCATGGTGGACCAACTGTGGCAGCGACCAAAAACCACATGTGACGTATGACCGACTATGCCCAACTTACCTAAAGGAAAAAGAGATTATCTCAATGAATGTCATAAGAAACCTGAGCTTTCGAGAAGCCAGAGACGAATATCACCGAACCCATCCAAATATATCTTACTCAGCCGCCGCCAACCTCAGTATCGGCACACGACATGCTTCTCCACAGTTCCAGGGAAGTAGAGCTGCAGACCTTATCGCACAGCTCATTGCTCTCCTCCAATCTGGCCACTGACCACTGACGATCGCAGGACCCCCGCACTCGAAGGAAACGGCGGCTCCGGCCACTTCTGGACGCAGTGACGTTTGCACTCCGACACTTATCGGGAATGAAGAACAGGCTCGAGCTGCCCCAACACGTGGTGTCATAACCATGGCAACATATGGGCCGCACAGGGACGGTAACTCAGACGCGTCGGCAGACATACTGGCCAAGGACAAGGGAAATGGTGATTGGACTCTAGTCCAACGCAGGGGAGGAAGTAAGCAGTCGCCGAAACCCTCAGCTTGCGCTTCCCCCTCAAAAACCACCCAACCCGTATCCCCTGCAGTCGCCGCCTCTCGTGTAGGCACTGGCTCTCCAACCACAACGTTGTCTTCACCTGTGGTAGCAAGGCCCCCTGCCACCTTTCAGAAACAGCCGGGAACTACCAGAGCCGTGTCATGGCCGTCACTTAACCGAGACCAACATATACACGTTTTAGATGAGAACCTCCACAGGCAGGAGGTGGAAAGGCGAGCCGGAGTCAAGAGGTGGGCGGCGCTGGATCCCGGTCGGGGTGGTGAGTCTCTCTCCCGGCCGGGTGATGGCGTCGCCTGCCCCGTATAGCTCCTCGGGTGCTTGGCGTCCTCCCGTTCGCGGGACCCAGGTGTCCCCCCTGTTGGGCCCCTATGTGGTGGGGCACCTCGAGGAACGGAAACAAACACTCACTGTGTGGCACATACATCAAACAAAAACACTCCTGGTCCCTCTCGCAGGGGCCAGACAAACTTCTACCCATGCGGAGATTCAATGGAATCTACTCCCGGCCCTCGAGTTCTCGTGTTCAGAGGGAAGAATAAGAGCCTCGCGTCCCTGTCCCCTTTCCATAGGAAGGATGGTTGTGACAGATTTGGCGAAATTCTGAGATGTCAAAAACTTAAAGGTGGTGCTCTGGAGGTAGAATTCGCGGATTCAGAACAGGCTGGTATAGCACTTACGTCGTCGGAATTTGTGTACTGTGTGCGGAAGAATGGCAAAAAGGAAAACGCATCCATCGAAATTACTGTGGGGCCACACAGGACAAAGAACACCTCGCGGGGGATCATCAACTATTTTGATCTGAGAGACGGACCTGAAGATTAAATTGTAGAAGGAGTTTCACAGTTCGGAGTGATCGACGCAAGAAAAATGAAAGTAAAAAAGGTTCAGACCTAATTCAGACAAACAACGTCATGTTGACATTTAACAGGACCGATATACCTCAAGAGATACGAGTAGGTTATGTACGTGTTAAGGTCCGAGAATTTCTCCCAAATCCCATGCGTTGTTACAAATGCCAGAAATTCGGACACACTACACAGTACTGCTGCAACCGCCCAGCGTGCAGTAAGTGTGCCTCACCAACACTCTGCTGAGACGTGTAATTCTCAGAACCCATTCTGTGTTAACTGTGGTGAAGGGCAGGAGCCCCACACCTCGTACGACCGTACGTGCCCAAATTATGTCAGAGAAAAAGAAGTCATTTGAATAAAGCATACCAACAAGATATCGTTTCGGGAACCCAGGGACCTCTATGAAAAATCGCACCCTAGAATTTCATACTCCGCAAAAGCCAAGAAAGGTTTAACAACCCCACAACATGTACAGCCAAACGCAGCATCCGAATTGATCACACAATTTACTTCTCTTCTCCGAGCGTTCGGAGTGCCTTTCGCGTCGCCTACGAGGAGAGTGCAGCAAACCGAAAGCGACGCAGAAGCGACCGAGATCCCACCCACCATGTATGGACCTGACGACCACTCAGTGATTTCCCGAGCAGCATCAGCAGGCGCGGAATGGATCCAGGCCAACCAGTCAAAGAGGCCTGGTCGGACCTCCCCACCCAAGTCCGGCTCCTCCCAAACTTCAACGGTACCTACCTCGAGATCACCGCCCCCTACTTCCGGCCCGTCCTCCAGCCTTCCCTTTCCTCCCCACGTACTCCCACCACTACCTTGAAATCCCTCACATCCACATCTTCCCTGCCGGAATCTCATCCCGTCTCCGTGAGCCACGCCTCGCCCCCGCCCCCAACACCCACTTCCGCACCTCCCTCGCCGTCCCATCGATCAATCCAGATACCAGATGCATACCTTCATTATCAGGAAACCGAAAGGCGTGCCCGGGAAGCCAAGCGAACGAGGCTCGCTGAGATGGAGAGGGCCCGGTCGAGGGGCCACCAAGGAGACAAGGCTCCACCCGCAAGGCCTGCCACCCCATCGCCGCGACGGCGAGTGGAGGGACCGGCTCCGTCAGTACACGAGATGGGCCCTCCGCCGCCTCCACCCCGGCTGGGGCCTAAAAAAAAGAGGCTTACCACTAACGAGCTCTCCACCGGGCGAGGGGTCACTACGCTCCCGCCCCGGAACCTAGTCCCTGGGACCAAATAGAGATAACCCTCCGGGGTTAACAGCGGCGCCCACTCTCGGAAGGAGGACGGAACCAGAGCCTAAAAATTAGCGTTTTCTTTTATTATGACTACTCCTAGTCACTCTACTCTAGTCAAGTTTAGTTCAGTACATCTAAGAGTGCATCGCTCCAAAGCAATGCCCCATCGCACATCTTTTAAGTAATTTTAACAAGCTCCTACGCAAGCTATTTTACAATGGAACTGCAGAGGTTTTAGAAACAGTACCCAGGAAATACAGGTGGTTTTAAATCAGCATTGCCCTGTCGCTATGTGTCTGCCAGAGACTAAACTCCGACCCAATTCACGATGTGACATACAAGGATATTCAATTTTCCAAAAGGATGTGGAAACCAACACTGCTGCTCACGGTGGTGTCATGGTAGCTGTCCACCATAGTGTAGGAGCAATAGAAGTGTCCCTAAGCACCGATCTCCAAGCAGTGGCCGCTCGGATCGACTTGGATCGCAGCTCAGTAACAGTTTGCTCCATTTACCTGCCTCCTGGAACTGGTTTTACACGGAGTGAGCTCAGCTGGCTAGTTTCTGAACTACCCACACCATTTCTAGTTTTAGGAGATTTCAATTCCCACCACACTTTGTGGGGATGCAACGATGTGAACAGCCGAGGTCGAGTTTTACAATCTTTTATTCTGGAAGAATCACTATGTATTTTAAACACTGACATTCAAACTCATATCACGATGCCTTCCGGAAGCACATCAGTGCTTGACTTGAGTCTGTGCAGGCCCGAGCTCGCACAACATTTCGATTGGACAGTGTCAGAAGACCCCATGGGAAGTGATCATTTTCCAGTATGGTTAAGATTTCGGCACAGCTTTCTTTTAAGTACTAGACCACGACGATGGAATTTAAATAAGGCTGATTGGGAGATTTATGAAAGGCAACTCAAAGACAGTTTCGGCGCCCTTACAGGAAGGCAACCAAAGACTTGGCGCCAAGGAAGGCAACCACTTTCGATAGAAAGCCTCTCAGCTGTCATTATAGAAGCGACAACAGGGTGTATCCGGAAAACATCTGGTACTCCCCGTAGAACCCCTGTCCCGTGGTGGACCGAGGAGTGCCGAGACGCCATCCGAGCACGACGCCGTGCATACAAATAATTTAGCCACAATAGTACCACAGCTAACCTAATTGCCTTTCGAAAGGCGAGAGCGATGGTACGACGAACCATCGCCGATGCCAAACGTATATCATGGAAGAAATATGTGAGTAACCTGAATCGTTGCACCTCATCATCACAAGTGTGGTCTCGCGTTAAAAGGATTTCTGGCACATTCCGCTCAGCCCCTCTCCCTGTGCTGCACATGGCCGACCAAGATATCACCCACCCCGCAGATGTTGCATACGCGATTGGTCAGGCGATATCGCAACGAAGTCTTGACAGCGGCGCTGATCCCGAGTTTGTAAGACATAAGGCTCGATGTAGTTCCACGCCTGTGAACTTCACTACTTCGGCGCACCACGCATACAATCGTGCCTTCACCATTGCAGAATTAACTTCAGCCGTCAGATCTCTGCGAAATGTATCGGAAGGGCCTGATGGAATCCACAACGCCATGTTGAAGCATCTTCCACCGTGTGCTTTGGATGCTCTGCTCGTCTCCTTCAACGCACTGTGGCAAAGTGGCACATTTCCATCTTCATGGCGGGAAGCCATTGTGATACCAATAGTGAAGCCGGGTAAGAGTGGTCGCGATCCTCTACACCACCGTCCCATTTCTTTGACATCATGCCTCTGCAAGTTGATGGAGCGAATGGTAAATGTCCGTCTTAGCTGGCTGCTCGAAAGCAAACACATTTTTACAAACTCACAGTGCGGTTTCAGGAAAAATCGTAGCACTCTGGATCACATATTACTCTTAGACACTGTAGTACGATATAATTTTATGCAGAATCGACACGTGGGTGCAGTGTTCTTTGACATAGAGGCTGCCTATGACACAGTATGGCGACCAGGAATACTCAGAAAACTGTGGAATCATGGGATACGTGATGAAATGGGAACATTCTTGGAAAACTTTCTGTCTGATCGCGTTTTTCGGGTTCGCGTGGGAAACCAAATGTCACAAACCTTTTTTCAGAAAAATGGTGTCCCACAAGGTAGTGTACTTAGCGTCGCACTATTTGCAATTATGATAAATGACATAGAAAATGGGCTATCTCGAAGCATTGGTAGATCACTTTTTGTTGATGACCTGGCCATCTGGTCATGTGCCGCGCGGTCTCAGTCTGTGGAAAGACAACTACAGATGGCTGTGGCTCGTCTTGAAAGATGGACCATACTAAATGGGGTCCGATTCTCTACCTCGAAAACGGTGGCTGTCCACTTCTGCCGACGCCGTTATTGTCCAGAGATGGCAATCAAGTTATACGGCCATCAAATACCTGTGCGACCAGCGGCCCGTTTCCTGGGAGTCATCATGGATAGCCGGCTGAGTTACAGGGAACATCTTGACACTGCGCGATAAGTGCTTCAGAGCAATGAATATTTTGAAATGTGTTTCCCGAACGACTTATGGAGCTGACAGAGCAACACTTCTATTGCTATATCGTTCTCTTATTCGCTCGAAACTAGATTACGCATCGTTTATATACGACGGTGCAAGTAATTCAGTGAAGCGGAAGCTCGACACTATACATCATACAGCATTACGAATCTCCACAGGTGCATTTCGGACATCGCCAGCAGCGAGCCTTTTGGCAGAGGCCCACGAGCCGTCGTTAGCAAGCAGACGTGAAAAGCTGGGACTCCGGTATGCAATTAGGCTAAAGCAGTTTCCAGCGCACCCCACATAGCTGCTACTTAGTGCACCCCACTTAGCTGCTATTAAGTTTCACGTTATCTATCCCTTTCAATAATAGTCATACCGAATCCCACATCATGTTCTGAAGAATAAAACAGTTATGGGCGCTAGATAACCACAAGCAGTTCAGGCGCCCTTAAGCCCAAATAAACAAACAAAACAAACAAAGCGCCATATTCTGGCTTCGTTTAGAGGGAGGCGACGCGAAAGTGCGCTACCTTTCTGCGTCAGAATCCGCACACTCTTAGAAGATCACAACGTGAAACTACGCGGGGTGATGCGTGTGACGTCATTAAAATGTCCTCCTTGGAAACTGACGTCTCCAAACATCGATGTGTCGCTCTCGTGCCTGAGGAAAGGTGACGTCCTTCCACAGGAACTGAAACTAGGGGCACTAGAACTGATCTCATCATACAGAAACTATACGCCAACGTATACAGACGGTTCGAAGACGGACACCGGTGTTGGATGTGCATTTGTGTCGGGTACTGTTAGTAGATCGTTTTGTGTCCCAGCTAACGCATCTGTTTACACATCGGAGCTGGTTGCCATAAGCAAAGCTTTGAATTTCATTGAGATTGACGATCATTCACAGCACGTACTATCTAGCGACTGGCTAAGCAGCCTACTCGCGCTAGGAGTGTTTTATCCATCGAACTCGATTCTATACGAGATTTTGTCTAGACTCACATCGCTGACCATCAGAGGAAAAACTGTCATATTCTGCTGGATTCCGAGCCACGTGGGCATCTGTGGCAATGGGCCGCTGATGCTGCAGCGAAGCGTGCTGCTCGGGCTCCTTACACGCGACGTCTCCCCTCTCTGCGACTGACTTCTATCCAGAAATAAATAGCCACCTCTTCACTAGGTGGCAGGCCAGTTGGGACGCCACCATGGACAAGAAGCTGAGAACAATTAAACCCTGTATCGGTGAATGGTTATCATCATCACATAAAGTCAGACAGCACGAGGTGGCACTATGTCGCCTGCGAATTGGCCACACGTACGAGACTCACCGCTACCTTCTGACCGGCGGTGACAGTCCGCTGTGCCCAAGGCGCCATGCTGCACTGTCAGCGCGGCACGTACTGATTGCCGGCAGCCGGCTTACCGACGAGCAAAGACGTCATTTTGGACGTACCCCTCTCTCCCTTAGGGAAGTATTAGGTGACGAGTCATCCCTTGTTCAATCGGGACGGTTCGTCCGCTTCCTATCATCTATCAAGTTTTCTGTGATTTACGCTCCTCATTAACCCGCTTTTATACTGGAAAAATGTGGATCGTGGCATTGCATAACGACCTTGTGGCATGTCATTCTGACTGATTTCGATTGCTTTCACCGTTTGACTGATGATGTTGCTTACCTTTCACTGTTTGACTGATGATGTTGCTTGCATCTCACTGTTTCACTGACGATGTTATGGGCGCTGCATGACCGGTGCAGTCGATGCGCCCCTAAACTCTAATAACCAACCAACCAACTAATGGGACGTGATATATAATATAACGTTAGCGTATATCGCACAACCTTGCGATCAATTTTTAAAAGAAAGATAACAAGATGACCAGCAGCAACTACTCAACTCAAGGGATGGAATGGGGGGGGGTGGGGGCTCGGATCCCTCAATGAAATAGGGAGCAACATCCAAACATTAATGGGACGTGATATATAATATAACGTTAGCGTATATGGCACAACCCTACGATAAATTTGTAAAATAATGATAACAAGATGACCAGCAGTAACTACTCAAAATAAGTGCAAGCGAGCGTAGTGAGAGAGAAGCATGTTGATTCTTTTATGTATTTTATGGAATACATAATAGCCTATTTGTATGGCTATGGATAAGACGACAAATATGGCAACGCATATGCCTTGTTAAGCTTGGTGCATATCTGATACGTGCGCTTCGTATGGAACCATCTAACCGCATATGCATTTCATGTGAAAAGGTGGACATTATCTGCAATGTCCCACTGTCATCTGTCACCTGTCGGCTGACAAATGAGGTACAGCTGTCAGCAGCTGCACCTCAACATTTTGCGACCACTTAGCTGATATAAACACTTAGCGTCATTTTATTTGCTTAGTTTATTTCGGTAGACTTAAATAATGATTGCCGTTGAACTACGATCAGGACAGTGATCGGGCATGGCGAACACGGAAGTCAGACAGACCATCAGCACTCAGCTGATGAACACAGCGCATGCAAGTGCAGACCATGCCGAGTAACGCACCACATCGTGTCGTGTCCGTCAGCAGCCAGCTTGCACACACCGGCACACAACAGCACAACCGAACAACGTCGTCGCCTGCCACCTGTTGGCCACGACAACCCGCGTCCGAACCGAGCCCAGCTCTGTGTGCACGAATCGCCTCCGCGTGCAAAGCCCACGTGTCCGGCAGATTCAGCGGCTGAGAACTAGCTCTACCAGATTTACAAAGCCGATGCATATGCCAGTGATACAATATATTATTGCCAGGACGCAGTCGCCACTTTGCTGCAGGATCTTATCTATGAGGTGCTGGTGTCTCGAACTTTTTTCTTCGTGAGAACATTTCCAAGCGTCCAGGAGGCCTTAGTTCTTACCACTATCTTATTACCTATGTGATATTGAGCCCTCATTTCCTCGTTTTCAAGCCAGGATTTTGACTGCCGAGGGGAAAGTTAAACTTCGATATCTTACAAACTTAGCCTCGCTTTTGGTACACAACAGGTACCTCGCGTTGAAGCTATAGCCTGGACGGTGCTAGTGGTAGTATGCACCGACTATAGTCTGTGCTACAGGTAGTATGTGCTAGTGGTAGTATGCACCAATGGTATGTCTGATTGGTTGCAGTGTTCGTCACGGAGTCTCAGGAGGACTAAAATGCAGCCCTAAAATGACGTTCTGTGTAAGCAGCACAGGAAGAGTGTTGATAATCAGCAGTAATAATACATCATGGGTACCAAAGTAATCAGCTGGCAAGAGTATAGCGTACAACCCTTTATTCTGTCCATTCGGATGGAACAGCTTCAGAGCTGCTGACGTGACATCATTCATAGACGATGTAAGAGTCATCGCGAGGCGAGCGATCGTAACGACGTGCAACATGCAGATAGGACAGATAAGCCGTCCACACAAATCAACCGGCACCACCCATGGCATGCTAACCGTCAACGAAAACATGCAAATAGGCAATTATACAGCTTAAACTAGCTAGAAATATTGTCTCTCTACCCAAAAAGACATGGGCTACAACGGAACAAAATGAGTGAAAAAGGTGTAATTCTAGTAAAAGACATTTCAATGTGTCTTCGTGTACATAACGGTCCCCTTCCACAATATTGCGACATGAATCTCCCGCAGTGTGCCTTCCGGTGACACCTGCCATGTTACAAAGTGTATGGGAATTACACAGCATAGCTGTTACTCATTATTACTGTTTTACATCCGCTGGACCGTCCCAGTTAGCTGGCGGATGCACTGAGACTCTGTCACGCCGGCACTTTGGGTAGCGCGCAAATGATGGGGCAACTGGGGACCGCAAGTGAACTTGGCGGCTTCTTCCGCCGTTTGTCGTCCGTGACTCCACCCGCTTGACGATCATGGATTGAGTAGATTGGCGACTGCATCTCAGCAGCTCGGCGACTGCAGCTCAGCAGCTCGGCGACTACATTTCAGCAGCTCGGCGACTGCAGCTCAGCAGCTCGGCGACTGCAGGTGCGTCTGGGAGCAGGACCGCTGCACTGCTGCAGCGGCGCCTTCACTCAACGGCACTGGTGAGGATCTCCAGCGTCTTCTCGGCGTAGCACTGCGCCTGCGGCTGGGTGATTGCCGCCACCAGGTAGTCGAGGTTGTACATCAGCCGGCCGCGCAGCGTGTGGAACATGTGCGCGAACACCATGCCCAGGTCGTGGCCGATGTTGGTGGTGCGCACCAGCTGCGTCACCTCCACGTGCTTGCCGGTGGCGTCGAACAGCCGATCCAGGTTGCCCATGTTGGAGGTGCCGAAGTAGTGCGACACGTGCGGCATCTCTTTGGTGTGCTGACGGTGCACCCAGCGCTCCGTGTTGATCAGCGTCTGCATCAGCCTGCAGTAGGTGACCGGCTGCATCTCGACGTCCAGCCGGCGCTTGATGCTGGCGGCCGCGTCGCGCGCCAGCTGCCAGAACCGCGCGCGGCCGTCGGCGGCTGCCGGCACGCTCGCCTCGAAGAAGCCCATGTAGCAGCCGTAGGCGTCCTGCTGGTCGGCCGGCAGGTAGCGGCGGAAGTTCACCACGTGGCCGCTGCGCACGCTCATGGCGCGCACGTGCGGCTGCCGCTCGCGAATCAGCTCGTGCATGGCCAGCGAGGCGGCCACCGTGAACGCGGCATGCACGGTGACCGCCTCGCGCTTGCAGCGCGCCAGCACGCGACTCGTCTGTGCCACGTCCAGCAGCATCGAGTGCGTGCGCATGCGGATCTCCTTGCGGCCGCGCGGCGGCGGGAACGCGGCCAGGTAGAGGTTGCGCGGTGAGAACACCAGGTCCCACAGGCTGGCGGCCAGGTCGAGCACGTCGGCGGCCCGGTAGCGCTTCGGCTGCAGCGGCATGCCTTCGACCGGCTGGCGCAGCTTGATGTCCACGGCGGACGGCACGACGGCGCCGTCGATCACCTGGTTGAGCACGGCCAGGAAGTGATGGCAGAAGAGCGCGTTGGACGAGCCGTCGCTGATGGCATGGCAGAAGGTGAGCACCAGCATGCCCGCGAACGGGTAGGGCTGCGCGTCGTCGGGCCGGTTGGCGTCGAACGGCTCGCTGTTGGCGTTGTTGACGCCGGGCAGGGTGAGCAGCACGGCCGACCACAACGGGCCGTGCTGCGTGTCGAAGACGGCCTGCAGCTGCGTCTCGTACTCCTGCATCCAGTCGTCCGCCTCGCGCACGCCGAACAGCACGCGCGGCTCGCGCATCTCCGCGAAGTGGCGCCGGCCGAACGCCTCGCGGATGCAGAGGCGCAGGTTCTGGATCCGGCTGCCGGCGGCGGACAGGCGATCAGCAGTGGCAATCAGGGGTGGAGCTTTAGAAGAAGTTGTTGAGGGGGGCTTCATCTGTATGCTCTCATGCAAAAATTTGTAATTATTAGAGGGAATCGACCGAATACCGGGGACGGGGGGGGGGACTTCAAGCACATAGCTCAACCTGTGTGAAAATACACATAGGCACCAGGCATTAGCCATGCTATTGCGCTAAATACACTCATCTGTGACGAGAAGAGGCACACACCTAACGGACCAGACTGCAGGGAAATGCGGACTGGCGAGGCCTATCGAAGATTGGGGATTGTCCACAATGAAGACCCCACTGCTGGAAACGTTCCAACCTCGACGACTAAAGCTACATGAGAATGCTGACTGTCACTACATCCTGGTCTGCCACTGACGCCGGTTGCGGAGCACCCAATGCAACGTCAGCTCGACTGGAGATGACGCGCTGTAGGTGGTGCTGATTACAGAGGCAGCGCCACTGACATTGCCATAGTGTATGCTGCTCTGCCACTCCGAGTGGTATGCACATGCAATGTGCGTGGGTGTTGGTTTCTGAAAGTTATTGGGAGGGGGGGAGAATACATAAAGACAATGAGCAGGTCCCCTTTTTTTAGGGGGGGGGGGGGGTCACACTCCATAGGGTGCCATGCTAAAAGTTTAAATTATTGGGGGAGGCAAAGCCAACATTGAGGGGGCACTTGCCCTCTCAAAAGCATATAAAGCAACATCCCTGGCAATGTGGTAGGTAGGTACAACAAAACATGGCTGCGTTTTATTGAAGGTAAGCACAATAGATTAGGCGCAATATGGTAGTTGCAATGTGGAAATGGTAGACTTCTTACTGTAAACGTTTTAATGCTGAATATGCGATGTAAAAATATAAAGTAAAGTACAACAAGCAATTTGTTAGAGATAGAGTTTATTTTTGGACCGAAATGATCAAGTGGGATCAATAAGCTTATCCTAATAATGAACGTAAAGGAGGCCGGCTCCCATGTACTACTTTCTGTTGTTTTAACAATTAGCAACTTGGGAAAGAGTGGTAGTGGCTCCTGCACTATCCACCAGCCTACCTACTGCCCTGCGAGTTCGTATGCCAAACAAAAAGATAGTGCGGGATACAGAATACGATATCAAGGAATAGTCAGAACGAGGTTAGGCTTAGCTGGTTCCACTGCATTTGCCTGGGTGAAAATAGCTCAACTTGGATGCCTTGAGCTGGATTGGTGTAGTTTCCATGGGCTAGCTTGGTTTGGTGGTGTTCGGCATGGACCCAGAGGCGGCGGGTTGAGTTGGTGAGCTTGAGTGTGAGCTCGTAGCTGGGGCTGAGCTGAGAATGTGCTGCTTCCAGGTCAGATCACCGGCCAGGTCAGTTCAGACTGGATTGGAATTAGGCGAGGCTGAATGCCACGACCAGGTTGAATTTGTGTACATTTGATTGGGCTTGGCTGCGTTCAGTTGAGCGCGGACAGACAAGACCGGGCTGGGTCAGGTTTGGGCTAGACACTGTCAGGTCATGTTAGGCTATGTCAGGCTGGTCAAGTGTACGGTATAATCGGGTGACAGACAGCCGGGGCTGCAGTAGACGGCCGCTCTCCTCCCCAAAGCAGCTCAGCTGTCACTGCACGACGACAGCACACCAGGCGCTCCTCACTTTGACATGCAGAATCGCTTATGCCAATCCATGCGGATGGGAGCCATGCAGAATTGGCGGACCGTGCGGGGTCGGAGCCGCGGCAGGTGCTAAGTGGTGCGGCTGGCTGGCTTATCCGACCATCTGAGACCATTGGGTAACGCGGTGGATTTCCTCCTACGCTCCCCAAGCGAACTTGACAAAGATCGCGTACAATATCGAAAGGGACGGCGGCCTAGTCAGTGTCGGCGCACTGGCGGCACGTCAAACTCCCAGTTAAATTCTGCCGTTGACCTGGAATTCCCAGATCGGATGGTGGGGTCAGGGCCAACACAACAAGCTATGCCTAAGATTTGATGACTTTGCTTGAAAAAGCCACCCGTCAGAAAACATTCTGAGCTGCTTGTTCAGTGACGAACGGGGATGGAGCCGCCAAAATGTCAGGTTAGGAGCAGACCAAGGGGTCGTTCAGGACTAGGATCAGGACTGGCAGGTCATAGACAGGATTAGTGCCAAGGTTATCGACGATAATAGAACAACATGACTGGGGATAGGGGTCTTGTACAGGATGATCAGGACTAGCAGGTAGGGCGGGGATGAGGGCCAGGAGCATGTCAGAAGAAAGGAATGACGGACAGAGCTGGACCTGTAGCGAAGAACAAGGCTCAAGTAGACGGCCCAAGCGCAGGCCGACACCGGGACAGAAATTGGGACTGTAGTGAGGTTAGCCGAGGTCAAGACTCAAGCTGGTGTCAGGAGGCAGGCGCTACGACCAGGCCAAGCGTAATGGGCCCGGGGATAATGACTCGAGTCAAATCAGTTTAATGGTCCGTGTCGGGACTACGACGGCTAGGGCTGGGATCAGAATGATTGCCTTGCTATGAGCATTCCTGGCCTCGGCTACAGCCCTTGCTCGAACCATGAGTCTGAGCTACGGAGGGCTGACAGTCTCCAATCACTGCTCATAGTCCCATCCTGACACGGGAGGCCTCAGCCTAACTACTTGGCCCTACCCTCCGACGACATACATCACATACACACACACACACACACACACACACACACACACACACACACAAAACATGCATTTATAAAGGTGTAAATATATTACTATATATTGTATGACTTGTAATGTATCAATACATTGATATATATAACGACACACACGCACACACACACACACACACACACACACACACACACACACACACAAAATATATATATATATATATATATATATATATATATATATATATATATGTATATATATATCCATATTATAAAACACCCAAAATACAGGGGTGCAGACGACACGTATTCTGCGTGGCCGATCACACGTGCTGTTATGGCTGTCGGCGCGTCGGTGACGGTTATGCCGAGGCGGTGTTATTTCATCAGACGCGGGCGCGATGACACTGCATGAGTGCGAGGTTGCAACATTCCGGTGTTCTTTACGCCAGCCGACAGCCGCTCAGTGTCAGGTCAGCCCCTGAACACTGCTACCCACGCAGCGGACATCTGTCCCAGACACCGTCACGTCCGCAGCGGAGACCTGTCCCAGACACCGTCACGTCCGCAGCGGAGACCTGTCCCAGACACCGTCACGTCCGCAGCGGAGACCTGTCCCAGACACCGTCACGTCCGCAGCGGAGACCTGTCCCAGACACCGTCACGTCCGCAGCGGAGACCGGTCCCAGACACCGTCACGTCCGCAGCGGAGACCTGTCCCAGACACCGTCACGTCCGCAGCGGAGATCTGTCCCAGACACCGTCACGTCCGCAGCGGAGACCTGTCCCAGACACCGTCATGTCCGCAGCGGAGACCTGTCCCAGACACCGTCACGTCCGCAGCGGAGACCTGTCCCAGACACCGTCACGTCCGCAGCGGAGACCTGTCCCAGACACCGTCACGTCCGCAGCGGAGACCTGTCCCAGACACCGTCACGTCCGCAGCGGAGATCTGTCCCAGACACCGTCATGTCCGCAGCGGAGACCTGTCCCAGACACCGTCACGTCCGCAGCGGAGACCTGTCCCAGACACCGTCACGTCCGCAGCGGAGACCTGTCCCAGACACCGTCACGTCCGCAGCGGAGACCTGTCCCAGACACCGTCACGTCCGCAGCGGAGACCTGTCCCAGACACCGTCACGTCCGCAGCGGAGACCTGTCCCAGACACCGTCACGTCCGCAGCGGAGACCTGTCCCAGACACCGTCACGTCCGCAGCGGAGACCTGTCCCAGACACCGTCACGTCCGCAGCGGAGACCTGTCCCAGACACCGTCACGTCCGCAGCGGAGACCTGTCCCAGACACCGTCAGTCACGTCCGCAGCGGAGACCTGTCCCAGACACCGTCACGTCCGCAGCGGAGACCTGTCCCAGACACCGTCACGTCCGCAGCGGAGACCTGTCCCAGACACCGTCACGTCCGCAGCGGAGACCTGTCCCAGACACCGTCACGTCCGCAGCGGACGCTGGCCTCGGCACTGGCCTTCCCCAGGTCGGTGCCCGAAATAACAACCCAGAGGGCAAGTCACGGCTGGCAAGCTCCAGGGAGCACTGCTTCTAGTGGGTTTTCAATAATGTTAAAGTTAACCTAGTCCGTAAGAGAGTCAGTTTCAGTTTTGTTGGGTTGGGCACTTCGGCCTGCTCAGGCCATTTCGTGCCGTGAATAGAATGGATGAAAATTTATGTTATGACAGCCAGTTTATAACTCTTGAAGTAAGCTGGTTTTCCGGAGAAAAGTGAAAAGTAGATTGATGAGGAAAGGGGGTGTATCTCCTTATAGTGTGGGTAGAGAAAAGGGATGTTATGTATACGGCAGTAGTTGGTAAGTGTTTTTCGATGTTCATGGTATTTTTGACAGTGTAGGAGAATGTGTGAAACGGTAAGATGAGTGTTGCATGATGGGCATGAAGGCTGTGGTAATGCAGTGTAAATATATCGATGGGTGAGAAAAGTGTGACCTATGCGGAGCCGTGATACAACTTTTTCTTCTTGTCTGTTTTTTTGGTATGATGTGGTCCAGTTTTCGATGACAGGTTTGATGAGACGTAATTGTGTGTGGTTTGTGGTTTCAGTCCATTGTTGGGTCCAAAAATGTGGAATGTTTTGTCGTATTGTTGATTTGATGGCGTCAAAATGTGGTGGGATTTCTGTGATGTATGGTAATTGTAATGATTGTTTGGCGAAATGATCTGCTTTCTCGTTTCCTGGGATGCCACAGTGGCTGGGCACCCACAGGAAACGGACCTTCATGCCCATCAGATGAACTGTTTCAAGTGTGTTATAAATGGAAATATGGCAATGGTGCGAAAAGGAAAGTGAAGAAAGATATTGAAGAACAGATTTTGAGTCGGAACAAATGACGACATGGCGCATGAGGTGACAAATTGAACGGTTGCGGACATAGCGAAGGGCAGTGAGAATGGTGTGTAATTCGGCGATGAAAATGGAGGTCCCGTTTGGCAAGCGATGTTGTTGTGTGTATGTACCGGAAACAATGGCATTCCCTGTGCAATTTGCGTCTTTGGATCCGTCGGTGAAAACAAAAGGAACATGGTGATAACGAGAACGAAACTGGTGGAATTTTTGTTTTGGCGTATTCTGGACAAAGCTGTGATTTTGGAGTGGTGGTGAGATAAAAAATATTTCTCTCGGCCATCTGCCACGGTGGTGTAGTTGGTGAAGAAAGAGCTGTAATATGTGGAATGTTGTATTGGAGTTGTGTAGAAAAGTTTTAATGCGTGAAGCTATGGTAAGCCCGGTTCGCTTTTCGGCGGGACCTAAATATTCGTGGTGTAGATTTGGGAGAATTTGTAAAGATGCGTGTGTGGGGTGGTGTTCTCTAAATTGAATTTTTGCGGCATATCTGAGTGTTTGTTCAATTCTTCGGAGACCTAATGGTGGAATTCCTGATTCGATTTGTAGAGAAGTAATGGGAGACGTGGTCATTGCACCGAGTGCCATGCGAATAAATTTATTTTGTAAGGTGTCAAAAAGTTTCAAAGCGGAGGTACTGCCACTTGCATAAACTATGGAGCCATATTCTATGATGGGAAGAACCAAGGATTTGTAAAATTGTAATAGCGTGGGACGATCGGATCCGAATGACGAAGACGTAATACAGCGAAATAAATTGAGTCTGTGAAAACATTTGGTCTGGATGTGTTTGACGTGCTGGTGCATGGAAAGCTTGCGATCGAAAATAACACCAAGAAATTTGAACGAATTTACAAAATGTATGTCAGTGTTTCCGAGGTGAAGTGGTGTATCTGGATTTGGGCATGGAGTTGATTTGCTGAATATCATTGTGGCAGATTTTGGAGCTGAAAATATGAAACCGTATTTGATGGACCATTGGTGCATCCGGTCAAGTGCGTTTTGGAGTCTAAATAAGCAATGTGTTTCATTTTTATCTGTGCACCAAATTGCGCTGTCATCTGCAAAAAGGGAGTGTGATATCTGAGGTGGCATGTCGGTGAAAATATCGTTAATGATGATGTTGAATAATACTGGTGAAATACAACTCCCCTGTGGTAATCCATTCTGAAGAAAACGTGGATCGGAAATCGCTGATCGGCACCGGAGATGGAAATGACGAGAACCAGACAAAAATCCTATCAAATAATGAGCTAAATTTCCTTTGACGCCGAAGTGAACAAGTATGGAAATTAATGCCGGTTTGTATACCATATCATACGCTATGCTAATGTCTAAAAATACTGCGATGGTGTGTTCATGTTTGTTATAACCAAGGTGGATGTCAGTTTCTAATCGAATGAGATGATCCATTGTACTGTGCCCATGACGAAAGCCGCATTGAATTGGAGATAACAGATGACTTGTTTCTAAGTACCAGTTCAGTCTTTTTACAATCATACGTTCTAAAAGTTTTCCTAGATAACTGGTGAGAGCGATGGGTCGGAAATTGTTGGGGTTGCTGTGGTTTTTTCCGGGTTTTGGAATAGGGATGATGAGGGCTTCCTTCCAGGTTTCGGGGAAAGTATGGCCAGACCATAATGCATTAAATGTTTGTAAGATGCAATGTTTTGCGTCGTTGGATAAATGTCTGAAAAAGGAATAATGTAAATTGTCGGGACCTACAGAAGTATTACCGGCTGAGGAAATTGCAGTATCTAGTTCTGAAACTTGAAACGGGATAATGTATGTTTCAGTGTTGTCCGAATCGAATTGTGCCAAATCGGAGTGAAATGTGCGTTGTGCATTTTGTAGAAATTCCGGTCTGTAGTTGTTGTCAGAGCTATTGTGAGCCACGGTGTCCGCTATTGTATTTACTATTGTTTGTGGGTCTGTAATTGTGGTGTTTTGAATTTTGAGTGCCGGTAGTAATTTAAATGGAGTGCGTCCTGATAATTGGCGGATTAACTGCCAGATTTTGCTTAAAGGTGTTCGAGAGGTGAGTGTGTAAATATGTGACCATGAACGGCGACGAGCTTCGCGAATGATGCGGCGTGTCTTCGCACGTTCATAATTACGGCTGACTAAATTTTATTGGTCGGGATGGCGTAAATATTTTATAAATGCTCTCTTTCTTGCGGCCATTGCTCGGGAAACTTCTATCAACCACCAGGGGACTGGTGTTTTTTTTTGTGAAAGGTTTTGTTATTGGAATAGCGGTGGAAGCTGCTTCGAGAAGTGTTTTGGTAACTTGGTTGATGTTTTCGACGGGAGAAATGTTTGGGTTGTATTGAATATGTGAAAGTTCCTGAAAAGTTGTCCAATCGGCCTTCGAAATTTTCCAGCGAGGGATAAAGCTGGGTGTCGTATCTGCCGCAGTTGAAAATGTGGGTGTTAATTTAATGGGGTAATGATCGCTGTCATGAATATCAGTGTCTATGGTCCAATCATAATCATTGGCCAGAGTTGGAGAGCATATTGATAAATCAATAGCTGTTTCTGTATTATGTCCAAGGTGAAAAAAGGTTGGTTCTCCGGTGTTCAGTAATACTAAATTATGTCGGTCTAAAATTTGTTCAATGATGCGGCCACGAGTGTCTGTAAGTGTGCGTGTTCTATCCCACGCTGGGCTATGGGCATTAAAATCGCCAAGTAATATGAAAGGATTCTTGAATTGTGTTATGAGGTTGTCTAATTGTATCAAAATGTTTGTGTTATCTGTTTGTGGTGGAATATAAATGGAACATACATCCACATTCCTGCCATGCAAACGTAAAGTACAAGCTACGGCTTGTAAAGGTGAATTCAGTGTAATTTGTGTATGTGTAAAATCATTGTTGATGTACAGTGCTGTACCGCCACTGCGATGTGGTCCACGGACCTCATCGTGACGGCACAGTTAGTAATTGGAAAGATTGAAGTTATATGTATATGTAGGCAAAACCCATGTTTCTTGAAGTGCTATGTGAATAGGTGCGATAATATTGAAAAAAGCTTTCATTTCGGCCCATTTTAATATCAAGCTACGACAATTCCATTGCAAAAAAGTATTGCAATGCAATACTTTTTTCGGGAGAGTTAATGTTTGTCAGCACCTTTCGGTGCATGTCGGAGCCAGGAGTGCAGTTCAGGTGGGTATGTGTGTTGAGTGCGGCCGGCGGTGGTTGGCTCGCTCGAGCCGTCCGGCCGACCGGTGACCTTGGCAGGATCACTCCGGCCGGCCACTGCCGTGGGGGACGCCCGCCGGCTGGGAGTTGGTCGGGTGACGTGGGCGCCGGCCGGCGCTGGGCCGGACCGGCGGCCCGTTGACGGGGAACGAGAATTTGCTCCCGCCGCGGAGTGACTGCGGGGCCTATCACTCCTCCCTGGAGTGGTCCGTTTGTTTGGAGCCGGAGTGGTCTGAGTGTTGGGAGCCAGGGTGGTTTGTGTAGGAGTGGTCTGAGTGTTGGGAGCCAGGGTGGTTTGTGTCGGTGTGGTCAGTGGAGCAAGTTTTTTTTTAGTGGAGCTAAACCGGTAATCATGTCTGTTTGCATCGAGGCAGAAGTAGTGTTGACGCGACGTGTGGGGGGAGCAACGGTGGCCGCCTGAGCATACGTTTCCGTTGACGAGGAGGTGGTTTCGACAGACCGTCGGGCCTGGGGTATGACACCCCGGTCGTGGCCTTCACAGCGCAGACCTCCTTTTCTTTGCGCCAAACTGGGCAGAGGGGTGATGTGTCAGGTGATCGGCGGTGTTGCAGTTGAGGCAGTGGACACGTTTGGAGCAGGTGGATTCGGGATGAGGTGTTTCGCCGCACTTAGGGCATCGGGCTGGTTGGCGACATGTTTTGCTGCCATGGCCGAAGCGCTGACAGTTAAAACAGCGGAGAGGATTAGGAATAAAGACACGGACTTGGAATCGTAGGTATCCGGCGAGTAGGGTTTTGGGAAGAGTGGTAGATTTGAAGGTAAGGACAAGGAGGCTCGTATCACGTTTCTGGCCATCTTTGAAGGATGTGATGCGGCGGACGTGGGTCACCCCCTCCGGCCTGAGCTCCGCTTGAATATCTTCCTCAGACATGAAGCGGAGCTCCGGCGCGAAGACGGTGCCCTTGGTGGAATTGCGGTTGGAGTGGAGTTAAATGGTCACGGATTTACCACAAAATGTGGTGGTGCGGAGGAGGGCTTTGGTTTGGGCTCGGGATTGAGGTTTAATGACCAAGGTTCCGTTCGCAGGGGCTTCAATGTCGGGATTGGCTAGGGAGCAGATGGCAAGGAGTTGTTTAGTCGGCCAGAAAACGTTGATACGGCGGAAGGAAACGGATTCCTCGACAGGCTTGACTACAATGTAAGAGCCAGCACTGTCGAGGTAGGATTCAATGGGCTGGATGGGTTCAGGTTGGGAGGGCGTGGTCTGGTTCGAGCGTGGGTCAGCGTCGTGGAGAGTGATGGTCTGGTCTGGATTGCGAGGCGAGGCCGTGGTCTTGGGACGAGCAGGGTTCGGCGAGGCGCAAAGGGCTTCCATGGCGTCATCGAGGGGAATAGTTCGGCGCGGGTCATCAACAATTCCATCAATCGAGGGATCATCAGGGGCCAGGTCCGTGTTCGTGCGATGGTCGTCGGGTGTGGTCAGAGGAGGAAAATCCGAGTCCGAGTCCGTTGGCGAGCATGAGGCCGTATCTTCTTTACGTTTTTTCCCCATCACGGGGAAAAAATCCTACCTAATGTAATATAAACAAAGATAACGGACACACAGAAACTCAGGGAACGGAAATACGACGACGACGAAAACGGGTGGGGTGACGGGTGTCACCCCGCTAGAAAATAAATGCGAAAAGAGCGACTGGTGTCACCCCAACGAAAATGAAAAATAAACTGCTATAACCAGCAGTCAGTCTGGCCAAAACTGGCACGGCGGAGTAGTCAATTGCTCTGGTTGTATGCGAGCGTATAGCGTATTGAATACTCCATGGTAAGAGAGCAGTGGCGTCGCCACGAAATTCTTCCAGGGGGGGGACCAAGGTCGAAAGGGGGCCTCCTGTTCCCCGAAAGGGGGCCTCCATTGTGTTAGGGTCTAATGTTGTTTTTAGGCTCTTACTATGGTTCGAGAATGGGGAACATGATTTCATATTGGTGTTTTGTTTGTTCTTGGCATGGTGCATCATTTACTGAAAACGCAATAGCATTAATCATTTTCGCTGAAAACTGGGCCATACCAGGGTATAAATAAATAATATTTGGATAAATGCATAAGTGCCAAAACAAACCAACGTCTCAATGCTTCTCGAATCTTCCCGCTGGCCTCTAAATTGCAGCGAGCTGGCGGGGCTGGTGCTAAGCATATCTTACAGATATCTGCCATTGATCAACCCACTTTTAAGTCCTCCAAGTCTAACCGAATATAGCTAGATTCATCACTACTGTTATTTATTCCCATCAGCTTGATGTCATAAGCAAAGCTTGAACGATCATTTCTCAGTCCTAGGACGACAATTTCGCAAAGGTGACAACGAGAAGTGGATTGCATTGGTTTTCTGAGCGCCATCTTAGGAATTTGTTTATTTTTATAACATTTGGTGCTGGCTGCAAGGCAACTGTCACACGAGCTAAAATATATCCTCAGCGAATAAATTCACGGCAAGAACAAGCATTGAACAGCAATGCATAAATGAAATGCAACAATGCAACAATGTCAGTGCATACATAATCCAAACCTTCAAATTCCACGCCGTCACGCCCATCGTTTTCGCTGTGCTGTACCGTTTTGTAAATGAAGTTGAGAAGGTATGGAAGCTGGGAAGCTCTAATCATGCAGGCTGTAATAACAGAAAGGACGTTTGTTGGAAGAAAATGCATTTAAAAACATTATTCATCCCATTTTATATGGGGCATGGATGTTGTATGGTATGCTTGTGAGGGGTAATTTGTCCCCTCAATGTTGGCTTTGCCCCATGGGCATATGTTTCGGAAAATTATTGAGGGACCAGTGGAGTACCTATATTTGCGTCAAGCAGGAGGGGGCAAACGGATTTGCGGGGGAGGGTGGTGAGGGGGGGGGGGGGGGGGGGGGGGCACCTACGCCCATGAAAAAGTCCCTGGATTTCGACCGCTATTTTGTCAAAGGGGACATTTCGAAATAATATAATTAGTTATGAACTAAATTGTCCTGTGGAGGGGCCTAATCTACCACTATGGTTTCTAATTCGTCGGATTTCAACCCTAACCCAGTTTTAAGGTTTTATTTTGGTATCTCTTGATAAGTTACCTCACACTGCTAAAATTACACCTATACCACAAAACCGGATCGGTATCCCAAAAAATCAAGCTGGAGCCCTCCAAAAAAGGAGGGATTCCAACAAATAAATGTCCGGGTCAGGAAAATGGCTCTGGAGCACCGAACATTTTTTCCAGATGCCTTCAAAAATTGCGTATGGCACCGAAAAGCATACCGGATCTCGAAAAATCGAGGTGGGATACAAAAACATGGCGCCAGAGGCTCGAGAAATCAGGCCGGGATTCGGACTTTAAAAAAAAAACAGAAAAAAATCCTACAAAATCGCGTCGAGCCCAGAAAGCTGGCGTTGGGTCTCCGGAACCACGCGCCTGGGCGCGATAAGACGCGCTGGGACCCAGAAATATCGCACCGAAGCCCCAAAATCGTACTGGGGCCCCACAAATGTGCGTCAGAAACCCCAAATATACACAGCGTAACCCTAATAGTACGACGGTGCCCGAAAATACAACTAACCCTCCAAAGCACACCGAGTCTCCCAAAAAGCGATAGAGCCTTAAAACATGCGTTGCAGCCCTAAATAAACATACCGGGAGCTCTAAAAAAAATACACTGCAAGCTCGCAAGGCGCACAGGGGCCATGAGAACGCACAAGGGCCTGAAAAAGAGGCTGGGGCCACAAAAGGCAACTTGGTTCCAAAACGTGCAAAACGACCTGGAGCTAAATAAACACATCGGGATCTTCGAAAACGCCCTGATACGTAAAAATAATCCGTGCACAAAAAAAAACCAACAAAGCCCTAAAACGAGCAAGGTTTCGAAGATGTATTAGGCCCATAACTTCAATTTAAAATGTATTACCCACCACTTTAAAATACAAAATTTCACAATTTCAGGCATTCCAGTTCATAGCACCCGGTCGCCACGACGGCAACGTCAGTGCACGTGCACACCCATCTTTCGTATTCGGTGCATTCGGCACACTTCGTGCAATGCTACGGTTTCTGCTTGGCCTTCTGCGTTTTGCTAATTGCTGCCACATGATAGACTTGCGCCATATTTGATGTGATGGAATGCTTCGTATGGACGTTCGCTGCGAAAAGTCGATTGATGAAATTCGATTATTAGCTTCCTACTTCCCACATTTTCTGGTAGTTATGAAATGCGGTTTCCGCTAAGCTTTGATGCACTTCATATCTTTGCTGCTATCCTCCCAGATTGGCTACCGAACCGAGGCCTTGCCTCAGCGTTCTTTTTTGGACCCGTTGCGTCTTGCTTGGTCTATGATTGTGTATTATGGCTCCAATCCATTTTTGTTAGGGGCCTAGAACATTTACGAACCCCCTGCTCGTTTTAGGGTTTGTTGCATTTTTGTGCAGCAATGATTTTTTTTTGACGTGTCGGCGTTTTCGAAGGTACCGATGTGTTTATTTAGCGCCCGGTCTTTTTGTTTGTTTTGGAACCATGTTGACTTTTGCGGCCCCAGCCACTTCTTCAGGCTCTTGTGCGTTATCATGACCCCTGTGTGCAGTGGCGCAACCAGGATTTCAGTTCCGGGGGGGGCAGGGTTGGAGAGCGGGCCCCCTCGCAAGCGGGCCCCCCCTCATGTTTGTAAAAAATCTGCGGAAAACATGCACTTACTTTTGAGCGGGCCCCTATGTTTGTAAAACTTCGCAGAAATAAAAGCACTTTTCCTTTATCAGGGGCCCGGTTCGAGGCGGGCCCTGGTTAAAACGGGCCCCCAGATTTTCAGTTGGTTCAAAGGGCCCCTGATTCGAGCCACAGATCCGCTTCGCGGGCCCCTAGCCAGGGCTCTGAGTAGGGTGGCCCACTCCGAGCCAGGGGCCCGCTTCGCGGGCCCCTGGCTCGGAGCGGGCCCCCAAAAAATTTCGGGGGGGGGGCCATGGCCCCTTGGCCCCCCTGGTTGCGCTACTGCCTGTGTGCCTTGACAGCTTCCGGTGTATTTTTTAGACCTCCCGGTATGTACAGTTATGGCTGCAACGCATGTGTTAAGGCCCTGTCGCTTTTTGTGAAACTCTGTGCGCTTTGGAGGGCCAGTTGTATTTTCGGCCCCCGTTGTGGTCTTAGGGTCCCGATGTGTTTATTTTGGGCTTCTGACGCACACTTGTCAGTACAATTTTGGGGCTTGGGGAAATTTTGGGGCCCCAGTACAATTTTGGGGCTTCGGTACGGTGTTTCTAAGTCCCAGAGCGGCTTATCGCCCCCCCAGTTTCACGGAAGGGGGGGCGATTGCCCCCGATGCCCCCCGGTGGCGACGCCCTTGTAAGAGAGTCCGTATTTCTTGGATACATGTATGCACGAAGCCAAAGTTTGCGGCAGTGACGAGGTAGAGCACCCTGCCTGTGAACCGCTCGTGGCGGGAAGAGAACTCGAGTCGCCGCGGTGCCGTGGAGTCCCGTCCGAGGAGCTACGACCCGCTGCAGCCTGCACTGCAGGTGAAGGTCATTCCGTCCAACGGGCGCCCACACGTGTCATGGGAGGGTGCGTCGCAACACGCTGCGATCCTTGGTGGTCAACGCCCCGCGCAAATCTTCCAACCCCAACTGGCGGCGTCACGGCGGTAAACATGTTTACAGCACACCCTTTCTGCGCAGGTGAGTGGCGGGCAGCACCGGGGGCAGAACATTTTCTCAGCGGCAAAACAGTGGTGCATCCAGTTGGCGATCCAGCCACGTGCTCGGGCAACGCGGCAGATTTTGGTGAAGTTCTTCCAACGCAGATTTTCTGATATTTACACTACACACTGAGATCTCAAAGTAATTGAAAGACTGCCGTAACATGAAGATGCATGCTAACTTAGCCGAATCTGCCGTTTGTAAGGAACCCTGAAGTCGCATGAGCAGTTTGAGGATGATATGACACGCGACTTAGCACGAGTGGATGGAGTGTCTGACAGGTACATACATGTACCTCCAATATCCCAGCACAACACACTCTTGCTGCATTTTCGCATTTGGAAAGATGTCTAAATTGGGATTTGTGCCCTTAAAAACACTTGGGTGGCTACAAAGCCAGGCATAACCTTCAATTCAATTTTCAACGCACAATACATCGGCTTATCTGAAGATATCCACAGAAGAGAAAGGGCGACGGGGCGAAGGACAGGGGACTGAGAGGAATAGGGAGAACGAAAGAGATAGTGAGAAGGGGAGATAGAGGAGCTGATGGAGAGCTAGGAAGATACAATACCAGAACCAGGAACATAGGGACAGTTGGAGTGAGGGGCCAGGCAGGGCACGGGGACAGGGATATGGACTGGGGCATGGGTAGGGACAGGGGCAGGGACAGGTGCATGGGTAGGGGCAGGGGCAGGGATAGGGATAGGGACAGGGACAAGGGCAGAGACTTGCAGAGCGTCTGTGCAGTACCCCTGGATGATGAACAGTGCTCGGTACGGGGACAGAGACAGGGACAGGGACAGGGACAGGGACAGGGACAGGGACAGAGACAGGGACTGGCATGTCGTATGTACATGTGCATGATGTGTATGATGACCAGTGCCTGGCACGGGGACAGGGACAGGGACAGGGACATGGACTGGGACTGGCAGAGCGTCTGTGCCGTACCCCTGGATGATAACCAGTGCCTGGCACGGGGACAGGGACATGGGCAGGGACATGGACAGGGACTGGCAGAGCGTCTGTGCCGTACCCCTGGATGATGACCAGTGTCTGGCACGGGGACAGGGACAGGGACAGGGACTGGCAGAGCGTCTATGCCGTACCCCTGGATGATGACCAGTGCCTGGCACTGGGACAGGGACAGGGACAGGGACAGGGACAGGGACAGGGACAGGGACAGGGACAGGGACAGGGACAGGGACATGGACAGGGACTGGGACTGGCAGAGCGTCTGTGCCTTACCCCTGGATGATGACCAGTGCCCGGCACGGGGACAGGGACAGGGACAGGGACAGGGACAGGGACAGGGACAGGGACAGGGACAGGGACAGGGACATGGACTGGGACTGGAAGAGAGTCTGTGCCGTACCCCTGGATGATGACCAGTGCCTGGCACTGGGACAGGGACAGGGACAGGGACAGGGACAGGGACAGGGACAGGGACAGGGACAGGGACAGGGACAGGGACAGGGACAGGGACAGGGACAGGGACAGGGACAGGGACAGGGACAGGGACAGGGACAGGGACATGGACAGGGACTGGGACTGGCAGAGCGTCTGTGCCTTACCCCTGGATGATGACCAGTGTCTGGCACGGGGGCAGGGACATGGCCAGGGACAGGGACAGGGACTGACA
Organism: Ashinkailepas kermadecensis; assembly: GCA_034440615.1. Taxonomy (NCBI): domain Eukaryota; kingdom Metazoa; phylum Arthropoda; class Thecostraca; family Neolepadidae; genus Ashinkailepas; species Ashinkailepas kermadecensis. The sequence goes on along the minus strand of JAOTOM010004337.1, from coordinate 147,367 downwards.
GGTCGTCTGTGCCGTACCCCTGGATGATGACCAGTGTCTGGCACGGGGACAGGGACATGGGCAGGGACAGGGACTGGGACTGGCAGAGCGTCTGTGCCGTACCCCTGGATGATGACCAGTGTCTGGCACGGGGACAGGGACATGGGCAGGGACAGGGACAGGGACAGGGACTGACAGGTCGTCTGTGCCGTACCCCTGGATGATGACCAGTGCCCGGCGCACGTCGTCGCCGCAGATCGGTCGGCGGCCGTGCATCCGCAGCGCGTACACGATGTTGGACGAGCCGTACGTGTGCGCCGTGGCGACGCCGTTCTCCAAGAAGCCGAGCGGCCGCAGCAGGGTCGGGTCATCAGGCCTGCAGACACACGCAGCACACACTTGATGTCAGACTGGGTTGCACAAGTGTCGTACACCCCAGAGCACGTGGTCACATAGCAGTCACGGTCAGGGTTAGAAAAACACCAGGGCTGACCAAAAATGACAAAAACTAAGTTTGGGATGTGAGCGGGCAGGAGCATAAGAACGATCATAGGGTTGGGATTAGGATTAATAGTAAGAGGGTCCAAAGGTGAGGAACGCTAACAGTTCTGCTCTACGAATCTCATAATGGTGACAATGGCTAAACTGCGCTTAACGGGAGGGAGTTCTTGCATCAGTTATTTCCATTTTTATCCGAAAACCTGACAAAATTGAAGTATTGAATGCCCTATGGTCGGTTTTTTTAAGGAAAGTTCTGGATGCCCTGCTGCCTGGCCGTCGCGTCATCAAGGGAGCCTTCATGTAACTTCAAGGAACTGTTAACATTGAAATAAACGAACAATAAATCGGCAAAACAAAATCGCTGAACAGGAGAGTTTTAAACCTGTGCTAAATTGGAGAGGAAACGCAGCAAAACGGCAAAGGTTCGCCCAAATTCCGAATCGACATTCGTCAATAAATGTGCATAGATGCTATATGTTGCTTGTCGTTGACCGACGTAAGCCTGAAAGGGATCGCTTAAAGTAGTCTGAACTTTCATATAGGTCATATAAATCGTGGAGATGCCGAATTTGAATGCCGAAGTCAGATTTGGATGGCCTAAATTTGAAGAGTTGGAGAGGGTCGTCGTAACTCGCGCAGTGTGGAAAGAGTGTTAATTAAACGCCTTGAGAGTAAGTGAACTGGAGAATAGACTGAATTAGGAGGGGAGCCGTCTGAAATCTGAAAGGGCCATCGAAAGGTCGGGAGAGGTCTAAAGTAGAAGAGGGCTGCCAGAGTAGGAGAGTGGCCGTATGAGGCTGGAGAGGTGCTATGGAAAGTTGGAGAGGGGACATATTAAGTCAGAAAATGATCGTCTAAAGTAGGAGAGTAGTCTTAAGTCGGAGGGACCGAACAAAGTAAGAGAGGGGTCATCTAAGGTCGGCATGGGCGGTATTAAGCTGGTGAGTAGTAGGCTGAAGTAGGAACGGGCCCTCAAGAGCATGTGCGTCGTGCTATATACTTTTCATTTGCCCATACCCCGCCAGTAAAATGTTGGAGCCCACCGAAGATGCTTGGGCCATGCCCACGTCTTCCAAAGTCTTACGTAACTTATTTTGGTAAAGATGCCATTTACATATGGACACTAAGCAATTTCAACATAGTCTTGTTGTCTTTGACATTTCAACCACCTCATATTGCCTATGTATGTAAGTGCCTGAAGGAGTACAACTAGGCATATCTATATGGCACCCCTAACTACTGCATAGGCAGCATTAAACTTTCCAAAATCATGGCCAAATATAATGGGATGAGGTGCACAGCAGCTTATTGTACAGGTAATTTGCATCCGCACATAGTGCAACGAAGTTAGCTTCTAGTAGCCTTCAGTTTCAAGTTAGGTAACCAAGTCATAGCTGTATGTGCTCGAACTTGTCCGCCGCACATCGCATTAGCTGGTACGGCACGCCAAGCTTCTGAGCCAACGTCTAATGTGCACATGGCCAGCCGACTGCCCCTCGTGACTTCCGCTGGGTGTGATGGATCGTGTGGTACGTGACACGTGGTGCGTGGGGGCCCCAGCCCTCAGGGGCCGCTGATGAGTTGTCGACGAGCGTATACTGTCACGCTGCTCTGAGCAGAGTCACTGAGTTTACGTGGCCAGCCGGGCAAGCTCCCAGCTGCCGCCCTTTGCCATCCAAAAGTCTAATTAACAGAGACTAGTTAGCAGCAATCCTTTCAACCAAGTATCCGCGACCCTTGTGTAGCCTGTACAGCTAATGTGTGCCCAATTCTACGACGGCAGAGGACCACCTCGTCCCTTCCAGTCTGGCTGAAGGACGAGGGCCACAGCGCAAAACGTGGTTATATTTCCTTCAGATTGTTTGACTCCGCGCGGCCCTATCTGTCCTGTCACCGCCTGAGAAGAAATGATGGCATAATCGGGTAGTGGTCACTGGCAGGAAGATGGAGCACGCGACGATATGCCTGTGCCGTACGCCTTCAGCCTGGGTCGGCCAGCTCATCACCACGGATCCCGACATGTGCTGGAATCCAGCACAGTGTTACCTGTTTTCCCGTACGATGTAGCGAAGTAAGTTGCGATAAAATATCTCGCACAATCACATGTTGCTGGTTAAGACAAGGCAGTGCCAGAATACTGCTCAGAGAATCAGTCAGAATAACATGTAAAAACTCATCATCGACCTCGATGTATGCAAAGGTTTCGCTGATGGCCATCAACTCGGCAGTGAAGACCGTAGCGTGTGGCTTCAGGGGGAAGGATCCTGTGATGTATCCTTTTACGAAAGCACTACCCATGCCGGTGTCAGTCTTCGAGCCTTCAGTATGTGACTATGCAACCATGATATGCTGAGGAAATGTGTTCTAATGTACGTGATAGTAACTGATCTTTTGTCATATTCTGTTTTCTCTCGGCAGCGAGGACGATATCTACGACGATCAGCTCCCACGGAGGAGTTGTCATTTGTTCATACTGCCTAATCCATTGCAGCCGAACTCTATATTTGTCTCAGGAGCGTCCTCATTCATACACTTTTCCGATTGTTAAAATAAGCATACGGGTCGAAATCCTAGCAGTGTTCCGTTATCCTCCACCCCACCCCTCTCCTCTTGGGTAAATCCTGGCTACGCTCCCAGGTCAAGACCTGTGCCTTGCAAATATATTTCACAAAACGACACCTCTGATCTAAAGTGAAGGAGGGACCTGGGGGATGGGGTTGGCCGCTAAAACTCCGAGAGGCAGTCTTCTTCAAATGTGAGGGACGATTACCATAAGAAAACGACTGTGGGGTTTCCCTCACGGTGACGCTGCCGTTGTATTTAACGATGGGGTGGTGCAGTAGGAGTTCAATCAACAAGTTCAGCTCAGGTAAAAAAGGGCCTACTAGAAAATGCAGAAGAAAGGACAGGACCTTTCTGCTTCTTGCCAGCCTTTTGATAATGTAATAGCATTCATATTTCATACACTCGATATTTGCAGCGGTCAAGTAACACGCCTTATGCACGAGTATGATCTACACATAATCACATCTTCCGTGCGTATGTGATCCGTGCGTGTTTTCCAGGGTCCCTTCCACATGCGTCATCATTTGAGCCACTCAAATAATTTTCATAAAATGACACCGTGCATATAATGACTCCCTCATCCCAAGGAATAATAATGATAATAATGAAATAAGGAAAATAATGACTCACCGTGCATCCCAAGGATTAATGTGGAGTTGCGAAGGGCAAAAGGTCCCATGAATTACAATTTAAGTTGTCAAGTAACTTAACGAATATATTTGTGTTGTTGTTGTGAAAAGGTCGTTTCGGACCAATTGGAGTCAATGCCCGTATTCGGCCTTCTGCCAGTTATCGGTGTGTGATAGCGTGGACTGAAGGGACCTATCAAGTGCATATCATCGTAATTATTTGGACGCATCAACTGTGTTAGAAACATACAACAATTACGAATTTGCAGAGATGCAGAAAACATGCCTTCAGAGATGAGGGTCATAGCTCAGTGGCCTACATGATACGACTGCCCATCTCCCAGGAAGAAATTCACAAAGGATGCACCATCAGTCATGCCAGCGAGCAGCGCGCTGCAGCGCTCCGATTTTGGTCGAGGTGTCGCAGCGCTGCGCGCGCTACGACATAACTGAACTGTGTCCAACATAACTGTGGGACATGATCTGGTCTGGTGGCTAGATCTAGCCAGGGCGACAGCCCATACCGGGAGCCATATCACCGCCAGACTGGCGGAAACATGCGTCCCACACCGGAAGTCGGCCGCTCGTTGGGTTAGGGACCCTCTGCGATGCATCTACGCTGCACCAAATCGCATGACCATATATATATATATTTGCATCCGCTAGACAGGTACATCAGTTTCAACTGCCACACTTCGAGTTCCGAACTGGGACGCTACGACAGTTGCTGCGCGAGCAGCCCATCGCAACGGCTATCCGAACATGTGCAGTGCTCAGGAATGCGTATCGCGGGATGTGTGCGTGTGACACGTGAGCGTATTCTGCACTGCCTGTTGGTGACGCGTGACGCGTGACGCGTGACGCGTGGCGGGTGTCGTCAGAACTGATGGCTGACCACCATCCGCCAGCGGCCGGCGCCCTGGCCGTCGTGCAGCAGCAGGCAGAGGTTCGCATCCTGACATGTCGACACACCAGGCACGGCGACCCGTGGTGGCCCATGCGCTCCATGCTTTGTCGGGTCAGTTATCGTCACCCGATGAAGTGATAATATAGCGAGCGTGTGTAGCGACTCAAACCGCTGTGCGGAACACGAGAAGACCGACGCCGCCAACACAGGTAGCCGGCCGGAAATAGCAATGTGTGATTCACACATGCAGTCAGTCCAGTACTGCGAGGAAATGAACACTTTCAAGCGAACACTGCGGATTCGCTAAGCTTATGCAATAATCGGTTCCAAATCCCCAATACTAGCGTTTCCAACGGGGTGCAAATATATCCGAAGCTCGAGGTAGTGCCCATCTATCCAGTTTCCTGGTTGTCTCAGCAGTTTACGTAAGTATTTTCTAGGTGCAGGAAGTTGTCTTGTAGGCGTATATGCACCCACACAAATATATCAACTTAAACCCATTGCGCCTATGGCACTTCCACAGCACCGTTTGTATGGAAAAATCACCTTCACGCGTGCCGTCATTTTTGTTCAGCATTTGCTCACTCATATTTCAGTGTCAGGTGGAATTTATAAACAAATTTTGCATTCAATCAGTGTCTAGTTCGCTAAGTTTAACCACAACAGCCGACATCACCCACACGGTGGCAGGCTGGTAAACCTCAACAACAGCTTAACTACACTGCCATCAGTGACGAAGTCATGATGGGGCACGGGGGCTCTGCTCCCGGAATATTAAGAGCATTCCAACCATCGCAGGAGCACCACTGTGGTGCGAAGAAAGAGTCACCCTCACACTCTGCAGAGGGGCACCCCAGCCGTTGTAGGGTCATCCTTGCAGTCTGTAAAGAGGCACCCCAGTCGCTGCATCGAATGAATCCCTGCGGTCTTGAGAAAGGAAATGCCCGTCAGTTTTAGAGGCACCCATTGAAATGAAGAAATTGCATTGTACGATTGGAAATCTGGGTTTGAAATCCTAAGAACTTGGCCCGCGATTTTTTTATCGCACAATCTTTGTTGCAATGTTTTTGTGGCAACGGATAGCATTTCTTTCTGGCGGCGCTTCAGGTCGGCCGGGTAAGCTAGTTGCAGGCATGTTTTGCACATACATTCACGCAAAAGTGAGTGGTGTGGGGAGGGGGCTGGACCTCGGTTAGATGGGCAGCGGTGGGTGAGGCAAGATTGCAATAGGTGCAAGTAAAATTTCGGACAATACAATGCCAAAGAAATCAACTGGACCTCATTCGATCCGGCAAACGTTCCAGAATGCGGCTCACCGATCCCCATCCTAATAAAATCATGTCAGTTCACTTCCACCTGTTGATAGCCTGGCTAACCTTGGCGGCTGTGCACCGACGGCTGGCGATGTGCGCGGTGCACCTTTGTTGACCGCAGTCCGCGACGACCAAGGTGCACCGCCGCGACCAAGGTGACCTGCAGTCGCTATGCACAGATATTCCCGTGTGCAAATGAGAGGAGCCTCTGCACCGCCAGGGCACGGCTTCGGTTTTTCCGCAGACAGGCACCTGCGGTATGCGGACGCACCAGTGGCCTGCATGGCATGCCAATAGAACGGCGTTGACCACTCACGACTGGACGCAGACGCTCATGTAGGGACAGGGGGCCGCCAAATTATGTTCCATTATACCTTTGCTATGGCTGATCACTAGGATTTCAGGAATTCCGGAATTCCTGTCGCACTGAACTTCGCACGATCGACTTCGTGTGGACAGACAATTTTAGAACTACCTTGGTTCCGAATGTGTATTCCACTGACCCAATGGGACGTTATTTATGCTGCCCATGAAGCCATCTAACGCACAAAATATGGTTTTAAATGCTGCTCCATCTTGACATAATTAATCGTGGATTCACACAAGGAATGAAAGATGGGCCGGCTGCATTTCGTGCTGAAGCGATATAAACTAAACTCCTTTAATTCGAAAAGAAGTCGGATATCATAACCGCTTGAATAAATGTTTTAGCTGCACATACATCATAATATCTCGCTTGGAAAACAGTGCAATATATACAGTAAAATGATAATATATGCCAGACAACATATGACGTACTTCCAACAACTTGGATACTCGAATGAAACAGGTGTAATTTTGTCAAGTATTAATTCATTTGTCAATCAATCTGAATTGAAAATGCTAGTATAAAGGTTGGGAATTCTATAAATATTTTAGGACAATAGAATGCTTCATTGACATCGCAAACCTCTCGTCCTCTTTGGCTACACCTTTTACAACCGAGCTCCTTCCAGTCTTTCCAGCTCATTCTGTGCTGCTGAAGTTCGAACGAAATCCATAGCGTTCAATTGCTTCTTGTCGACAGGAGTCCATTGGTAGCGTGCTCACTGAACTGCAAGTGTTGTTTGTCCGACTGAGTCATATAAAGCAGGAACAGCATAGACCCGTCCTCTCATTCCATGACTGCAGGGCAAATGGTCGCGTGACGACCGCAAATGCGAATTCCTGTCTTTGGACACTGGCCCGTGGTCAGCCTGGTAGACTGTCACGTAGCGCCTAACTGTGAAGCGGTACAGTATTCCCTGTCAATAATTGATGTACCGCGGCACAGCCTACCTTCCTAGTGACCAGCCATGGTAAAGGAATACTGGAACATGATTCGGTGACCGACCGTACCTAATTAGGAAGATATTGCAAATATTGAGTTGTTTTCTCCCCGCATCAAAATGAACTCAACTTGACTGGCTTGCGTTTGGACGCATCGCAATGCATTGCTATCGGCTACTAACAGTGCATTGCGGGTACTTCTTTTCTAATGGAAAGGAAGCATCGCGATAATCGGTATGTCAGCCATCGACTGTGGTGATTACCCCGTGTGGCTAGTTTGTGCAAAGCGCCGGGAGACCTCACCAGACTTGACCACCACTAGTCTGACTTAATCCCCGCCTGGGGACCGACTTCTGACCACCCACCTTATAGTCTGACAGACGACTTCCCAGCTCGGGTACTGGCGTCTGATTCCCCGTACTCCCAACTTTGGGGACTCCCCACATTCCCAGCTTGAGGACTGACTTCTGACTTCCCGCCAGGTTACGTTTTCTGACAAGTTTATTTCCCAACTGATCTATTTCACAGGCATGCCAATAGATGCGCTTCATAGTTTGAACACAGATTAGGAGCCAGGAGCCTCTGTATCCGGGGTCACATTGTATTTTATGTATTTAAGGACTTTGCTGCCCTTGCTGATATCTTACTCTGAACATGAATACAAGAACAGGAGACGTTGGTGGTGCATAGGAGACATACCTCAATTAAAATAAAGCCAAATAATAGGTTAGTTAAGAATTGTCGTCCCAAAATATATACACCGCAACCGAATTCAATGGACCTTAATCATATGCATACCAACATAACTTTTAGCAAGCAGAGCATATGTCTTACCAGTGATTGCCAGCGTGCATGACCCGTAATGACGGCTAGTTCCTCACCAAATCCAGTACCACAATAATGACGGCTAATTCTTCACCAGGTCCAGAACCACAATAATGACCGCCGATTCCTCTCCAAATCTAGAGTCACAACCATGACGGCTAATTCATCACCAGATCTGTAACCACTACATTGATGGCTAATTCCTCACCAGATCTAGAGCCACAATGCCGACGGGTAATTCCTCGCCGGATCGAGAACCACACAAATGACGGCTAATTCCTCACCAGATCTAGAACCACAATAATGACGGTTAATTCCTCACCAGATCTAGAACCACAATAATGACGGCTAATTCCTCATCAGATCTAGAACCATAATGATGACGGCTAGTCCTTCACCAGGTTTAGCACCACAATAATGACGGCCAACTCCTCACGAGATCTAGAACCACAATAATGACGGCTAATTGCTCAACGGGTTATTAATCACATAGATATCATAAGAAACTGGAATGGTAACGCTTTTTGCACCACCCCAATGGTACCGTTATTATGTAGACTAATGCTCTACACATCGGCTTGCAATGGTGCACTTGAAGCACACCGCCACCGTCCGTTGAACAGCATCCGTGTGCTTTGCGTTGCTTGCAAGTTAGTCGACAGCCTTGCAATCGAAGTGGATGGCAATGAAGCCAAGGCGCAAAACAACACGAAGCGCGGTTTTCTAAGAAGGCCGCAGCGATCAGTTCCGTCACCGAAGAACTTGGTAGCATTGCACTTAGTCGGATTGTTTTCACGCCAGGTGTACAGGTGCAAAGGGAAATGTCCGGAACATTCGGACCATACACATTTCACAACGCCCTGGCCTTCAATTAGGGTGAATGAGCGTGGTGGATGCCCATAGCCGCGCGATAGCAACATAATAAAGGTTACTCGTGGGAAAAACTGACATGCCGGAGCAATTTTGGGCTGAGGAATAACTATGCTGCAGACAACTTGTTGCCTCATTTTAGTAGCATCGCTTCCCCGACAGACCGGCATGTAAAGCATCCTCAACCGTTAATGTATGCGGCAGGGGCATTGGCACTGCTGCACTCCAAGCCATTGTAACTCGAGGCGGTAGTCGGAAATCCCACTGACCATCTGCAATGGCACCGGAGGATACCGTCAGCCGGTGACAAGGTCAGAGTAAGGTCCCAAGCCATTGTAACTCGAGACGGAAGTCGGGAATCTCACTGACCATCTATACAATGGCACCGGAGGATGCCGTTAGCCGGGGACAAGATCAGACTAGGGTTCCTTGCACAACTGACATATTTGCCCGCTTGTCTGCAACCGGTGCGGTATGCCGGATCACCTTCGCCAGCGTGCAGGGGTGGGGGGCGGCTTGCCCGAATCAAGGATCTCTGGAACTATAGTACTTACATACACTAGCGGATCCAGGGGCAGCAGTATCACAGTCCCCTCGAAACAACAACTTGAATCTGAGACAACTGAAGAAGTAGCAGCATTGTACGGAATGAAGTTTGGTTTGATGCATTTTGTGGCAAAGATGTTCCAAATCCGCAGAGGTTTTGAAACAGACGTTTTCAAAATCCGAGGAACAAAATGATACCTTAACCCTCGCCAGTATTCGGCATTTTACCACCTTCGGTCGTATAGGGAAAGTTGGTACGACCTACGAAAGTTGGTACGACCCCCCCCTGGCGATTCGAAACCGTGCATGTTACGAAAACGAACCAAATACGAAAGTGATAGATTTGGCCGAGATCTCGCGGTTGGAATTCAGTATGACCTTCTAAGGTCAATGGTTGACCTTCCAGGTCAGATCAAAGGTCTAAAATTGATTTGTTGGGGTATTTTCCGAAGAAAATCGTCAATTATATCGAAACTACTGTCTAAATATGCACGACATGGCCGGAAACATGTTTATTGGGACCTTGCGAACATAACGACATGTGACACGATGTGATCGGACCAATATGTCATGCACCAAATGAGGTCAAAGCCGTGACCCCAAATATCCAACTTTTTTAAGAGTTGTTCCAATTTCGAAGTTTAAAGTTCCTCAGGGTAAAAATGGACGCTGAATTCGAATTCAGCACGAAAAATTACCGTGGGTCAGCTAAAAAGGTCGAAAGGTCAGACGAGGTCAACCGAGGTCACCGATTTTTGGAACATTATTTTTCCAATGGGAACCCATCTGGGCATTGCAAAATTGCATTGCAAAACACATAATACCAGTCGATGTAGGCAACAATGTCATGTTTAGGTGCGATACTCACGTATTTGTTGAAAACTGCTCGGAGGTGCTCCCTTTTATGACCTCATAACTCTGTGACCTGACATGCCCTCCCAAAAAAATTTCACCAAAAGTCGTCAAAAGGTTGCCCCAGAGGATACTGAAAATATCAGAGCGATCCGTTCATCGGTTTGGAAGGAATGCACACAAAACCTTAGGGCGGGGGGGGTTGCACCCCCCTATACGGGCGAGGGTTAATAGTCGCCTGGGGAATTTTAGTCCTCCCAAACCGACTTCATTCACCGAAACCTGGCAATTGGATCGTCAATGCCCACATAAAATATAATACCCCATTTTATGGGACTTATGAAGACTTCCCTCTGGCCTGCTGCGCCCTACCTATACTCTAGATATGCTGTACCCCATCCTCAGATATCGAGCACTTCTCGAGTAGGGGCACGAGGGGCCACATGACATGGATTCCACGGGATGAGGCCGAAGATACCTAGAGGAGGAGCACACAATTTTGTGAACCAGATGTTTTCGGAGCTGAACAATCAGATGATGTGTCATTTAGCTAAAAAATATGCATGAATATACATAGAAAGGATGATGTTTATCGCTTTTTAAATGCATACGAAGAAACCGAAAGACATGCACAAGCAAGTTGACTCCTTTCTTTGCATTTAGACACATAAACATGAACACAAACATAAACAAACATGTTGTGGCCTTGCCCAGAATTACGTCACATGTCACACGCACTTTCCTTGCTGAAATCTGAGTCAGACAGGTGGGTCTCTTACGAACCATGCTCGAGATGGCGACAACGTGCCTTTGGATTTGCCTGGGGTGATATTTGAAAGTTTTTTGTTTGTTTAATACTGAAGATCAAACTGTGATTTATAGGCTTACTACGCGCAATTATACCAATGCGAGGTAGGTGACCTTGGCCGAACTTGGATACTATATTACATCGTTGAATGATCTCTGATCTCATATGAAGGTATATTATGTTCCAGAATGCGAAATTGGCAAACTATTTATACTTCAGATAAGTGCACAGTTCTGTTTTTGAACATAGCCTTCAGCTCGAGGAAATAAAGTACACTTCGGCCATGCCCTATATTATAATTTGGCCATAGGTAAAGACAAGCCACTCAAGACGATGCTTCAGTGTAAAAACGAAACACCCCAGAAATCTGCTCATATTGATGTCGTAATCTTGAATTACCCAATAACTGACTGAAACCTAGGATATTAATACAAAGCGGGGCGTAATTAATGCAAGTCTTAAATATTGCATGTGGATTTTTACAAAGTTCTCAGAAAACATCCAGTGGCGCTTTTAAATGCTACTCGTGTTTCTGATGTGGTAACAGTTCACCGAAGCGTAGTGTAGAATCTCCAGTTTCTATTTGGAGATTCTGAACGTGGTGTCAACCAAGCTTAGTTCGTGCTCCAGTGGTATCTGTTACCGCTAAGAATCCACCTATGCCCGTGCCGCGAAAGCTAGACTGGGTCACAAAATGTCGTTCAATCCGGTGAATTCCTGAGTATGTTTGTGTTTCCCGACTTGCGCTCCGTTGCGTCCTTGGCCCCCCGCACAGTGGGAAAATTATCTACAAGTCATCTTATATTTAATACAGGGACACAAGAACACGGCTTGAAGTGGATTACGGCACTAAACACTGAACAGGTGTATCTCTATCAAGTGAGCGCCATAATTAGGTTAGGTTAGGTTAGGTTCATTCAACATTCGGGTCCGGGAGAGCTCGGAGGAGTTACATCAGAGCAGTCGGCGCGGCGCCTGTCCAGTTGCAGTCTTCCACAACCGTGAACTAGTTGCCTCCGGCTAAGCAACCGTGACCAGATCGTTACGGGCGGCGGCCGACAGACAATGCGTCACGGACGCAATGACCGGCCGTGAGCGCCTGTCACGGCGCCTTTGCGTCACGGCGTCACGGCTTGGGCGAGCCATTATCTGGTCACACTTGCCGCACGGAGCGACGGGACTGCGCGTCGCGTACGCTTGTTGTCAACATGGCTGGTTGTCTTGTTGTGCCGGTGTCGTGGTGGGCGTCCCGGCCACCACGACACGACCCTGGGACATGCTCGACAGCACACCTGCGGCTCGTGAGGCCGTGAGGAAGCCAGAGAGCCGTACCAGCCCGCCGGTTCTCCCACATATGGCGCGCTACGTCAGCGGTCCTCCCGCACATGTCACGATGGCTTACCCCAGCGGTCCTCCCACACATGTCACGGTGGCGCACCACCTCAGTGGTCCGCCCTCACATGTCACGGGGCTCATCTCAGTAGTCCTCCCACACATGTCACGGTGGCTTATCTCAGCAGTCCTTCCGCACATATCACGGTGGCGCACCACCCCAGCGGTCCTCCCACACATGTCATGGTGGCGCACCACCTCAGTGGTCCGCCCTCACATGTCACGGGGCTCATCTCAGTAGTCCTCCCACACATGTCACGGTGGCTTATCTCAGCAGTCCTTCCGCACATATCACGGCGGCGCACCACCTCAGCGGTCCTCGTACATATGTCACGGTGGCGCACCACCTCAGTGATCCTCACGCACATTTCACGGCGGCTCACCATCGCAGCGGTCCTCCCACATATGTCACAGTGGCTCACCACCTCAGCGGTCCTCCCACACATGTCACGGTGGCGCACCACCTCAGCGAGTACAAATTGAGATGCTTAATGAAAATGGCATGGAACTGGGAGCATATTTGCATTATACGTACCATATTATTAACACTTTCATCAGCCAGCTTCAATGGCATCCTAGTGATCAACTATGCATCATTCAGTTGACATTAGTTCCCTTCACCTTCAGGTTCGCGTCGTGTTTTTGTTGGGTATTTCGCAAAAAAAGCTGGTATGATGCAATGACATGACATGCAATGACATGCAAATGTTTGTCTGTTCATAGTTTCACATCTTTTTACATCGCTTACGGGAAACACTGAAAGTTATTATTTACACGTGACGCCCAGCTAAAGATCAATTTTAACACCCGACCACCCACACCAACCCACCGAACACCCGACAGCCTGCACTCACCCACCGGACACACGACCATCGACACCCACCCATCGGACACATGACCACCCTCACTTACCCACCGGACACACGACCATCCACACCCACCCACCGGACACCCGACCATCCACACTCACCCACCGGACACACGACCATCCACACCCACCCACCGGACACACGACCACCCACACTCACCCACCGGACACACGACCATCCACGCCCACCCACCGGTCACTCGACCACCCACACCCACCCACCGGACACACGACCATCCACACCCACCCACTGGACACACGACCATCCACACCCACCCACCGGACACACGACCACACACACCCACCCACCGGACACACGACCATCCACACCCACCCACCGGACACACGACCATCCACACCCACCCACCGGACACACGACCATCCACACCCACCCACCGGACATACGACCATCCACACCCACCCACCGGACACACAATCACCCACACCCACCCACCGGACACACGACCATCCACACCCACACTCCGGACACACGACCATCCACACCCACCCACCGGTCACCCGACCATCCACACCCACCCACCGGACACACGACCATCCACACCCACCCACCGAACACACGACCATCCACACCCACCCTCCGGTCACACGACCATTCACACCCACCCTCCGGTCACACGACCATCCACACCCACCGGACACACCATTCCCCCCGGACACACGACCATCCACACCCACCGGACACACGACCATCCACACCCACCCTCCGGACACACGACCATCCACACCCACCGGACACACGACCATTCACACCCACCCTCCGGACACACGACCATCCACACCCACCGGACACACGACCATCCACACCCACCCACCGGACACACGACCACCCACACCCACCGGACACACAATCACCCACACCCACCCACCGGACACACGACTACCCACACCCACCCACCGGACACCGGACTACCTATACCTATGCACCGGTCACCCGACCACCCACACCCACCCACCGGACACACGACCATCCACACTCACCCACCGGACACACGACCATCCACACCCACCCACCGGACACCCGACCATCCATACCCACCCACCGGACACCGGACTACCTATACCTATGCACCGGTCACCCGACCATCCACACCCACCCACCGGACACCCGACCATCCATACCCACCCACCGGACACCCGACCATCCATACCCACCCACCGCACACCGGACTACCTATACCTATGCACCGGTCACCCGACCACCCACACCCACCCACCGGTCACCCGACCACCCACACCCACCCACCGGACACACGACCATCGACACCCACCCATCGGACACATGACCACCCTCACCCACCCACCGAACACACGACCATCCACACCCACCCACCGGACACACGACCACCCACACCCACCCACCGGACACACGACCATCCACACCCACCCACCGGACACACGACCACCCACACCCACCCACCGGTCACCCGACCACCCACACCCACCCACCGGACACACGACCATCCACACTCACCCACCGGACACACGACCATCCACACCCACCCACCGGACACACGACCACCCACACCCACCCACCGGACACACGACCATCCACACCCACCCACTGGACACACGACCATCCACACCCACCCACCGGACACACGACCACCCACACCCACCCACCGGACACACGACCACCCACACCCACCCACCGGACACACGACCACCCACACCCACCCACCGGACACACGACCATCCACACCCACCCACCGGACACACGACCATCCACACCCACCCACCGGACACACAATCGCCCACACCCACCCACCGGACACTGACCATCCACACCACACCGGACACGACCATCCACACCCACCCACCGGACACACGACCACCCACACCCACCCACCGGACACTCGACCATCCACACCCACCCACCGGACACACGACCATCCACACCCACCCACCGGACACACGACCATCCACACCCACCCACCGGACACACGACCATCCACACCCACCCACCGGACACACGACCATCCACACCCACCCACGGGACACACAATCACCCACACCCACCCACCGGACACACGACCATCCACACCCACCCACCGGACACACGAGCATCCACACCCACACTCCGGACACACGACCATGCACACCCACCCACCGGTCACCCGACCATCCACACCCACCCACCGGATACACGACCATCCACACCCACCCACCGGACACACGACCATCCACACCCACCCACCGAACACACGACCATCCACACCCACCCACTGGTCACACGACCATCCACACCCACCCACCGGACACAAGACCATCCACACCCACACTCCGGACACACGACCATGCACACCCACCCACCGGTCACCCGACCATCCACACCCACCCACCGGACACACGACCATCCACACCCACCCACCGGACACACGACCATCCACACCCACCCACCGGACACACGACCATCCACACCCACCCACCGGTCACACGACCATCCACACCCACCCACCGGTCACACGACCATCCACACCCACCCACCGAACACACGACCATCCACACCCACCGGACACACGACCATCCACACCCACCCACCGGACACACGACCACCCACACCCACCGGACACACAATCACCCACACCCACCCACCGGACACACGACTACCCACACCCACCGGATACATGGCCATCCACACCCACCCACCGGACACACGACCACCCACACCCACCGGACACACGACCACCCACACCCACCCACCGGACACACGACCACCCACACCCACACACCGGACACACGACCATCCACACCCACCCACCGGACACACGACCAAACCCACCTACCGGACACACGACCATCCACACCCACCCACCGGACACACGACCATCCACACCCACCCACCGGTCACACGACCATCCACACCCACCCAACGGACACCGGGCTACCTATACCTATTCACCGGTCACCCGACCACCCTCACTCACCCACCGGACACGCTACCACCCACACCCACCCACCGGACACCCGGACTTATGACAGACCCGAAGTCTCCGCTGATATTGTATGTGCATCTGTGTCCTGTGTCTGTGGTCTATCATCAGGGCTCGAGATCTCTCACGAAGCCAGGGGGTCCAAGTCCGTATTGTCAAGACATTGTTTCGATAGAACAGGGGAACATGACACATTAACACTTGTAGGTAACCGAACCAGGGGGTCCAGAGCCCCCGATCCACCCGGGATCTCCACCCATGTCTGTGATACGTGTCTGTGATCTGTGTTCCGTGTGTTCGGTCTGTGTCCGGACCTACAGAGAATAGACGGCTGTAAGATGGGCACTGTTTTTCCACCGCACTGTCAGTTCTCGCCATGGCCACGCCTATGAGATCCATCGTCGTCTGTCAGTGGTGTGGGTTTTTGTGTCGGCTTCAGACGCAGTGAGAGTGACTAAGAGCTGCGATGCCGTCAGCCACAACGCCCGTGCCAAGGTCGGCCGTTTTTTACGCGGCCCGCTGCGTACGGTCGGATTTAGAACCGTCCTACTGACCTGCACGCAACAGTTAACCGGCCCCTGTTCTGGGACGAACGGAGAAAATGACACCCACCCAGCGGGAACTCGAGTCGCGCACAACACTGCTCCTTCACCGGAGCACGTGTCGAACGTGAGCGGGCCGACCACGCCACAACTCTCACCGTCAGTTCGCGAGCCGGGAATAGTACGGTGTTCGTGACTGAACCGCGCGTCTGGTATGGCATCGTGTTCCTAACTAAACCACGTGACGGACTCGGCACGGCGCTCCTCTTCGAACCATACGACTTGAGTCTGATTGAACCTCTTGACGTTCTTAATTGACATGCTTTTCTGATTAAAAGGGAACGGCGTTTTTCTATTTACTTCCATCGTTTATCACCTTCACAGTTCTAATACGATAAACTTAGTCTTCAGAGTTTCCAACGATCCAGTTATCCGGAGTCTGGCCTGGGGGCTCATGATACATGTCAATCATTAATACACGACAGAAAATGGAAAAATGAACGGTCCTAGTGATATATAGATAGATAGTGATATACAGAGATGCTGCACATGTTATACAATGGTTGCTTTTGTGATCCCATCACCTGATGAAAGAGAGAAGGTGAAAGAGAGGTAGGAATCTGTTTAAGCTGTCGAGTAGAAGATAAGATATAAATTCAAAGGAAGGAAAAGGTGTCCTTGTATTTTGACTTATTCTATGTGAGTTATTCGCTATAGGGTTTTACAAGTGCGACGACTCAATTTTTTCACGCCTTAACCAAATGGTAAAAACTTCATCAGGAGCACATCTAGGGGAAAGGGTGGGGCAAGAATATCCCGCAAACCAGGAAACCGTGATTAAAGTATGGCACAATGTCTACCCGAAACATTGAGCCAATGTTTACCTTTGCTTTAGCTTCAACACTTCCTCCGAGGCAAAACCATTGGACACTTGTGACGCAGATGCTGGAAACTCTCTTGAACAACAGCTTTGCTGTCAGCAGGTTCGAATCACACAACCGGTAGGCTTACCGAGTCCATCCAAGACTAATCGGCTGCTCAACAGCCTCCAAACTTCCTCAATCTTGCTTTAGTGTCCGCGCAGCTGATAATTCCCACACAACGGTGATGTGATTTCAGGCACGCACGAAACCAACTTTTGGAAGTATCTGCATAAGGTGGCAGGCAAATGAGAAAATAATCCTTCCGTATTTGTAGTCTCTCGGTCCGCGATGACTATTTTAACGGCCTCACCCTTGCACGGAATTGTTTCCCTCTTTCAATGCAGGGCTATTGCTACAATCCCCTAGCGTTTCTAAACGGAAAGTTGTAGCGTCATGATACAAAAGCTAGCGCATGATATGTGAGAAGGTCTCGCTATAGATGATCGGTTTGCATGAATCGAATTAGTGGCTAAATTCACCGATGAGTTAAGAAGTCTTCTTTTTGTTGCAAAATCGAGATACTTCACATTTCCTCGTTACTTGCTCGAAAACAATAGCATGCACGAGTTTGAAATGTTCGGCATGCTACGGCTCAGTATCCTGGGATACTAACGATGTGCGATTTGCTACATGTCGGTTAAGGGTCAGACGAGGTTATAACTTTGACCACATTTCTGAAGCAGTGTTCGAAAGCACCATTTTCTAAGACCCAGAGTGAAAATGGTCTCCAAATCCAGTTTTAGCGCTCGAAGGGAGCCCCATGTACGGGCGTATTAGTATATGGCAAATCATTCGTAAATCGTCGCCCATCCGGCCAGCAATTACGCTCAAAATTAATCCGTGCACATGCACGGGTTAATCGCTGGCCCGTGTACGTGAATTCCCGTTTCAAGTAAAACCAACTACTCAAGACGGGCTGTGCCCTCGCTGAGACTACAGTCAGAAAAACTAACTTACTGAAGTAGCGATGTCAAGCTCCTATGGGGTGGAATCGCCGCGGTAGACGTGAAAATAATGCAAGAACCATTGTACGTTACAAAAACCATGAAATCCTACCAAATATTTGTTTTGTTTTAAGAAATATATTTGTATGAAACCATTGGACTTTCTTCATCTTCTAGAATATAAAACGCACACAAATACAAATACCATAAGCGTTAGTCCACTTCATATCTCGTACGCTAGTACCATGTTGTATATGGGTGGTTCACTTGCCTCATTTATCCCTGTCTGCTTTCTGCGCCGCAGTTGCATATGTGCCATTACGGGACATCATAACATAAACACCCGTGGCGTGAGGTAAGAAAAACGCACGGTGCATTCACGGATAAATGAGGTTGTGTGACAGCTGCGCAGTGCTTTTCTCGAAGGGAACAGTCCATGGTAAATTAAACACGACGCTGTTGAAAGCCATTTCCATGTACACCGAGAGGCAAAAAGACACCTCGGTAGCTTTATTTCGAAATATGGACTTTCAGTGTTTGCTTTTTTTCGGATGATCTTAGGAAAATGCTTCCCTTGCCATTTTCACTAACGAAAAGAGTTTGTTCCCCATGAGGAACACGTGGTCCTCCTCCATTGCAACGCTACATGGTGGCGAAAATACGATATTCAATATTCCAAAAATTATTTTAAGCATCTAAACGTTTTGTCATTATTACAACCTTCACTTAGCTTACGCGGTGTTCAAGATAAGTTAATTAATTAATATTCCTTCCCGCCATGCACTCTCCCTTCATAATAGTAATTAATGGTCATTAGAAACATATCAAACAATACCAAACTCGTGTATTCATCTCTAACACTTCATGTGCTAATACACACACATGATTTTCGATGTCCGTGAAAACACGCCTAGCATTTCTGACGTCCATTCGCCGCCGTCATTGTGAAATCCTTGTCTGAGAAACAGTCGTCGAAGCACACACATCTCAGCAGGACAGCAACACACACACAGACGCGCTCTGCCGCCTGTGACCGCCACTGTCTAATTGGGTCGCTACCGCTGCGGTCCGACACCACGGCTGAGCGCCGGCCACCGCCGAGAGTCTGTTGAGCGCGGACTGTTGCGCCAGACGGTGACATTGACCGTGCAGGCGGAGCGCGGCGGCCGCCACCTGCAACTGATTACGGTCGTCGGCGGCCACGGCCGATCGCCGATCGGCCGTGGCCGGGCGACCGCAGCTCCACAGCCGATGGTAATGGCGCTCCATTGCCATCGGCTCGCCAGCCCGAACGGCAGTCTCTTGTGCAAGCCGCCACCCAGCGCTGGCTGTCGACCGCTTCAGGCTGGACGCTGGTTTGGATGTGGGGATGTTTCGCAATTGACTTTAAATCGGGAGTGTTGTTTTGTGGAAATGGTTGGTAGGGCTGAAGCGGCATTGGCAGTGCTTAATGATGTTCAGAAGTAGAGTTAAATTACTGTAGGCAATTAGCCTGGTGATTAACACGAGCACTGGAGGTGGAGGGGCGCAATCCGCCCACCCATCCTATTTTTCGACATCTCATAAACGGGTATGAGGGATATTGTTGTTAAATCTTGTAACTGTTAGAAATAGATATGCCCATCCTGTGACAATTTTGTTTTTGTAATTCGGTGGTAAACATAGGAACTGCGGGCATAGTGTAACTTCATTTTCCAAATTGGGACGGGGGACAAATCTTACAAAAGACTGGAAGGGTTCAACGGCGGATTTTCACAAGGTGAAAATTTCATAAGCGGATTTTCCTTAATTTGGTGCATTGATATGGAACCTTTAAGCGGGGGCCCAGCCGGAATTTTCGTAAGGAGGGTGAGGGCGAGCCAAAAAATCACTTTATGCAATGTAAGGCGATCTTTTCGGCGTTCTTGTATATTCGAATAACATACAACATTGTATATGGGGATGAGGTGCATGAGAGCCAAAAATGCAACCGGAATTGCATAGGTAATGGTGGGGAGGTAAATACCCAACATGATCGGGGCGACATGCTCAATGCCCCCCCCCTGCCCCAGGCGCCATGTGCATACCAACGCTTGAACTAGTGTGGGTAGGTCCAACACGGTATTTGAACTGGAGGGCGAATTATTTTCTGCTCCGATAGCTCAGTTGGTTGGAGTGCTGTCCTCCATTGGTCTCCCATGGCCAGGAAGGCAGGGTCGCTTCACTCACTCGCATTTAGCCCCCTGCTGGGAGGGTCAATTGGCAACCGGCCTGATGAGGCTGGGGAAGAGCTACCGGGGCGACCGTGACGGTTCACTGACGGCACCGCAATGCTCTCGGTCAAAATTATGCCATCCAACTGGAATTCATGGATTGGCTGGTAGAGTCAGGGCTCACGCAACAAGCTCTGCTTAGCAATGGAACCCTGGTCCATAAAGCCACACCAGCCAGTATCCACACAAAATTATTTCAAAACATGAAGTTGCCAGGACAAAAACGCTGAATGCTGTTGAACGAACTACTACTTATGAACTACTAAACTTGGAATATGTTATTCTTCTGAACAATTTCACCCCGGGGAATCTTTTACGAAGATGCCGACATTCTGAGCACGCCAAGTCTTACTCGTGGTCGGGACTCAAGACTTAGTCCTTAATACATTATAGGGCGTTGAATAATTGTTAGGGCGCTTGGCGACTCTGGATTGCTGTGTCGGTGCGCTCAAACTGATGAGTTCCTGGATAAATGTTGGACGATGCGTGTTTCGAGGAGAACCTGAACTGCGCTGCTGTTAGACCTCTATTGGGATTCTATTTGGCGTTTAAGTCGTTGTTGGGGATCATGGATGCAGCAAGGATTTCCTTGGGGTGGGAGGGGGGGCAACCCCGACAATGTCATGAAACAGAGCCCGCTTTCGGTGCGCGAAGGCATAAAAAGTGTCGTTTGCGTGGTGACGACCTCAAAATTGTTTGATCTAGTATATTTGTGGTTGCTAAGGTGGGTCGTTGTCCCGGCCCTCTTTGGCTGCGACTATGTTGGCTATCGTAAGACGCTGTTGGGCCTCGACCGCCATGCTACAGACAGAGTATACACTAGACAGTATACATCTTGACAGAGTAGCAGTGTAATGGAACAACTTATCTGCGCTTCCCCAGGAAGGTTCTGTTGATCGGAGATTATGCTCTGGAGCTTCCCTATTGAACTATTGATGGGAAAAAACTAGAGGTCGGAGGCGTATTTGCCCTTCCGAAAATATTATAAAATGATACTCATTCTTGGAGGTATAAAAGGGGACCTGGGCGTCGCTACAAGAGACACGTCTAGGCCACCAACTAACCAACCAACCAACTGCTCCTAGAAGGCCCTCGAATTCTCCAAATTCCCAGACGTTCTGCAACTCCCAAGGTCCCTCAAGCTCCATCGGTACTGAATCTTCCAGGAGCCATTCAATGCCTGCAAGTGACAGCAAAATACGAGCTGCCCGATGCAGCCAAACGTGGCCGCCCGACTTTAAGAAGCACCCGAGCTTCATGAGACCCATCCAGCTCAAAGGGATCCCACTAGATTGAAGAGGCATCTGCAACTTCCAGGGAGCCTTCCAGGTTTCAAAAGGGCTCCTCCAGCTTCAAGGGACCCACTCCAGCATCCATGAACCACTCTTGTTCTCAGCTGGTTCTCTAATTATCTGGATTCCTACAGCTCTCAGAGGCTCCTAGAATTCCCCAAATTTCCAGGGGCTCTCCGTCTCCCAGGGTCTGTCCTCCAGCTGTCCGGGACACTGAAAATCCCGGGGGTGCCTCAAATTTCCAAATACCCAGGACTCTTATCTCCCAGGACTCCAGAGTCCCAGGTACCCTTCTCTTTCCAAGGGCCATCCAACTCATGCAAAGATCATCTAGCTCCATGGGACCATCAGAGGGCCCCTCCTGCTTCAAGAGGATCTCTAGCTCTTCAATTCAAGCTGTCTCGCCAGCCTCAAGAGTCCCTCCAGCTTCAAGGGGCCTGTCCAGCATCAAATATGACCCTTCCGGTGTCACGGGCTCCTCCAGATTCAAGCGGCTTCTCAAATTACCAGGGGCTCATCTTGCTCCATGTTGGTCCTAGTAAATTCCCGAGACTCCTGCAGTGTCCTGAACAGAGACCACCATCGGCGCGCTTCGCGCGCCCAAATGTTTTGTTTTTGCTGGTGCAAATCCATTTTTGTGTGTTATTCTGGCGTAATATTTTGTCTCCCAAGCTTCCCCTTGGCTCAGACTTCGCCTTTCGGTATTGGCAAAAAGAATAGCATAACACCGCCTTGCACCCCACAAATAATTTGTTCTCTTCAAAGCTCGACACCTGTCAAGATTACTTCACAATATATCCAAGCATGAAAAAGTGATAAAAACTGATGGATGCCACACCAACAATCATTCTGTTACCAAATGCTCATTAATTGCAGGGATGGTCAGGCGCCGCTTTTGCTCTTGTGGTCCTGCCCTGCATAATGAGCTGCCGCACGACCTGAAGCGACTGCCAGTTCCCCTGTTCACTCGTCGCCTTAGGCAGCATTTGTGCGTGGGACTGGACAGACTGTTCTAATCGTACTTACTGACTTGCTGACTTGCTGGCATCATACTTGCTGGCTTCTCATCTTTCCTCTTTCCGTGCCGCTGGTATGAATAATTGTTAGATATTTTCAGGTACGCCTGTGACAGCCCTTATTTACTGATGACCTTTGTCTTATAACTCGACAATAGGCTGTAATAGCCACGAGTCTATTGTGGATGGCCGTAATATACGTCTTTGTCTTTGTCTTTGTAATTGTGCTTACAAACTCATACCATTTGGGGCCCGATTCAACGTGCAGGAGGTATGTACGTGGCCGTGAAGCAGAGATATCAATTGTCTTGTAAATCACAATAAATGCATGATAAACGACAAGTCCAGTCAGCGTACTTCGCTAGCGAACAGAGACAATACAATGGAAAGTTGTTTCAATTGCACGTATGAGAAAACAAGACGCAATCCAAGCTTTCCCTAAAACGAAACTAGGCTGAACAAGTTCCAAAACTGGACGGGAAAATTAGCTCTTTCCCAAAACTGGAGGGGGAGGGGGGACATGTCCCCCAGAGCCGGCTAATGTTACACCCATGACTGTGGGGTGCAAAGTCGACTGATCGGCCGCCCGGCCGCCCAGCCACCCGGCCGCCGAGAGTTCATGGTCACAAAGGTCTCGTCGGCGCGGTGCAGCGGCAGTTTGGTGGCGTCGGGGCGCGGCGTGCACGCTGGTGACGACCTCATTTGACCCTGGAGAGGTTGGTCTAAGGCCATGCAATTTATTCTGCAGCGCGTTCATTAAAGCCATAGTCTACCCTCCAAGTTGTCCGGGGAATCCCTCCTCCGGCGCAAGTGTTAACTTCGCAAATGATTCGTATTGTTATGGCACTGGTGCTTTATATCCATGCAAAGCAACACCCGTGCCTGTGATATTCTGTTCTGGAAAGTAAATTAATGGTACAAAGTGCATCCAACCGGTGTACATGGGAGTTCTGTGGGCGAGCGGAGGAATATCCAAGGGGATTTTTTTGACGTTGATTGCTACGGTGCTGATCGGTCTTCTGCTTGGTAAGCATTGCATAAGCTGCCAGGTGCGTCGCTTTACATATCTGTAATGGTGCGGCCGTGCTGCCATATCGTGAGAGGTCCGAAGTACCTAAATGAATCAGGATGACTCTAGGTTATTTAGTAGTCACCTTCTTCCTCTTCGTGTGTTGTATTTTACTTGATTATGCAATTCTTAGCTAAAACATACATCCAAATATGAAGTTTGGTTCTACCATATCTTAAACAAAGGATGCAAAAATAAACAAAAGGCAAGACCAAGACGACAAAATTATTTAGCAGTAATGCAGATCAATGTTGATAAGCGAACTATTTGAAGCAAGACTGACACAGCAGAGTTGTTTCTAGCGATGAAAGGTATTGCATTTTCTTGAAGCTACTGCCGTCATATACAATAAACTTTTCAACCATATCTAGCTATGGGCCACGTAATTACGGTACGATTTCGTGGATCAGCACTTGCTAGTTTTTGTGAAAGCAAGAAGTGCAATATATTTATTTTAAAATGCAGGATCAGCATCATTGCCAATAATGCATCCACCAAGGTGCCACCTTTTCAAGATGCTACGACCCAATAATTTGATACAACACCTATCTGGATGCCTGCCTAAACATAAAGCAATTCGCACCGGTAAGTAAATTTCGTCTTTCACCCGCACGATCTTACCAGTTATCAACGCACCATTTTTGCGGGAAGGTTTTCAGCTGAAGCCGATATCAGTGCACACATGTTTAGTGACTCCTCGGCCGAAATATCTCGCAGCCTTAGCTGTCATCTGTTTTCAAGGGTTTGCTCAAGTATTCAATTTATTTCAGTACTCAATTAAATGTACTCAAATTAACTCATATTTACTCAAGCACTGAAGTATTCAAGTATTCTGCCGATGGAAATGGGCTTGTAGGCACAGCCCATGGATTTTAATTATACTGACATAGATGTGCTTCAGCATACCTCTCGGGATTAGTTTCATTCTTTGATCGTAACTGAAAGGCATGCAAAATGAAGACAACTTTTTTGGTATTTTCACACTTTGTAAGATGAGTGCACATTGGCAGCGCTCAAGGTAGCATAGGTAGTGCTCAACTTTAAAATGATAATGCTCGTACATTACGAAAAGTATATAGGTAAAACAACGTCCCTGCTCCAAATGTAACTTAGCTCAGTGTGGTATGGGTTACCATGAGACAGACTGGCGGCATGGATTGCTGAGTTCATTCCCCAGACCATCATCGTCAGTGTGAGATGTCAGGTTTGCAGTACGTCTTAGCAAGGATGGAGAACGGAAGATGGGGTTATATTCCCGCTGATATCTGGAACAAGTTGTAAACCGTTCAACTGCAAATTCAGGTCAATTTCCCGGAATTAGATGGATTCTTAGTGCACGTTCCATATATGAATATCCATATATCCAGGTGAATCACAATATCATGCGGAAGATTGCAAAAAGAGTGGACATGAAATGTTCCAAAACAACGGTTTCATCCTCTGAAAGTCGCATAGAATAAGCATGCATGGTTGCGACACATACAATAGTTCGGTGACTGAATTTACACTAGAAAAACAAATTGCGTTTTATGAAACAGATTAACGCAGGTCAGCATTAATTTAGCTCTGATTCCACTACACTGATGTGGCTATAAACATTTCCGTGGTTCAACTTACCTGGAGATTCTGATAGCTGCAAATAGCGTGGTGCTTGCAGCAAAATAACCCCAAAAAAACTATCTTGTTTGATCATTGATAGATTTAAGACCACAATTTTACTTGTATATTTGTTCCAAATGTCGTTGCATAATGTCACTGGTGAGTCTGATTGCTTACTTGAACAACTTGATTACATACTTGAAAATACTTGACGGAGAACAAGTACTTCACATTTATGGAACATAGGAAAGGAAATAGACCAGCTTAGCCCATCCGAGCTACGTGTACTGCTCGGCTAGTATGCAATGACAAATAAACCATCCATAATAATTGCATCACTTCATTATCAGATCAAACATGACATATATATATATATATATATATATATATATATATATATATATATATATATATGTATATATATATATATATATATATATATATATATATATATATATATATATATATATATATATATATAAAAAAACCTATATATATATATATATATATATATGTATATATGTATGCATATATATATTTGAAGCAGTGTTTTCCGTCAAATACTACCGGAGTGAACCTTTCACATAGTGCATGGCATTAGACCAGCTAGCCCAGTCAATGCCGGGTTACTTGCTTATCGTCTTAGTGATGTGGAATTACTCACTCTTCTTGTTGATTAAATAGGTTGGTTGGTAATCTCATTACCAAAATCAGTAATGTCAATGTGATTACTGCGATTGTGTTCTACATTTGCCACGTTTTGTGCTTGTCACGACTGTTTTTTGTTTGTTTGATTATCTGTTGTTGTTCTTCCCCGTATAGCCTTAACGAGGCTATGAGCAACGCATGCAACAAATGTGCTAAAGTCCCGACCGGTGTGCTCCTTTCTTCTTTGTCCTATGTACTTATCCCGACAAACCACTCGTAATATCGCGAGAGATCTGACTATGAAAAATGTAAGCATTTCAAAGCGACATAGAAGCAGCCACAGAAAAACATCAGATATGACCGTGTTATGACATATTGATCCACCTACCAAAATGTTGTTAGTTATCCGGCTTTTACCTGGCACAAGGCTGGATTCCCGCAGGATGGAGGTGTGGTACCACATAGGGTGGGATTTCCACTGGCTGAGTTATGCGCTTGTCTGTGCTGTGCCACATAGTACAGCTAACTATGCTTAGGAAGCACTAAAAGCACGCCTTTCTAGACTGAATCAGCGTTCCATCGCAGGCCTCCAGGTGAACCACAACCGCGAAATTTACAGCAAAATTGGATCGGCTCCTGACATACATGCCTAATTGCTGGTAGGAGCAGGTGCTTGCTGGTGCTTACTATAAGCATATCATTTTCCATTAACTCTGTTTCGGGTATTGGGTCTCTAACACATGGGGGGGGGGAGTGATTTTTTTTGGTGTGCCGGACCATAAAGGTCATTTGCGCCGCCTTTGAAGCGAGTACGTTACATGCCTGTTTATAAAAGCGAGTGTTTGCGATCAAGGTGCAGGCAAGTGAACATTTACGTTAAGGGAATTTTACGTTATAGTTTGTGTGATATTTGAGGTGCTGAAGGCGGGGGCTGGGTTGGGGACATCTCCCTGATGTCTAAATTATGTTAATTTTACTTTACTCCTCCACAAAATAATTTGTAGTTTGGGTGAGGGTGGGGGTGTTTTGAGAGTGGCGAGAAGTTGATATTTCCAGGGTGCCGGTTTTAGCCTACTCTTATCGAAGAGCACTCAGAGATCTTTACCGTGCGAACAAGGAAGTAATTGTCCACACCGCCTATCACGCCGGCCCCTGCGTGTTAGTTGTTAGTAGCGGGTTAGTCTAAGCATGCCATGCAGGGTTGTCAGTTGGATTAGTACGGTGTTTTGCAATTCGGCTCTTCTACGTCCGCTGTACCTCTGGGTAGCCGTTTACGTTATGAGTTGCAAGGCAAATCGACTCATCTACGTCCGATGACTCCCTGGGTAGTCGTTTTACGTTATGCTAATTTAAAAAAAAGATGTTTTTATGCTTTCCCAAAGCAAGTTGGCTCATCTACTTCCGACGGCACCGCTAGGTAGCCATTTATTTCTAATTGGGAAGCAAGTCGGCTGATGTACGTCCGACGCCATGCGAGGGATGGCTATTTACGTGTTTCATACGAGTGTTTCGCGGTCATGCATTGCGAGTTGATGTGAGTGTTGGTGGTGTGGTGCCTACAGTGCTCCTGCTGGCTTTGTGGCATACAGATATTCAAATAGCAATTGAAGGAGTTATGGGTGTTTGCACCGAGAAACGATGGAAGCGATAGGGTGATGCCCTCTCTTTGGCAGATTGCATTAAGTGTTTGTCTTCGAGAGCAAAAGCTACTGCAGTCTGGCAGGATGTGGCCTATGCTTAACGTGGTGTTGCAGGTGTCGCAGTGAGGTATTGTGTATTGGTCACCCTCTAATTGAGGCTGTGTTAGTTTTGTGCAACCAGTTCTAAGTCTAGTGAGGATGACCTCTTTTTGTCGGTGATATTTATTTGATGTGTTCCATGTGCCTATCGTTGGTTTGATTGCGTGGGTGTGGCTGGATTTGTGTTGTGTTGAGTTGTGTTGTGTCCATGCGTTCTGTTGATGTTGGCGAATGTGGCGTTGCTTTGCAATCGTCTACCGAATATTCCACGCTAGGGTAAGTGTTCAATGCTAAGGATTGCTTTGCGAGCCGGTCTGCTTCTTCGTTACCTGGGATGTTGGCGTGACCCGGAATCCAGAGGAAGGAAAAGTTCATGTTTACGTTATGGGCCACGATTTGTTGGATTCTATCAATGACGTGATGAGGACAGTCGTGGGTGTTGTTAATTGACTGGAGGACGGATTTTGAGTCTGAACAAATTACTACGTTTCTAGCTTTACGTCTCATGAGAATGGAGATAGCGGCCAGAATGGCCATTGCTTCAGCGGAGTAGATAGAGAAGTTATCCGGTAGACGCTTGGAAAGTCTGAGACCTGGTCCAGTGATGTCGATGCCTACCTTAGCCTCGTGTTTCGACCCATCCGTGAATATGAGTGATTTGTGATTGTTGTCATCGGCGAACTTGTGGAAGATGCCAAGAATTTCCGCCGATGTCATAGTGGATTTCTTCTCCTAGAGCAAGTACTCGACCTTTGGTTGACTGAAAGTCCAGAATGGCCTAGTGGGCGGTCGAGTTGCAGTGGATGGACTGCAGCTCTAACACATTCTAACAATTCCACTAAGTACCCATTTGCAGCCCAACTGACAATCCACACGACTAACCACACCACCAGACGGCAGATACTCGCGACACGTGTGCCGGTGCCACAACTGATGCACACGACCTGGCCGCTGTCTGGTGAAAGGTGGCTCTTACACAAGACAAGGCGACATCAGGGACGCTGGACGAGCGAGGGCAAGGTGTAGGCTATGGGTCCCGCATGTTCCAGATACAGGATGCAGCACCTACCTCGGTAGGAAACTAGGGCACCGACTGCTACTGCACTCTCTCGGTGGCTCGTGGCTCGTGAAGACATGCACCTAATTGCGTTCGGTTTTCGTGGAAGCGCACGATTTTCGGAAATAAGCAAAGCCTATTTCGGCAAATCAACATAGTGCATTCAAGTTTGAGGTGATTGCTCCATATTGGACAGAGGAGCCCGGTTTGAGAAATAGTTCCTGCGATGACGGCATTTGGGCACTGAAAAGCAATTTAAATCAGCCGAGTTTGGCTATCACTTTGCCCAAATCCGAATGTGAAGGACTTAACTCAAGCTCAAATGCACTGTGCCAAATTGCCGGATTAGCGTAGGTGCCACGCTGCATCACTGGTGTGTTACGCGTAAGTTCAGATGTAGGTCGATAGTAACGAATTGGTCAAACATAAGTGTGTTTATATCGCTGCAAGGTCCCCAACAAGAATAATAACATCGTATCTACGGTGCTTACCGAGTTCCTACCATACAGTAGCTCGTGTGTTGTTAGATCTGAATGGAAAATTGCCGTCAATAACTGGATTTCTGTCGAGTTTGGTACATTGGCACATACCCAGATATCTACATATCTCCGTGTATGCCTTTCTATTCACCAATTACGATGGGATTATCAGCAACATGCACCACTGTAAATGTACGGAAAGCTGAGCTTCTGAGCGCCGGCAGTCGGCTGGCAGTCTTCAGAAGTGCAGACTTCCAGAATTTGGTGATCAGAATCCGTTCCGAGGTCGAGGCCCCTTTGAGACATCGAGCTGCCTTCGAAGTTACTTAACCCGATATGTTGACCTATGTTTAACTGGAGGACTCGTCGAAAATATGCAAAATATGTAGCCACCTCACTCCTTACAGCAAGACGCTGGAAGTGCCGCTAGACATAGTGTACTGCGAAGTCGTGAAAGGCGGTGACTAGAACTCGGAAGTGATAACTAGTGTGATTCGAGAATATTGCTTCCTCAGAAACTCGTCGGTGGCCTACCGAGGTCGGAAAGAACATCTTCCCGGTCCCCTTTGATCTATCGCCACCACCGAGGTGCCGGCTTGGACACAATCCTGTCTGGGCACCAGCTCTGAGCCACTTCGCCATCACTGTATACCGGGCGCATTTCGTCTTAAACTACCATACTGTTTAGCTGATAAAGGTAAGCCATTTAAAGGCATATTTTAATCTTGTCGGTTAAATTGTGGGTGATCCTCTATGGGATCATGTCAATTCGCGGCCAACAGTTAGTTGATTATCGTCAGAACATCGAATCGATCTGGGGTGTCGGACCGCTTAGCATGTCGTCGCATATCGGACTCCCGATTCCGTCCACTGGTGACGTCACGCCAGTGCTAGGCGAAAGTGACAGTAATATCACCGGATGAATATGTGGCCTCTATATGGCCTTTGGATTGGCCATGACCAAGCAGTCGCCCGGCCTCGGGGAGCGCAGGTCACGTGTCATGACAACATGACACGTATCCGACGCCCGGCTGGCCGTCTTTACCTCAAGCCGGATGGATTGACAGCGACCAATTTCCATCAAGAACTCTTATATATATATATTTTTTTTTTTCACTTCGAAATGCACTTCAAAATGCACTAAGTATTGTAGTACATACTGCTGGAAATATAAATGAATGGAGCGTGCCTAAGTTCGAGCGGAGGAATTATACCTTCAAATGCCAGAGGAACATAAGTTATATATAAGGATTCAAAAGAGTGACGGCCAGGTTTGGCCTGGTCCGATCGCTCAGATGAACTTTTGTACCACATACACCTGTGTATGACCTGGTGGGTTTCGCCCTCGCTCTTAAGTACACACGTAGTAGACTGGAATTAATTAATCGTTGCTTAACAGCAGGGAACTATAAAAGCGCAATGAAGTCGAATCTATATGTAAGAGAGTTAGTTTTTGAGCGTCTTGATCCCCTAAATTCAGCCCCCTACCCCCTCCGTTCCTGGCGCGACAAGTCTCAGGCACCTAGACTGGCGTTCGCCTGTCTGATGCCGACGTAAGCAGCCACCGCTCCAACGGGGCCGTTCAATGGACCTTGCACCTTCCCCGCCCTCTCCGGCGCCAGGCGCCAGAGATGTGACCTCAATACTGTGCAGCCGGTACCAAACCCAGTTCACATAAAGTTATACGTTTGGCTGTCCCGTAACTGTAATTGGTATAATCCCGTAAGCCCTCCGATTGTAAAATTGTACCGTAATTGTAACTGTAAAGAGTGTACCGTAAATATCACATAGTACCCATCACGAAATGCAAGCCCACTTCCGACGAAGCTTCTAGAACATGGATGTGACGTAAATGGACGTCTACCGTGCTCGGCCAATCAGCGGCCGGGGGTTTGTGTCTGTGAGGAGCCACCCCAGGCGGCCAGACAGTCAGGCTTGAATTCTCACGGCGAGCGGACCGCTGCTGCGCGCGCGCTTCCCAACTAAATTCGGCTTCTAAATTCATAGGAAAGGCTTACCACGGCCTATCACGGCTTACCTTCAGAGGAGAAAGTTCTGTACGGTGTCTGTCGGTCTCGTGTGATCGTACGAGTGCTGCAGGCAATACAGGGCAGCTAAAAGGACTGGAGCTTTCGTGACCGGGGTTATCGAGACGACGAGGTTGCTAGACTTTCGCGTGCCAATATAGGACTTTCCTACAAGTGGTGCAGTGTCGCCGATCTTTGCGAAACTTTTTGCGAAACTTTCTGCGAAACTTTCTTCGACCTTCTGCAAGCCCAACTAGAACAACACCAACTGGACCTTCAATCACGCCGTTTCAGCACGGACGAGCAAGAGAACGTCTTCCGCTTCATTTACGTAAGTCCGAGCAAAATCCATCATCCTTTTAAAAATACAATTTTCGGATTTTGACCACTTAAAACGGTTTTAAAAATTGCATAATTGTGCTGTATACCTACCGTGTTCTGAATACTGTGTGTGGGAACTACTGTGTGAACCTCGAGCCGAATTTGATACATAGAAATCTCCACAAAAGTAAGCGAATAATTTGGAAAAAATATAGCGTAACTTAACGTAATTAATTATGACTGAGATTTCTACTGATAGATTGGCGGAGTGCTTAAACAAAATTCGCTTAGAGATGAGAGCACAAGAGATGACACAAAACATCAGACCCTTTTCCGGAGATGGTCACAACAAATTAATTGAATGGCTACGGCAATTTGACCGAATTAACTTCAGCATGGATGACCAACAAATGCAGATCATTTGCATCAAGACGCTCACTGGACCTGCAGCCGAGTTTATGCAGCGCGTATTCGCGGAACAACCACTTATGACGTGGACACAAATCAAGCACGTCAAGCGGGAAAGATATTCGGACCTCTGGAACAACAAATGCGCTCAGGAAGGTTTGCGAAAATTACGCCAAAATAGAGATCTTGTGCAGAATTTCGGTAAGAAATTAATCGCACTGGCACGGGAAGCTTACTCAGATATTCAGAGAAGACTCATTCAAAGAAGACCAAATGTAGCTCTGAATGAGACAATTAGAACTTGAAATACCAGATCACACTGTGAAGTGTCATTGGAAACTTTCCACGAGCGGAGATGTCGGCAAGAACCTCATTCTTCGGATAAAGATCAAGAGTGCTTCGTGAAGAATATTGAATGACAATTGGAAAAAAGTAACTGAGCAATTCTGACTCCTTTTTAATTCATGTCTGCAGGAACTGAAAGTAACTCAATGTTGTTTTTTTTTGTCTGCCAGCTTTAGCAGCAATTGACAGAAGCGTTTTTATGAATTAGCTGAACCGGTTATCGCATCACGAAAGCTTGGAGGCTCGCCAGTAATCTTGGGATCCGTCATACATAGTCCATGAGTTCAAAGAAACTTGGGTGACGTCTTTTCGACAGAACATGTCAGGGACATTCTGCGGCATGAATTCGAATGCCTCGACCGTCTTGGTACGCTTGGGCACTCCGAAGGATAGGCTTTTGCAAATGTTCATATGTCATACTTGGCATGACACAGCGAATCGGGCGTAATGTCGTGCAAGTGTTGCGCAACACCACGCGCAACAAAATTTGGCCCATGAGACTGAGAATTTGGGATGCAAAGGCTTGCGATACCCTTTGTTCTTTGTCATTTACGCACCTATGTTTGCTTCTACGCCATCTTGTTCACAGACATTGGTTGTAGATCTCGATGAGGGAAACATCTGCAATTTTGTGGCTATATCTTTCTTTTTATCCTTTTTAGATGATCATCCTTTTTAGGATGATGCGGTCGGCTACTTTTTACTTTGCTCATCATGCTGGGCATGAAACAAAAGCCGTTGTTGCTGTTTACACGCAGAACAACGCCATGTACCCTTGACACTGCCGCAGACTTTTACACCCGTCGAGTAAACCGTACTGCTCGAGTGCCCCTCGCTAAGCGGTTTTTCGGTCTAAGGCTTCCCTCTCAGAGTAAACGGCGCCCATTCAGTATGGTCTAGTGCAAGCCCTCCCCCTTGCTCAACAAATACTCTGCCGAATGAGAGCGTCCAGGGACTTCCGCAGCAGCACCCCTCGGGAAAAAACGCCGCCCCACCAGACGAGTACCGGCCTCCCCCGCCCTTTAAAGTTTCTGGATCCGTCACTGGGATAAATGCTTTCTGAGTTCCTGAAGCAGCACAAGCCATCGCCATGCACTGTGCGTTAGCTTCCCGGTCGGAGTCGCAATCAGAAAACATAGCTTCCAACATGTTTTATTAATCCTCCAATAGCTGCTGCACACTAGGTTCATTGGACCCTCACGACAGAAAGCAAATATATCACTCAATAAAAACATCGACCCGTAACGGACAAGATCGGGACAAGCAACGGAGAATGCCACCGCATTGCATATTTGCGCCAAATATCACTACAAACATACCACCGCCAACAGCTGATTGAAGAACAAACCCCTACCGTTCGTCCCCGTGCATCAACCGGGAACATGTCTTCTGACTGGAGCTAAGCCTATTCAGGTTGAGGGCGCGGAACAGACCCAATGTGTTTGGAATCTGACTTATAAACCGCATTGGGTGAGGCTAAACAACTTGGTTTCATGATCGACGATTCATTCAATGGGCATCTTCAGGAAAATCCTCGAGGCTAAAGGAGGCGGAGAGGAGCTTCAGCGCACTGCGCCGTCTCAAAACGTGGCTGAGGAACACCATGACGCAGAAACGCCTTTACGGTGTGTCAGTGCTCCACGTGCATCGTGAAATGGTGAGACGGGTGAACCCCAGGGGTGTGGCAGCGCTCCACGTGTAACGTGAAATGGTGAGATGAGTGAACCCCAGGGTGTGGCAGTGCTCCACGTGTACCGTGAAATGGTGAGATGAGTGAACCCCAGGGGTGTGGCAGTGCTCCACGTGTACCGTGAAATGGTGAGATGAGTGAACCCCAGGGGTGTGGCAGTGCTCCACGTGTACCGGTGAAATGGTGAGATGAGTGAACCCCAGGGGTGTGGCAGTGCTCCACGTGTACCGTGAAATGGTGAGATGAGTGAACCCCAGGGGTGTGGCGGTGCTCCACGTGTATCGTGAAAAGGTGAAATGAGTGAACCCCAGGGGTGTGGCAGTGCTCCACGTGTACCGTGAAATGGTGAGATGAGTGAACCCCAGGGGTGTGGCAGTGCTCCACGTGTACCGTTAAATGGTGAGACGGTGGACCCCAGCGGTGTGGCAGTGCTCCACGTGTACCGTGAAATGGTGAGATGAGTGAACCCCAGGGGTGTGGCAGTGCTCCACGTGTACCGTGAAATGGTGAAATGAGTGAACCCCAGGGGTGTGGCAGTGCTCAACGTGTACCGTGAAATGGTGAGATGAGTGAACCCCAGGGGTGTGACAGTGCTCCACGTGTTCCATGAAATGGTGAGATGAGTGAACCCCAGGGGTGTGGCAGTGCTCCACGTGTACCGTGCAATGGTGAGATGAGTGAACCCCAGGGGTGTGGCAGTGCTCCACGTGTATCGTGAAAAGGTGACACGGGTGGACGCCAGGGGTGTGGCGGTGCTCCACGTGCATCGTGAAAAGGTGACACGGGTGGACCCCAGGGGTGTGGCAGTGCTCCACGTGTAACGTGAAAAGGTGAGACGGGTGGATCCCAAGGGTGTGGCAGTGCTCCACGTGTGGTTATTTGTGTTTTACGACACGTCGACCGTTGAGTCATACCGTTGAGTCCGTATAGCGTCGCCAATCTCTCACGCCGATTGGTCGCGGGCGAAGAGTAGCGACAGGTGAGATTCGAACCCACAATCTTTCGATTGCGAGACGAGCATCTTACCCCTAGACCACTCGTCCCTAGTGCTCCGCGTGTACCGTGAAAAGGTGAGACGGGTGGATCCCAGGGGTGTGGCAGTGCTCCACGTGTACCGTGAAAAGGTGAGATGGGTGGATCCCAGGGGTGTGGCAGTGCTCCACGTGTACCGTGAAAAGGTGAGATGGGTGGATCCCAGGGGTGTGGCAGTGCTCCACGTGTGCCGTGAAAAGGTGAGACGGGTGGACCCCAGGGATGTGGCAGTGCTCCACGTGTACCGTGAAATGGTGAGACGGGTGGACCCCAAGGGTGTGGCAATGCTCCACGTGTACCGTGAAAAGGTGAGACGGGTGGACCCCAGGGGTGTGGCAGTGCTCCACGTGTACCGTGAAATGGTGAGACGGGTGTACCCCAGGGGTGTGGCAATGCTCCACGTGTACCGTGAAAAGGTGAGACGGGTGGACCCCAGGGGTGTGTCAGTGCTCCACGTGTACCGTGAAAAGGTGAGACGGGTGGACCCCAAGGGTGTGGCAGTGCTCCACGTGTACCGTGAAAAGGTGAGACGGGTGGACACCAGGGGTGTGGCAATGCTCCACGTGTACCGTGAAAAGGTGAGACGGGTGGACCCCAGGGGTGTGTCAGTGCTCCACGTGTACCGTGAAA
This sequence comes from Ashinkailepas kermadecensis, assembly GCA_034440615.1. NCBI lineage: Eukaryota > Metazoa > Arthropoda > Thecostraca > Neolepadidae > Ashinkailepas > Ashinkailepas kermadecensis. Next base: position 111,040 of record JAOTOM010004337.1, on the reverse strand, counting down.
AGGTGAGACGGGTGGACCCCAAGGGTGTGGCAGTGCTCCACGTGTACCGTGAAAAGGTGAGACGGGTGGACACCAGGGGTGTGGCGACTGGTTTACATCGCCGAACGACGGCTGTCGCACATCGTTCGGCGAGTTCTAATGTCGCACACTGGATGAGACAAGTCTGGCGCAGACGCAAACGAAACCCTCCAAATTATAGCTCTGCTGATGATTGAGTTGCGCCACGTTTTGTGATTCATTTTGCATTGATGTAACTCGGAACTAACCGGAAAACGAGCGGTGTCTGGCATCAAAATGCGAAATGTTGAGCCATGCCGGAGGCTTATGTTTCAAATCATATATTTCCATACGGCACTACTCCATTGTCGCGTGCTGATTATGGTTTCATTCGAATGGTACATGGTGCTCTGTATGACCCGGTCCGAAACAGGGCCCATTTCGTGTCGTTGCAATGCCATGGTTATGCGGGACATTTGTATGGCCGGCTCGTGTGCCCAGTCGGCGCGTGACACGGTCGGGTCAAGCACCGACTCTGCGTCCAACCTGGGTGCCTGAGTGATGGTAGATGTGTGTAGCGGTTTGCCTGCGATCTGTAGCGGTCTCCCCGCCTGAGGAGACGCGGTCCGATGGTCGCCATGCAGCAAATTGTCACACTTGTCAAGTTATCAGTGCGCTAGTATTGCTGATTTGAAAGTGTTTCGTAAATATAGCATTGTTGTGCTGACTAGTCTACGACGTCGTGCCCTTTTGCAGTGGTATTTCACCCATCGGCAGGAAGAAAGCCGCACAGCTTCGAGAACTGATTTTCGGTTATTACTTCAACCTTCTTCCTGACCGATGTCAATTGTTTTCGAGGAAGCTTCCGCACTAGCGGAGAACTGGGTTATAGTCCATATTATCGCAACACACGTTTTCTTTTTGCCAATGCTACGGTCTTCCTCCTGACCGATTGCGATCGATTTTGAATATTTTTCCGATACGGGAAAAGCGCATCTCAGATACTCGTAGATATGGCTCACTTCCCACCAACGATCGATTTTCTCGAGGCTCTGACAATCTACCATGGACTAGAAATGCAAAACGAAAATCTAGAAATACCCGAGCCCAGTCTTAGCTCGGCCCAGCCATAGAGCGAAAAAGCACACCACCTGGTTCCAGCCCACGCATGCCTTAACCAAAGTAAGCGTGCAGCTAGCCCCCGGCTGGGACCATGGACTCAATTTTTGCAACCCTGCCACGGACATATTGCAAAGAACCAAACTTCGATAGGCGCACGAAACCAAACTCCTCATCCATTGAGCACATCTCCGCCATCAGTTGATGTAGATCTTCATTCCAGCGGTGCTAAACGTGAGCCGACAATTTTTTAGCGAAGCATTGGTGCATTCAAAGCTTGCGTTATGCAATCAGTTAAATATGACCAATACATGCTCTCATGAAACCATCTCACCACCAGGTTCCGTTCACAGCCTTATCGCTGAGAGAACTCGACTCTCGCCCAACACCGCCATCGCTGACCCGTATAACTAGCAGATTTTACACGGTGGCGGCGCTTCTCGACACTCCAACAGTCCCGAATGCCTCAAACTTGGGGAGTGGGGTGGGTAGGGAAAGGGGGGGGGTCGAAGACCAACATTGTCAGGCCAGCAGCATATTGTAGAGCCACGCTTGTGTCACTAGTCATGCTGTCCGCCTGGCATGTCTTCAGTTGCGCGGCAGTAGTTGCGACTGCAGCTGGTCACGTGCAGCCACAGCTGGCCACGTGATTCGGTCCGGCCAGAATACCCGAGACGCGACGATATGACGCGACCATATGACGCGACGATATGACGCGCCCCGTGCAAAATTCCACTGCTCAGACCAGATGATGCAACAAGGATTGTCATGTCACCTGTACTAAAAAAAACTCGCAGTTAAAAGTCGTTGCTCTATTCAGCCGTGGGATGCTGCAGTTTCACTACGCAGTGCGGAATTGATACTATACCGGAACGTTTTTTCTTTATCGCACCACGAAGTGAGTTATTTTGTGAAAGTGTCCCAAAGTGCTGCGGCGTATTTCGCACAGTTCCACCAAACAGCATTGTCCTGTGACAAATGGAGATGTTTCATCGATTAGGTTAATTGTGACGCTGTTGCGGAAAGTCAGGGAACCTAATGAAGAACATTTAACATCAAATCAAGTTTTTGACTCATTTCCTTATTAGGTGACGCCACTGTGATTCCAACGAGATTGCCCTCGCCTGATATCACCCATCGAATTGTTGTGACACAGCTTAGTTTGTTTCGAATCACCAACGAGTTGAACTACAATGGCAGACCAAGTCAATCCACACAACGTACATTATGCTCTGCTGACGAGTAAAATATCCATGCCAGTGAGACACCAACCACTTTTAAAATAACACTTTGAAATACACCACATTCATCAAATACCTCGACACATTCCGTGTCGAGGTATTTGCGTACAAGCGCATGCAAACGTACGTATACTAATAGTCCGCCTACCGGATAGTATTGGAGAGCACCAGTATACGACACGCTTATTACATTGCGTGATACTAGACGGCAAAACATTAACGGTTAGTTCCTGGTCCAGTAGTGCATTTAAGAGCTTTCGAATTTTGGAACATTCTAGTTTTAACGGAACTCACATGACCATACGGAACACAAAAAAGTGCTCTACTGCGCAACATGCGACTTGGAACTGCCACGAGGAACAGAAGTGATGGACCACCTAACATATTGCGTCGATGGACATTTCGTATAATGACGCAATCGTACTGCGAACGCTATCGACATCACATCAATGATGTGTCAGTGAACCAACCGCCGGCATCCAGGCGCCACATCACACACCTGCAGTGTGTTCGCTCTGTCTCGCGCCACATCACACACCTGCAGTGTGCTCGCTATGTCTCGCGCCACATCACACACCTGCAGTGTGTTCGCTCTGTCTCGCGCCACATCACACACCTGCAGTGTGTTCGCTCTGTCTCGCGCCACATCACACACCTGCAGTGTGTTCGCTATGTCTCGCGCCACATCACACACCTGCAGTGTGCTCGCTATGTCTCGCGCCACATCACACACCTGCAGTGTGTTCGCTCTGTCTCGCGCCACATCACACACCTGCAGTGTGCTCGCTATGTCTCGCGCCACATCACACACCTGCAGTGTGTTCGCTCTGTCTCGCGCCACATCACACACCTGCAGTGTGCTCGCTCTGTCTCGCGCCACATCACACACCTGCAGTGTGTTCGCTCTGTCTCGCGCCACATCACACACCTGCAGTGTGTTCGCTTTGTCTCGGATATTAACCATGAGGACATGATTGCGGTTTGATATTGCCGCGTCTGCCCGGGCACCAAAAGTTGTTTGTCATTTACATTGATTCAAGGTGACACATCGATCGAGTCACGCTCTCGATGTGGCCGCCAGCAACTGTGTACTGTGCAGTCACCCAGCACGGGTGGGTGCCCGCCAGCAACTGCATACAGCACAGGCACCCAGCACGGGTAAGCGGCGTAGTGTCACGGCGAGCACTCTACGCTCTTCTAGGCTTAGCTTTAACCCTCATTTTCTGGACCACTGACCGAATGTTTTTTTCCCGTTCACTTTGCACTCGGACAGCATAGGCCTCGGCATTTACCCCTTGCTACAACTTGATACACATGATCTGCAAACATAAAGCTATCCATGCGTATCGGGTTCGATATATCATTCTCAAAATAAGCAAAATAATATAGGGGCGAGATATTGACTTGTCGAAGAAACGGATTGGTAAAACTAGTATGATGACGTTTCCGTGATGAAGACAATAAAGTCGAAACGTCGGGAAATGTCTTAAATTTTTTAATAAATGTACTAATTTTCACTGACTTGATATGTAACTTATCGTTCATCATACTATTTTTACCAGAGGCGAGAATAATCCCATCATCTGGAGAGCTGGAAGAGACATGGGTTCCCGTTGGGTACTTCTCACAGCTACCCGCTGCTCCCTGTCAGACAGATATGATTTCACCCAGGAGAAAGCTACATCGTCAACAGGGTAAGCAACCTGTTTGTATAGCAACAATTTGTGGTTGATCGTGAGGTGGTCATCTCACCTGGGACAACCGGCGACACCCTCGCGTCAGGTTTCGGCGTCCCTCGCATCAGGTTAGAAGATAACATCGCACGCATCCCTCACACAAAAACGACGGGTGGCATACTCGTCCCCCGCATTAGCGGATCTGGGGGAGAGAGGTGGGGACGGGACCATGCCCTCAAAAGGTTTTTTCTCCGAATCTTTGCAATCAAATGGCATTTTCTTGACACCTAAAACATTTTGTGAGAAAAATATTGTCTAAAACGGACCCAACGAATGTTAGCTATTCAAATCCGAAGCGTTGCTGGAAATTTAATAACAATTGTAACTCCACCCTCAACCGATCGAAAGCCAGCATTCTGGATCCCCAGCGGTACCGCGCACCAGGATGGGAGGTGACATCCGGCCTGTCTCCAGCACCAGAACGGGAGATGACATCACGCACCGGGCCGAGAGACAGCCATCTCACCTGAGATCAGCGGCGACAGCCGGCCAGGCCCTCACGACCACGTGGCGTGCGAGTCCAGCTAGCGACAGCGGCGGCAGCAGCAGCAGCAGCAGCAGCAGCAGCAGCGCAGCACCCCCCGCCACGCACCCCGCCAGCACGCTCATAAGGCAACCGGCCGCAGCGGCCCACCACAGCAGCGGCTCACAGCGCTCATAGTTCATGCACCCGACCAGCGACACAAAGTCCCGCAAGAGCCCCATCCTGTCGGCTGGCGGGCCGGGGGCCGCAGGGGCCGCTGTCTCGGGCGACAGTGTACCCGACTCGTGCCGCGGCGGCTCGGGCGTCGCTGTCAGAAGTGTCGAATCAACCCAATCGGTGTTGGCGCGATGTCACAAACATGTGAGATAATCGATAGTGGCGTTCAGCACGTAGCGAAAGTCAATGCTGACGATGCTGATGTTGGCACGCCGTGCTCCTGATCAGGAGGCCATGTTTCCGTTGTGCTGGGAGGAATGCTCGGCACTCTGAAGGCCGCCGGGCCGCGACAATGTGAGCAGCCTGTGCCGCTACTCACGGTCACCGTGCGACCTGCTCAGTGGCCTAGTGCATCCGTCGGGTGCGGTGTAGATCTGCGTGGTGATGTTGATATCGGTGTGCTACAATGTCACTGGCTGCACCGCCACTCGGCCCAACTGCACTGGCTGCACTGGCTGCACTGCACCGCCGCTCGGCCCAACTGCGCCCCACGAGGCTCCATGAGACCTCGACCTCACCAGGGCTTAGCACAGTTTGGCATCAGATCCGGCTTTAGCTTTGGAGGCGAGAGTTGGCGGTGGCCTCTCTTGCGGTTTGCTTGTGTCAATTCACTGTGCTTGTTGTCGTTTCATTGTGACTGTCCTTCAGCCACTGCCTAGTACCACGGTCTTTCATCCATGGGGTGTGATTTTCTCATTCGATGAACTTGCTCTTCCAGCTGTCGGCTCTGTCACTTGCAACGAAGGCTCCTAGCAATGTCTACGGACACCTAAGAAGAATAATTCACGCGAAGACTCCGATCCCAAGCCAGCCCTCGCTACTCGGTGGCCACCCTCTTCGCGAAGCTGCACAACACGCAGGTGCTTGCGGCGCCACTAACGCCCGGTATGCGCGTGTCCACGCGAGAAGCTGTTTTCAGAGCTCGGTCCGCCCACCGAGCAGGCTTCCCTGGCCTCGCGATGATGCTGAACTGACGCACTGCCACCGCGGTTGTCACTGCGCCGGTCGCCGCGGCGGTGCTCGAGTCGCGACATGCAGGAACACGGCTCGGGCTTGCAACTTTTTCGGCCACGGTCGGTGAGTTTTTGCTCAGATTGCGGGCGCCACCAGTCTGAACGTCTTTCACGATGCCGTATGCACGAGCTGTGTTGGCGAGACGGCAAGGCTCCGGGCCTGAACCGATCATGCCGACTGTCACTGCATAGTTTGAAGGTCAGAAAGGAACATCGGAACAGCACCAGTCACCGTTCAGCCTTGCATCTGTTTTGGCTCTCACTGGGCAAGTGTCTCGCCTGGGGCACACGACTTCAACACGCACTGTGTTTTTGCTACTCTCACAACTGGTTGAAGAGGCGAACAGGTTGTATCTAGAGCGCAATAGCAGGAAATACTTCGGCTTGCATTGACTGTACATACTTATCATGTTTATGTTGTTAAACATAAACACTTGGACAGATATTTACTACCCGGAAGTTTTATCGGGAGCATTGTTTTCTTGCGCAAGATTTCCAAGGGAATATTTCAAAAACAATTAGATTAGAAGTCCCGATTAGAGCCTTTGGTTAAAGCGGCGAGTGTTGAGCTTCCAAGGTGAGTTTCTTGATGAAACTCATCCCGAAAAGTTGTGAAAAAAAATGTGCCTTTGAGCGCTTATCAAAACATGAAATTAAATCAGACCATCGGAAAAACTAGCATATAGAACAACCAATTAAGACGAGACCTGCAAATATTAAGTATCAAATCAAATCAAATATGATGCAAATATCCGCTTCTTGTGTAGATCATCCATCTTAAGCAAACAATATGTAAAGTTGCTGTATCACAGCTTTGGCCTACGCCAAAGGTCTCATATTCTTTACATACTCCTCGCAATGCAAGTGATTGAGGAGAACCAGGCTCCTACTCACGTTACAGGGAATTACTTCACCAACTGCAATTTCAACTGGGATTCAGTCCGAAAATAGCCGTGATGCGCATAGCATATGTGGGTGAAAACTTGAATTGCTTTGCAGGACACAAGTTACGATGCATCGTACTAAGAGCAGCGACATTTATCAGCAAATGGAAGTCCTGTTACAAGTTTGTCGTGACTGGCGCGGGTATGAGGACTTAACACACTCACCGAAGGCCCTTTCACATGACGCGAACTGGAGGGGTAGTGCCGATTCCACCCTCCTAGATCTCGGAAATTACTGAGACTAGTGACGCAAAATTTGTAGGAGAGATTACCGCTGAAGTGAACTCTGCGGTGTAAATCTTACGACGCTAGGCCAAACGGGTCGTTTGGCCTTCAGGGTCAAATGAGGTCGACCGATCGGCCGGTGCCCGGTTGGTCGACTTTGCACCTCCGCAGTTCCTATATTCACCAATGGATTAAAAAAATTATTCTTGCACACCACGTGCTTATCAATTAGCAGCGGCCACAGTGTTGCATTACAGCATACCTGGCCGTGTATGAGGTATTTCCGAAGAACAGAAAGGGTGGGCGAATCCGCCCCCTCCCCCGTGCGCGTGTTATTCAGCCATTTATTAGTAATACCGAGACGCTTGTGCGCAGTATCTAGCCATGTTTCGCACAAGACATGCAGCATTAACTACCAGCCATTATTGGCACAATAAACGCAGCATTAATTACCAGCCATGTGTGGTAATCGTCAGCATCAGGACGCGGCAAGGCACAACTGCGCGCCTTCCCTCAGCGCGTATACTACATCTGAACTCAGATTGCATGATCTATATAACCTAATCGATAAACATTAAATATAATGCGAAGTGGATTGCAGACGACATCCTGTGATGGGAAGCGAGCAATTGATGTGCGAGGCAGTACTCTCTATGCATTTCTCATACGATTTACACTCCCCACCTAGGCTGCAGATTGGCTAAGCTGGCATGACAGCCGTGCTGCATGCACTACTTGTCAGCGGCTGTCTTCCGGCGAATTCTCCACTTGTAGATCTCCTGATCGACACGCCCGGAGCCGTAACGTCACCGGTGGACACCGTGACTGCCGTATACAGCTGGTCCACAGAGCAGGCGCGTTAGGCTCAGGGGTTCAGAGTCTTGGGGACAGGCTTCTAAAGTCGTGGTTCAGATCAGGTCTGGTCACAGTGATGATTTGCATTAAAGTAAACACAATTTATACCCCTACCCATGAATAGGTCGGTTGCATTGCCCTTCCTTACCTATGTGACCTCACTGACTACGTTAATATTCTTTTCGCCATTGTATTCTATTGCGAATTGTATTTTCGAATTTAACAAACCAATTCCATAAACTGGATTATTATTAGATCTTGAGATCTCATAAACTGGCTTGATTCAGATTACGGTCAGATACAGATAACACTTAAAAAACATAAGCAAAAATGGAAGCAGTAAAACAACAGTAAGCAGATAAAACATCGGAAACGTGCAGTGAATTTAAAAGACGTCGTTGTTAAGCATCGCGACGAACTCGCCCCGTGTCCGAGAAGCGGAAGTGGCCGGCGGCAGTCAGTCGGCACATACAAGTGAGATACAAATTATGATACGTCACATCACTCCCCGCTCTTTTTGGTAGATTTTGTGTTACAAGGAAAACCCAGCCCAACACCATAGTTATTAAAGGGTGTATTCCGAGATCAAAACCAACAGATAGCCGAGCTAGTAACGTCAGTCCGAGTCCCTAAACGAACAATATTGGAGAATTCGTGGGCTAATGAACTATCACAGAACACTGAATTTTCCAAATATAATGGTAGCTACAACAAGCATAACAAAACGGTGGATAACACATAATTTAGAGGAACAGAAAATAGGAAGAGTGAAATAGGAAGAGAAGAGACGAAACAAAATCACAAAAACAAGAACAAACCAATAGGTCACAAAAAGTATTGCTTGTACTGACCATTTATGCGATCACTATGTTACTATGCTATAATATGTATTACTAAACTGTGTACATTATGCTACTATAATATTGTGCCAGTGTTTCACACCAATTTATTTTAATGCATTATTTGATCATGTGCAACAAGGCAGAAATTGTAATCTACGCCGACGCATCACATTCACTTTGTTTTGCTTGGGTAACCTAAGTAAGCTATGCAATTTAAATGGTGACTTATTCAAGACATAAAGACATAAAGACATAAAAGATCAGTGCAACTATGAGCCACAAGGGCCCTTCTTGGTTGCACTCTGGACACTGAACCAGTTGCCCACCAAATCCGTCGATCAACCCTGGAATACAGAAAAACAAGTCCCCTATTCTTATAATGATTGTCTATGCTATTTTTAAAGATGTTCAGTGTGTTGCTTCTGACCATGGTTTCTGGCGGCTGGTTCCAGTGTTCTACTACCCTGTTGGTGAAGAAAGACTGTCTTAACCTTGTCCTGCTGTGATTTACTTTAATTTTGAATTGATGACCTCTAATTGCATCATTTCTGTTAAATTCAAACATTTCCCTGAGATATCCCTGTTACTGACCATGAACAAATTTAAAGACCTCGATGAGATCTCCTCTTAGCCTTCTATATCTAAGTGAAAACATATTCAATTTCTTCAATCTTTCCTCATATGCCAGGTTGCCTATACCATTAACCATTTGTGTTGCCCTCTTTTGTACTCTCTCTAAAAGCTAACAATCTTTTTCATAACTAGGGGACCAAGCTTGGACACAGTATTCCAAATGTGGCCTGATATATGCACAGTAAAGCTTCCTGGTGACTTCCTCACTTTTGTATGATACATTCCTATTTATTGCCCCAAGCATTCTTAGTGCCTTCTTCCTGGCTTCTTTGGTCTGTTCTGATGCCCCCAATTTTGTGTTCAAAATAACACCTAAGTCCTTCTCCTGCTGAGTCACAGATAGTACATGGCCACCCATCAAGTACGGAGCCTTCATATGCTGCCTACCTACATGCATGATTTTGCACTTATCAAAATTAAATATCATTTGCCATTTTTCGCACCACTTCACAAGCTCGTCTAAGTCTTTCTGGAGCAAGACCTGCTCATTGTGCCTTGTTATTGCCCTAAAGACCTTCAAATCATCTGCAAATTTCAAAACCTTACTGCTTAGGCCACTTTCAATGTTATTTACAAATATAATGAACAATAGTGGTCTCAGTACTGACCCCTGGGGGACTCCACTAAGAACATTTTGTCATGATGACTTTGTACCATTTAGCATCACTCTCTGCTGTCTATCTGAAAGCCACAACTCTATCCATTTTAGGATGCTACCTGCAATACCATGGACCTGAAGCTGCATCATTAACCGTTTATGGGGTACCTTGTGAAAGGCCTTACTAAAGTCAAGATATGCTACATCAACCTGATTTCCCTGATCAAATTGTTCTTTAGCAAAATTCAAAAAGTCCAAGAGAATTGTGAGACACGATCGCCCTTTTCTAAACCCATGTTGAGTATCTTGAATCAATCTGTTTCCTTCAAGAAAACTAACTATTCTATCCTTGATAATTGCTTCGAGTACCATGCAGAATAGGGATGTGAGGCTTACTGGCCTATAGTTTTCAACTTTCCCTCTTTCTCCTTTCTTGAAAATAGGAACTACATTTGCCATTTTCCAATCTGTTGGAATTTCATTTTGTGAAACTAATCTACAAAATACTATACTAAGTGGAATTGCCAGTTCCTTGTCAGCTTCCCACAAAACCCTAGCATCAATTCATCAGGTCCTGCTGCCTTGTTTGGCTTTGTTTTTCTGATATAATTGAAAACAACATCACTGTCAATGAAATCAACATCGTGTATCTGATCACCTGTCACTGAACTGTGGTTCACGGTTGGCAGATTAGTCACATCCTCCAACGAAAACACTGATTTAAACTGCTTGCTCAGTTCCTCAACCATCTCACCATCCTCACTCAACATAGTGCCATTTACTTCGAGTGGACCAATTGTGCTTGAAACTTTACTTAGCTTGTAGAAACTAAATAACTTTTTACTGTCCCCATTACAGTTCCTAGCCAAATCCAATTCTTTTGCTCGCTTTGCTGCTCTGGTTTTCTGCTTCACAGCGTCTCTAGCTTTTTGATACGACCTTAGATTTACGATACTTGAAGCTTCCTTAGATACTCTAAATGCATCTTTCTTAGCCTTAATTGCTTTTGTCAAATCTGGTGTAAGCCATGCTGGCTTTCCTACCCTTCTTTTGCGCCTTTGCTTTTGGGGGACATGTCTAATCTGAATTTTCCTCAAGTAAGATTTGAACTTTTCCCACATTTCACAGGCATTTAAATTGGAGAATTCTTCTTCCCATTTTATGGCACTTAAAGCCGCTCTCATGCAGTCAAAGTCTGCCCTGTTAAAATTTGGAACCTTTGCCAAATTATCCTTGATTGTCCCTGCTACTTGTGCCTTGAATCTCACTATGTTATGGTCACTTCTTCCCAGAGTTTCTCCTACAGTCAAGTCTTGAACTAAATCACTTGAATCTGAGAAGACAAGGTCCAAGAATGAGCCCTGCCTAGTTGGTTCCGTTACAAACTGGTGTAAGAACAGGTCCTCTTCAAAGCATTTCCTTAACAGTTTACATGATGGCGAGCCAACACCAACATTTTCATATCCTTTTAGATTAAAGTCACCAAGAATAAGACATTTTCTCTGAAAGTTTCTACTGATGTCCTCGCAAATCACCTTATCGAGCTCCAGTTGCTGAGAATGTGGCAAGGTCCCTGATCGGCACAAAGCTCCCATCCTCAGTTTATTGCTGTTGCCTTTTCCCACAACAACATCAAGCCAAATGGACTCCACAGACATATTTTTTACCCAATCTGCTACTTTTTGAGAACTGAATATGCTATTCACATAGAGCATTACACCACCCCCTTTCACTGCTGGACCCCTATTGCATGAAAACATATTGTACCCCTGGATCTCATAGTCCTGCAAGTTATCCACAAAATACCCCTCACTGACCCATGCCTCAGTAATGCAAACAAAATCTGGTTCCTCCTCAGCAACATAACACTTGAACTCATCAAATTTAGATCGAATACTCTGAGCATTAAGCATCATACACTTAACAAATGTTCCATAACCATCTTTGGCTTTTTCATGTTCAGTAGCTCTTTCATCTCTGGATGAGCTACCACTCTGCCCCCTTGATCTACTGCTATCCCTATTTGCTGACTGTGAGGTTCTATTGCCTATGCTGTCACTATTGGCATATCCCTGAGATGGCAATGCCACTTCTTCCCTCCCCACCCCATTGTCTAGTTTCCCTGAAGGACATGCTCATATACTTTGCTTAACACTTGCACCCCCTTCTCGGAGAAGTGCAGGCCATCCCTCTGATAGAGGTCCCATGAGCCATGGGAGCCATGAGCCATTATTGGCCGATGGAGTGCTCTCAATTCAAGATACATGTGAATATTTGAGTTTTCTTGGTCAGTTGGTTAGTTGGCAGCACCTTTGTGACTCACTTAGCAGCTGAGGATATATGGCGTCGCCTGTTTCTCACCCTGCTTTCCTCACCACTCTCATATGCTCGACCGAATATCAAAGTGGCCCCAACAGCAACACCAACAGAGCCAATCTGACACCGGACTGAAGGTTTTAGTCAAGTGCAATGTGACGATAGTTGATGTCCGGTCACGGTGGTTGGTGTTGATGAAGTTGCTATGCCACTTTCAAGTTCATACCAAGTGCAAGTGGTGACTGCGCGCCTCCGGTGCATACATATTTGTCTGCCCACAGGTTACCTGTGAGCTGTTCGGATTGGTTATGAAGAGGCGGCCAAATGCAGGCATTCGAGGTGCAGAGATTGTCTGCAGACCTGTGAGCTGAACGGAGGTTAATGTTTTCCGCTTCTGGGGGACGAAGACAGTCGCCATGCATTTTGTCGTCGCCGAAACTGCCAGGACGACAATGGAAACGTATGGCTAGTAAATTCCAACTGGGGCCGTTACCAAGTTAATCAGTGTATTACTTGACATTCGATGCCATATAGGCACCATCTTGCTTACGTTCATTTGCCATACGTACATTTGTCCTAGATTCCAGGCGGTGCCACCGCTTCCCAGGCTACCTCCACCGACACACACCTGTTCTCCCCTCTAGTACCTTCAGCATGATCTTTTCCACCCTTTTAAATCGTGCTTTCTTCATGCACATACTCTGACTTCGTTGCATTCTCTTCGTCTTTATCTGCCCTGTGTTTCTAAGCTATCAGGGCTGTCTTCATGTCCAGTTGTTCCCCCGCCTGCAACTCTGTAAACTGTACGTCGCACACACCTGCCATCCGTTCACTCTTTTCGCCTCACCAAATCCAACACAAACACGAAGGTACAATGCTGCATCCACAAGACCACTACGGAGCATGAACACCACGACACACACCCACAGGAGAGTTCTTCGTCTGCCGTCGGGACGATGGAGAGCACACAGCAGCGGACCACACACTGTCCCTACTCACAATCTGACTACCACCCCACAATGCACCAGGCAAGAACACAACTCCGCGAAATGCACTGAAACACGAACACTGGAACACTATAATGAAAACAACAGACATAAGGGGAATACACTGACACGCCTACGCATCGGATACACGAAACTCGCTCACTCCTACCTCATACTAAAACGCCCACGACCACAATGCGCCACATTCCACCAACCACTTACCTCCAAACACATACTCATACACCGAATCAAGCACACCAACGAGAGACAACATATCACAAACTACTGCACCACAAACAACATCTCACTAAGCATCACCACTCTCCTCAATATCGAGCGTCAAACATTACACAAACATCTATTCCACTTTCTTTGAGCTACACAGCGTTATTCATGACCGGTGATATAAAAAGAAAGAAAAAAGAACGCGATAAAAAAGAAAAAAGATACGTTAAAAAATAAAATGACGAGAAATAAAACGAGACTTACCAAAACAGAAAACGAACCAAAAAGACAAAGCATACAGAAAAAAACAACGTTGAGAAAGTGTAACACTGTTTTGGAACTGGCAATTTACTTGTCGCGATGACCCTAAGGGAGACAGTGACAAACCTTGCGGACAGCAGGGACACATTAAATCACATTGAACACAATCGTGGCAGTTGTCACGTATAACAACGAATGTCAGTTGAAATGGAAAATGTCAAGTGTACCTTGTGATCGAGTGCTGACAGGGAGTTGGATTGGATTGGAGTTTAGGGGCGCGTCGACTGCCAAGGTCATTTTGAGCCCAAGTGCTGACAGGTAGCTAGTGCAGCTCGATTAAGAAGATATATTTTAGACATGGTGTCCCTAGAAAGCTCGTCCCAGCAGAGCCTCTAGAGATCTGACCAGCGCGGACGACCAACGCGACGTGCTTCTCATTCCGACTGCATAATGCAATGCTGTGCGTAACCTTGGGATTTCCAGTTTGCCTGGCCCTTCGGCACCTACGCGCGATAGGCTGAGTAAACGGGATTCAAGGCGAGCATGCTGCACGCAGCGTGGTAGCAGCTGAACAAACATGCGCGTCAGCAGGGCGCGCCGCCGTTGTTGAGTGCAGTACCTCGGGAGCTGGAGGGACATGCCTCCGATTTCCCCGGTCTTGTCCATTAGCCCTATAGCATTGAATGGAAATAATTGTGCCAAGATGAGTTTGACCGCCCCCATCCCAGTCACGACGTTTTGGGCAGTTCGTACGCAAATGCTGCCATTTACGAATCATTTGAGATAGGCGCCCAGAAGTTGAGCTGTGACTGCTCCCAACCTCTGTTATCCTTGCATTTCTGTTAAAAGTAATAGGTCCTTGTGCTATCACCAACAGGTCCAAAGGGTAAATCATTCATACCGGCACATTTTGTCAACGTCGTCTTTGTTTTGTCATTTGTGCTTGACATTTCCGCAGTATTTATGCTGGAAGGAATGAATTGCGTTATTCATCACCATCCAAGGGAGAGGGTGGATGCCAGTCAGAAGTAGTGCTCATACAGCCACCAGAACACGATCACGGCATTGCGCTAAATTCTTGCACATGTTGATGGTGCATCCTTGAAAAAAAAATATTCAGTAACTTTGTGGTCAGATCATGTGAGGAAACCGATGCTGTGTGGCATTCTCGGTAATTGTGTTTTGCCAATGCGTCATTCATTGGGCAAAAGTCGGAGTTCGATTTATTTTCGTACTCGGGTGTATTTGAACATGAGGGGATAGCAGTTCATAGAGACATTGCAGTTAATGTCCTCATACGATTAGCATTTCATTGTTTTGATATTCTTAGACCATGCCATTTATCTCATGCACCATCACTGGGGGCATCAGAAGATGGTGGGCGAGTGGAAGGGAGGTTAATTGTTCGGCGGGCGAGCCCATCCGCTCGCTCGTTGCCGGGTATGCCCATGTAGTCGGAACCCAAAGAAGTGCAAGTTGGAGGTGAGCGTGGCTGTCATGTTAGAGATGGCGGATAGCGTGGAGTGTGGGATGGGTGGTGTTGTGTATGGCTGCGAGGGCGTCGATGGATGAACGTCAGTCAGTGCGAATGATGATGAGTGTGGATATTATGTGGTGCAGGCAGGTTAGCATGGCACTATGCTTTGTCGCAAAGGGTGGCGCTCCCACCAGGGAGCTGATACCAGGCCCACCAGACGAATGTTCTTTGACATTGAAATTCCTTCACCTGTTCATTCTTCTACCAGGTAGTTCATAGGATGTTTTTGTCTTTGCTACCATGCTTTAGCGTCGTGCTGGCTTCGCCCTTGAAGTCATAATTTGAACATTATTTATTTTTCATGAATGATAAATTAGACGGGCGTTTCCTCTATCTGAACCAGAGGTCTGGAGTCTGGAGGCAATAATCTGATAATGGTGTATCAAGTATGACGGACCATATGTGACCCATTTGTGTTATCCAGCTGCACCAATGGCCATTTTGGGCATACTAGGCCAGTTATTGCACTATGTCGCGAAGTGTGCCTGCATTCTCACGAGCACCGCTCGCCTGGATCAGGAGAACGCATACATTCTGAAGAGTTCGCGCTCGGAAGGGTGCCTTTACTAATACTGTCAAGAGAATACTCACAAATCTCTTGGACTTTTTGAATTTTGCTACAGAACAATTTGATCAGGGAAATCAGGTTGATGTAGCATATCTTGACTTTAGTAAGGCCTTTGACAAGGTACCCCATAAACGGTTAATGATGCAGCTTCAGGTCCATGGTATTGCAGGTAGCATCCTAAAATGGATAGAGTTGTGGCTTTCAGATAGACAGCAGAGAGTGCTGCTAAATAGTACAAAGTCATCATGGCAAAATGTTCTTAGTGGAGTCCCCCAGGGGTCGGTACTGGGGCCACTATTGTTCATTATATATGTGAATAGCATTGAATGGGGCCTAAGCAGTAAGGTTTTGAAATTTGCGGATGATTTGAAGATCTTTAGGGCAATAACAGTGCAAAATGAGCAGGTTTTGCTGCAGAAAGACTTAGACGAGCTAGTGAAGTGGTCCGAAAAATGGCAAATGAAGTTTAATTTTGATAAGTGCAAAGTCATGCATGTAGGTAGGCAGCATATGCCTACCTACTAGTACCTACTAGGTCCCCTAGTTATGAGAAAGATTGTTGGCTTTTAGAGAGAGTACAAAAGAGGGCAACAAAAATGGTTAATGGTATAGGCAACCTGGAATATGAGGAAAGACTGAAGAAATTGAACATGTTTTCACTTAGATATAGAAGGCTGAGAGGAGATCTCATCGAGGTTTTTAAATTTGTTCCTGGTCAGGAACAGGGATATCTCAGGGAAATGTTTGAATTTAACAGAAATGATGCAATTAGACGTCATCAATTCAAAATTAAAGTTAATCACAGCAGGACAAGGTTAAGACAGTCTTTCTTCACCAACAGGGTAGTAGAACACTGGAACCAGCTGCCAGGAACCATTGTCAGTAGCAACACACTGAACATCTTTAAAAACGGCATAGACAATCATTATAAGAATAGGGGGATTGTTTTTCTGTATTCCAGGGAAGGTTGATCGACAGGGATGAGTGGGAGTTGGGAGGAGTTTGTAATTGTTGACTGTGTTATGAAATAGCAAGTGAGTCTCTTATTAAGTCTAAATGCTTTATAACTTTATATAGGGTGTACCTAGCAGTAGATTCAGCACCTTCCTTCGGGATGTGATACTGATGAGATTGTCTATGGTAGCACAATGGGTATGATGGGAGGAGTTTGTGATTGTTGAGTGTATTATGCAATAGCAAGTGAGTCTCTTATTAAGTCTGAACGCTTTATGAATTTCTGTGGGATGTGCCTAGCAGTGGATTCGGCACCTTCCTTCGGGATGTGATGCTGATGAGGTTGTCTATGGTGGCATGCTGGGTGTGATGGGAGGAGCTTGTGATTATTGAGGGTGTTAGGCGGTAGCAAGTGAGTGGTGTTAGATGGGCTGGGATATATAGCTTCCTATGAACTTGGGATAAGGGATTGATTGGGGTGGGAGTATGTACATTCTAGTACCTTTTCTAGATAGGCTTAACCCAGATGGGCCCCTGTGGCTCTTATTAAGCCTTAATACTTTATGACTTTATGAGAAGAGTTGGCGCTCGGAAGGGTGCCTTTACTAGTACTGTCAAGAGAAGAGTTGGCGCTTGGAAGGATGCCTTTACTAGGACTATCAAGAGAAGAGTTGGTGCTCAGAATGGTTCCTTTACTGTCCAGAGAAGCGCCATAGCATCCCAGGAGGGTGCATACATTTGTACTAGGGGTGCCAACTATCTGAAATGGTGCATTCAGTTCCAACAGAGGCATTATCTGGTTGAAAGAAGCGCATGACTGCGAAGAGAGTACCGGCTGCCCCAGTAGGGTGTCTACATTAACAGCTGTCCGTAAACACACATGCATTGGCGAGGTAGGCGCCTGATCGCCACGACGGGTATCCTTGTCTTCTATATTCCTTATTATTTTACGGATTTTAGCTGGGTGGATACATTCTACCGATTCGATGGCCAGCTGGTTCCTCTCGAGTTCCTCTCGAGATCAACGTTCCTGTGATTCGCTCACTCGGTACGGTTTTGAACTGATCTGGGACACCTCCCATGTGGAACACGTGCCCATAGTTTTCTCTAGGCATCCTTGCTGAATGGCGTATTATGCCACTTGATGAATCATTGAATCGTAGAAAAAGCTGGTGTCAGTACTGTGTGGAAAAACAGAGACGGAGAGAAGGAGAGAAGAGATTATCTCAGCCATCGTCTCTTCCATATTGGAATGGACGGAACCTAGCACACCTATTGGCCCTGGCCACCATCCGTTGGTGGCAGCAGGATACCTGTGCACCCAAAATTATTGTTGAAGTCAATGTTCCCCGAAATCATCGACACACGAGCGAAGCTTGGCATAGACTCTGACGCATCCTGTACCGATCCTATGATGTGAAAAAAAACCTGAAGATATTGTATCAGGCCATGATTTATGACGAATATCGCGGATTGTTTTTATCCATGTAATTGCTAGTCATCGCCAATTAATTGAACTTACTGCCCGCAAATCATCAATGATGGATGCGGTAGGGTAATAGGCAACTGAAATAACTGTCACTGATCTCTGCTAGGTTATCCTAGATCAATGACCTAACTTGACGCCAGATGACCCTTGTGGAGTCAGGAATAATATACGCCCTAAGACTGAACTAGGCGTCTAGGTTTACCCCTGGGCACTACAGAATAGTGTCCCCAGGCTCTATTAATGAAACGTCTAAAATTATGACCACATTTTAACCTCACCTAGCCTCATGCTCATGAGTCAAATTATAACAAATCACACATGACTAGTATATCGGGATACTGAGAAACATTGGTGAGCATATCCACCGCGTATCTGCTACCGCTGCTACAAAGGTAATGAGAGAAAATACAACTTGAACACTTTTGTTTGCAAAAAGGCTTTTGTAGTGATGTTAGAAGTCGCCAGCGACCCAAAAAGGAGACATCCGGCATTAATCGTGAGCTGATAAAACGCTGGATGTCGTCGCATGTGGCTCGCTTTCTTCACCTGGAGGTGCTCAGGGCGTAACACCGCTCTATTATCGCGAACGTGGTGAAGTGTCTTTCACGGGCAACGGTTAACCGGCGCAAAACTTCAGCATCTTGCCACTTTCGGTAACCCGGGGGACTGCAAACACCCCAGATGTTCGCAAACGAAACGTAAGCGGAAGGGGCCATCGGACCCAAATTTTGCGCACATCTGTGGACATTCATTATGAAACCTTTGGTGCAAAATGTGTGGTGTCAGGTCAGGTTGCTGACATGCGAAGATTCTTCGGGAATCTGTTCCGCCGTCGTTCGGCAGCTTCCGCACTTTTCAAGTCTTAATCCAAATAAACTGCGAACTACGCATGGCACCCCTATGAGATAAGTAGCAGTAGCAGTGTTTTTCCATTAAATTTGAAGTCCATCGAGAGGTGGCATGATCCAGTGGCATTAACGTGCTCCTGTACATATCAAGTCACGGAGGGTCAGTATGTGGTTTTGATTTTTTTTTGTCCCAAATGCATGCTATTGAGCTCTAGATGGTGACAATGGACACCGAATTATAATTAAACTAAAATACTACCGAACAAAAATAGATGTCAGACTACAGCGCCCCCTTGCCGCAGTACGTTCTGCCACCGCTGAGTGTAGCACAGGGGCGTTGATTGCTGAAAATTATTGTGGGGGGGGGGAACACATGAAGGCAATTGGTGGGCCGAAATGGATTGGGGGAGGGACGGGGCACACTCCATAGGGCGCCATGTTAGAAGTTGAAATGATTTGGGGCAAAGTCAACATTGAGAGGGCACTGGACACCTCGAAAGTATATGAAACAACACCCATGACGTAACAGCACGATGCTTAAAGCAGTGCTAAGTGCATCACAATATAGAAAGAAGGCTTGACCAGATGCACGAGAAATGGCGCAGCAGGAGGCAGGGCATGTCCGCCTTGCCGCAAAAATGCGTTAGATCAAGCAATGTTGTGCTTTTTCGCCACGGCAAACAAAAAAAACTCCGGCACGCTTCACGCGCTGGAAACAGTCTCGGTAATATTTTTGTTTTGAGATCGGGCCCCACCGGAAGAAAATCCTGACTGCGCCCCTGTGCATCTAATATGTTATCACATTTTAGCCTAGTGACCACCAGCATCTCCTATCCGATACATTCACCAACCAGAGAACCATTCATTCCCTTTAAGAGGTCATGCATAAATATGCATTCGTTCCCCCAAAGCCAGCTGCGTCCCGGTTCACCTACCGCTGCTGCTGGCGCAGTGCGCTCGCCCACTTGTCTTCAGCGGCGAGGAACTCAAGTCCGTCCGTGTGCGGCTCCCAGAACATGAGCGACTCCATGAAGACGCGCTTCCGCACCGCTGCCGGCGGCACGCACACTAGCACGCAGGCCCGCACACTGCCCCGTCCGTCTGCCGCGAGCCCAGTGGCCGGTGGCGGCCGCTGCGCCCCTGCTGATGCCGCCGGTGTGGAGATGACAGTACGTGGACCGCGCCCGACTCACACGCCGCCGCCGCCGCCGTCGCGTCGGTCCACACCGGCCCTGACTCGAGCCTCCAATGGAGGCAGGTCCGCTCACTGGCCAGCGCCGCCCTCTGCTCCGAGGTCGCCGCCGCCGGCGCATGGTCGTCCATCAGATGCCGCCGCGCGTGTCGTCCGGCGCAGCCACGTGAACCGAGCGGGTCCGGCTCGACGGGATCCAGCCCCCGCCCCGCTGGATCCAAACCGGAGCAGGTCTGACACTGTTGTAGCCAGCCCCCACCGCTGGATCTAAGTCGAAGCAGGTCCAGTACTGCTGGATCCAGCCCAAGTCGCTGGACCCAGACCGGAGCAGGTCTGGTACTTATGGATCCATCCACCAACGCTAGATCCAGGCCGGAGCAAGTCCGGCTCTTCTGGATCCATCCCACACCGCTGGAACCAGCCCCCACCGCTGGATCCAAGACGGAGCAGGTCTGTCACTGCTGGATATAGTCCATACTGCTGGCCCCAGTCCGGAACAGGTCCGGCTCTGTTGGATCCAGCCCCAACCGCTGGATCAAGACCGGAAGTTGCTGCTACTGCTGCTGCTGCATGGAAGTTGTGTAGATGCTTCTATGCACCCCTTTGTCGCCAAGTCATTTTTTTAACGGGGTATTGTTCAAGCCGCCTGGTTGCAAAGTGTTCACTAGGGCAGGTTTGGTTGAGCCGCTCAAACCGACAAATTCCCTTCCGTCATGTCAAAACACGCACAGATCCACGCTCGTCGTCATGTAACTTGGCATACCAAAAGTATGTCAGACGATGTAAATCTGATCACCTGATAGCTCACTTTACTCACGGACCGTAATGACATTTGCGAGTTCGTGCACACAGTCGTTTCTCCCTGGCTTCTCTACGTCCCCAATCTCCTTGGGCGTCGATCTGCGTGGGATGCGATTGCTGTGCATTTCGGTGCATATCTCCCATGACCTGCACAAAGACGCTGATCTGCTTAAATCTGAGCGGTCGTTGACATACGCAAGGAAGTGGAGCTGCTGCGTATTCATGTGGACATCAACACGCATGTGTCGAAACACAAGCTCGTTCCCTGTAATCTGCGTAGAGTGCAGCACGCGTGTGTCGACATCATAGGAAGAGGGTGTTACACAGAACTACGAAGACGTGATAGGTTCATGCAGGGATCAGTGGTAAGTGGCGTGAACATGAATGTCGTGAAGTAGAGTACCAAAATGAACCTCGTCCGCTATTTCGTTCGGAGAGGGGGATTTCTTGAGCATTTTGGATCCGTCCCTGGTGTAGTCGACGACAATAAATGACGACGGATGCGCACGTTTTGTAGCAAATTCAATGCTGCAAATACGGGCTTTCGGGCGTATTATATTTTTGATTTTAGTAGGACAGGATCCATAATTTGTAAAATTTAAGAGGAAATCAACACGAAATGATGCTTATTTCGATCTCTAGGGTCCAATTATTTGCCGTCTTTATTGATTTCTATGGAATTTAATACCTGTCCAATGGTGTAGCCACTAGCAGAATGAACGTTCCCAATTTCATGCTGTCATTAGAAGCTTTGAAATGACACATTTTGATGTCCTGTGCACTCTGTGCATATTTTGAAGTCATTTTGTAGCTTTGAAACTGCTAGTGTGGTTCGGTCATAGCCACCGCGGGATCCAGCCGACTTTCAAAGGGACGGAAGATTCAAATCGGAACCGTAGGTTTACCGATCCTGATAGTCAGAAATCTCTAACTGGGCGAAGCAAAATACATTTTGGATGTCACTTTGGAGTGGTGAGATGACGTTCAAGCCACAGTTCAAACTACATGGGCTTAATGTTACACTTTCGTATACTGAACGGTCGCAAAGAGGTCAGAATATCAAGCATTTCGCACAGTTTTAACCAGGTTACGTGAGGAGCTTTGTCACGCCTTCGTCTTAATGTTGTTTTACACGTACATTGTCCAAACATATGTCGTGAACTAACCGACAACAGGTATTGTCAAATGTTGAAGAGGAGCATTGTAGTAGTAATGCACAGGACAAAGTAAGACATAACAGAAGTAAGACTTAACCTCATAACAGGCAAGCAGGTTAAACTGAAAATCAGTTTAGTTAAAAGATTCTATACAGACCTTTGCCATTATGGACTATATTTGAAAAATTGCAACTTTCATGTCAAATTTGTTTTCGAACATGGCTTTAAAATCGATTTTCCATCAGGTCATAGGAAAAAATGTCCTGCAGCTTCCCAGAAGTACAAGTATACAAGTATCACAAACGCCTCGGAGGCTAAAATGCGGACTATTATGACATAAGAATTGCTTCATGAAGGTTAATTGGCTCTACGTCGACGTCGTTCGCAATGTGCGAATGCTCACAATATTTTAGCCTTGAAAATGCCTCACTTTTGTTTCTTATTTTGGCACAAAATTGACAACTTAGAATAGTTTAAGAAGAACACGGCAACATTGTTCTACCCTTCGAAACAGGAGACATAAGGCCTTGCGTTGTCGTCATCAGTTGTAGTTTCCCGAGCATAATCTGCATATAAATTGTCAATTTCAACACAACCCGCATCGTAATCGTCAACTGCAACAGTTCACCACATATCTTCTGATAGTGGACCTTGACCTGATTGGCAACTGACCCAAGTATGCTGCATGATGTGACTGATTCTACAGTTTGCATAGCAGCGACATTGAACCACACGATCCATTTTCCTCATGACCACGGACCAGGCTATAACGCGACGACTGGACAACTGACGACACTCCAACTTTCGCCTGCTTCACCCAATCTTAACAGTGAGTAAATTGGGTAAACAAGAGCTCTGAAAGTCGGATAAAGTTGCGTCATGCCGCTTCCTCATCTTTCCATCTGGCCTTGAGCATTCGCTGTTGGGAGAATAAAATATTTGGTGATGATACCAAGAAGCTCGTCTGCCTGCACCCTCTCCAGTCCAAGTCGGAGAAGCGACTACAACACGCCCTCAGACAGGCCCAGGCCAGCAGCACAGGATACTGACCGTGAGATGGTGTTGCTGGCTACATGCAGCGTTCGGATGGGTGTCGCGTCTCATTTAACAACCTCCCCTGCTCGTGTATCGAATATTTGTCTGTCGCATTGGAAGCGATCCTGTGCCAGGACACTCCCTTCTTTCAGTGCAATGGCTTGGCTCCTCGAAGCCATCTTGGCTTCACCTCTGTGAGGTCCGTATGCCAATCGAACATCATGTCGTTGACGGCAGCGAGGTCTTGGGCAGACGGTAATTGCCGTCTCTGGGCAACGGTGGATACAAATGCCAGCTTTGCTACAATGGTGGCGCTTCAATGTTGAACGGTGCAAGTTGTGCCGGCGCAAAACCCAGCTATTTAAGCACAGGTTGAATGTGGTCCAGCGGTAATATTTAACTGCAAACTGGCAAGGGTCGCATTGTAGCCCTGTTCGCAGCCCTGGCCGGGCCCATTCGCCCTCCGGTCTGCTTTCAACAATAGCCGGTGAGCGAAACCGCACAGCGAACTGAAACTTGCGACACCTTTTTCCTTGCTGATTTGATATTTTCCGGCTGTCTTGGCTAATCCTATGTTAGATCCCTGATATTAGTTCGGTCATATCCCTGATATTATCCCTGATATTAGTTCGGTCAAGCGCAACGTTTCTTTGGACAGTTCCGATAGGCTATGGAATTGTGACTTTCAATCTTCCAGTTTTGATTTTCATTTAAAATGACAACATTTTGTAACTCGCGAAATTATATAAAATGCTAAGGTCATCGACCTGTATTCTGGTCGAGACTTCGACGCTTCAATCGTTCCCTTCGTATTTCTGTACATGCATGTACTGACGCATATGACAAGAGTACCTATGTCCTGGAATCAGATAGCGTTCAAGCTTGCTAGCATGGCCCAGCCAATACTACCTAATTAAGTAAGGTACTGATAAATAACACCAGAAACAGTTCACATCTGGGCGTTAGGCGTGGCCTGCTCTAGAAGGTCAGGTAACAGTCAGTTCGGCTGCATCAGATAGGCCTTCACGACACAGTGTGTGCTGCATGGCAATACTGATTACTTCACGGATTCAACTGGTGAGTATCCAAACACTCGGCCTTCCATCGCCAAGCTCGACGCGCTTCGCATGCTTTGATTTATCTGTACTGGCCATCGGACCTAAAGAGTTGATCGCCTGACCTTGACATGTGAAACCCGGCGACTACATCTGTGGGTGAGAATCCAAGTTTTGCTGGAGAACCCGAACAATTCCACTTTCGGCATGGCTCAATCCCACTGTCTGGACATCTGTCGGGCAGCAGCATGCCTGCCAGCCGTGCACGCTGTAGTCAGTGTGCACCGTGCATAGTCGGCGGCGTACATCGCAGCGGATGTGGCAGTCGAACACGGCGATCCCCGGCAGCCGATCTGGCCGGTTGCATCACGTGGGTGGCCGGTATTCCTGCGTTAGATCCTGCAGCTCGTCTGTCCGTCTGACCACTTTCTTTCCACTTTCCAGCCGTGTTCCGGCTGCGGCTCGATTGCGTAGCATTGTCGACCTGTGTGCCGGCCAGCAGTGGAGCGGACGGGTGCCGGTGGAGGTGGGGGTGCAGACCGGAAGGTTACGCGATACCACTCCCGGGTGTGCCAGGGACGTCCCAAACCGGTAAGACGGCACCACCGTTACCGTCGGAGTGAAGTGGATGGGCTGGCGGTGGCCATCCAGGCGACACCAGTGCCAAGCAGCGGTTAATGAGTTCGCTTAGATCAGTATCACACCGGTTGGTACACAACCAGTACACGAGGCTAATAATGACATCCACGGACACGGGAACAACTGGCACGACGCCGAACCGGCCAGGTGGGCCAAAGTTACCCTGCATAAAAACAAAACAATATCGAGACAAACAACACATGACTATTTCAAATATTGTAGTGACAATCGCAAAGCCATGAGTCAACTCAAGGCCATTCAAGAATCGGGTACATATGTAGCAGGCACCGCCTGCATCTAATCGATATCGACATGGAACGCTTTTATCACGAGCGAGACCGAAGGCAAGAGCGACGTCCTTCAGCGACCGAAAAATTCAGCGTCAGCGGCTCCACCCATCCATAGGGTATTTCACAGCTCAACTTTGGAACGACATACCCTAGACCTATGCAAATCACGAGATCACGGAATGGAGTTGCATATCTTAAGCTATGAGTCTCGGGAATCTTTATTTCCCCTGCGGCATTAAATATTTCGAGTTTTGAAACTTCAATACATTGCGCTTGCTGAACAGCACGGTATTTGCAGAGATAAGTACGAGTGATGCGTTACTGTGCATTGCTGTTCCAATGTGGTCAGATATCAATGGATAAAATGTGCTTTGTACCGAGTCTGCTTATTTCCACACCTTTATATGTCACAAACCACTTTCCCACATTGCCAGACTTGTTGCTCATGCATATTGTGTTGAAGAATGGCGAAAGGCTGCCTTGATTACCAACAAACATTTCCAAGCACTTCCAAGTTTGAAGAGATTGAGCCACTTAGGCCTCGCTCTGCGTCCCGCCCAACGGGCCGTGCTGCTAGCTGCCACACTGCGACAGGGAAATTATTAGCGCGTCCATTGTTAGGTCGCACCTGGCGGAAATGTTCTTCACATCATTAGACTGGCGAAACGTCGCAAACACCGATGGCATCTTTTGTGTTCCATAGCCACAACGTGTTGCAGAAGGTGGACAAAGGTCAGTTATACCCGTACGGCCTAAGTGTAATCGTAGCTGCTTTCGAACAAGGTTTATGGATGTACTCCATACATCCGGACACATTAGGCATGGAATGTCTAACTGGAATCGATATCTAACCAATTGAAGAAATGGTGCACCATTTCTTCATGGCTATGGCCATGGACAGTAGAGTGTCGCACTTTTTAAAAATGTTTTTTTAATCCATTTACTTTGCTTTTTCCGTTCGTATGACCATTTTAGGGAATCTCACCAATCTTTAGAATATTATTCATAATAATGTTTGAAAAATTAGAATAACCTTGTCTCCGGCTGGTCCTTTGAAGATTTGGATGCAATTTGATGTAAGACACCACTGCAGCGCTGCAGGCACCAGGATGGAAATTGTCGATAAGCGAATAACTCAGATGAAAGATATCGACATCCGACTGATACCATTTGTGTTATGGCGATACACAGCACACATCTGTGATGTGTGATGTGTGATGTGTATCTAGGTTTATATGCGATGTATATTTGTATGTATCTATTTGGCCTAAGGTACCTAAGGTATCGTAAACTTTGCAATTGTTAGCAAATTTCCCAATAGTGCAACAAATTCGTTATTATCATTTACCTGCTAGTCAGATTTCACTGAAATGCCAACGGATGGATTATAAAAACACCATTTACAACATCGGGTTTGTTTGATTCAGTCACCACATGTGGGTGAAGATCGATCATCAGAGCTAATACAAAATGGCTTTCTTCTTGTATTGCATGGTCATGCAATCGTCTCTGGTGCAGCCACATGCGTTCTCGTGCCATTATGCAACCTGCGCCAGATCCTGCAGCTGGCTCCCGTCAGTTATGGCGTCGATGAGCTCCTGAACCAGCTTAGCTCGAAATCAGCCAATCAATAGAGATTAGGAACGACAAGCCATCATTAAACACAATGACGGCAACCTGGACCCCGATGAAACCGATTCCTTACGCAGCCTACGGCGGCACATAACAGCACATATGTTGCGTAAATGTACTCAATGTACACATGCAGCACATAGCCGCATCCACACACACAGACACGCACACACACCTGTGTCTCAAGTTGACGGATGCACACGGATCATCAGCCCATATTGATGTGGGCTAATGTTCCTCGTGTGTATGTATTTTACATGTATGTAGATATTGTGAAAGGTGAAAACGAAGGCGAATCACTGTGCGTTGTCAACAGGTACAATTAACGTGGGAGTGTTTTTTGGCTTTTGAAGCAAAATGTTTACTTTTTCTCATGGCCGAATTATATCCAGTGCTAATTCGGATATATTTTTGTTGTAATATAAGCAAAAGGTTATTTTACGCAATTTGTCCTGCTGCTCATAATCATGATCAGCAAAGCACTGTACCTCATTATATATATATATATATATATATATATATATATATATATATATATATATATATATATATATATATATATATATATATATATATATATATATATATATATATATATATATATATATATATATATATGTGGATATATTAAAAGCTAGCTTGATCTTCAAGATCCAGGAACGACTCAAGGTTAAACAAAAATTGTAAATATATATTGTGACGTTTCGGCCATAGGCCATTGTCAAACAATGCACTCGTTGCGATCGGCGAACGGGTCGAAAATTCAAATTACTGCGGGCACAAAAACTTGACAAAATCCATTCACCACCTCCACTGCGATAAAAAAAGCGAAGGAAAAAAATTGAACACACGCACTTAGAAACGCCAAAAAGGAAAAAACCTAACGTACACACGCATATACATGGACTGCAGGTGAAAGCCGTCGCGACACGAACGCGTCTACCTGGCGGCAAAGTGTACATAGTTGTGACATCAAGGTCCGTCTACACACATCAATATGCAATTCATTGGCTTTTCTCTAAGATCCTGCGCACGCGATAATTTTTCAGCCACACGCAAAACATCGGTAAAACTGGTAGTCTACGATACATGCCATGCCGATTGCTGGAAATTCATACTTGATTTCAGCTCACGAATAAACAGGGATTCTCAGATTGTTAAGTCCGCACCGTCTTTCGCTATGCCTAGAATATCTATATATAGGATACAATAGGATAATAGGATATATAGGATAATAGGATAATATAGTGAATGGATTTTGTCCAGTTTTTGTGCCTGCAGTAATTTGAATTTTCGACCTGTTCGCCGATCGCAACGAGTGCATTGTTTGACAATGGCCTATGGCCGAAACGTCACAATATATATTTACAATTTGTTTAAACATTGAGTCGTTCCTGGATCTTGAAGATCAATCTAGCTTTTAACATATCAACAATGATTGACCAGGAAATACGGGTATTTCTGAACTATATATATATATATATATATATATATATATATATATATATATATATATATATATATATATATATATATATATATTTGTGGCACAGCAACTACATCAGGTTGCTTAGGTTTACTACGATGGCAAGGCGACGACAGCATAAAACAAATCTGCCTTGCCACTGTTATTACATTGACTAGTGGATACAAGATAGCTTGGCAAGGTGTGGTTGAAATGGGTAGCGACCAATACAATATGGATAATTACATACTTGCCAGAGTCCAGAGGCAATCACCAGACGAAGCCATTAACCACCAGAGGCCAGATGTTGTTTCCAGATGAGGGCATTATCTTCCGCATGCCAGATGCCATTACCAGATGGGGTCGTAAACTGCCAGAGGTCTGGAGTCGCCACTATTTGAGAATGGTCGTCCTCAGTTAAACTGAGATACTACAAATGGCGTCTTTAGGTCAATGGGAAACAGGACTGGGTTTATATCTTGGAATCCGGAAGTTGGAGAGCAAAATATTTGAAAATATATCCAACATTATCAAATCCGGAGATGTTGATTTTAGTCCTGCTTGTGACATCAGAAACTCCATCATGCACTTGCAGGTAAGTATTGAACATTGTTAGCACGTGTGAAGTCATTGCCAAGCAGCGCCATCAATCCTTTGAGCGAGGAGAGGATAATTTTCCAAAGAGGACAATGCTCTGGATGACAAAATCCAGGAACAGGTTGTTTTTACAATGATATGGGAACCATTGGCAACAGCTTCCCATTGGAAGAGAAAACGTACATTTTTCCATAGCGAACATGTACCTTCAACTTTGCCAGATTTACACTACGCACATATACGCATCTTTTCGGATGTCTACGTGCACTATTGGCCACGTGTTCTAGCCCAACCGTACGGGTGCCGGCGATTGAATTGCATGACCCGGTCGGTCCGGATGTGGCCTCGGGGCGGCCTGGGAGTGGCCTGGGAGCGGCCTGGGAGCGACCTGGAAGCGGTCTAGGAGCGGCCTGGCAGCGGTACGGCTGCGGCCCGGGAGCGGCCTGGTAGCGGCCGCCCAATCACCATGGACGTATTAACAATAAAGACCCTGACACACACTGTGCACCAATTCTTCACCTTCTCGAGCGTGACCGACCGCCCGCAGTGCGTGTGCGTGGCGCCGCAAAGGTCCCCGATCGTGCGTGGGACTCACCTGACGAGCGAACGACCCGGACCTATGGGGAGGGGGGTTGGTCAGCTGACGGTGAAGTCGCACAACGCCAGCTGACGCATATGCTCGCGTCAGCTGACCGGCATCACCGCCGTGTTTGCGTCACTGCCAGATACCGTGGGGTAATCGCTTGAGTCGCCGCGTGACAAAGCCACTTTCCATCGCCGGATGCGTTCGATGGGGCCAGGGTCACCGCAAAGCCGGCGCATACCGGACGGCGCTGAGCAGGCAGGCGGCTGCTGGCGGTCACGGTTTGTTAAGCCCCGTTCCGACCGGCGGACGTGGCGCACTTATAATTACGTACTGCTGCACAGTTTTATCTCTCATATTGTCGAACGCCACAAAGGTCCAGGCCGCAGGCCATCTCCATACCGCGTACTACGTGGCAGCAATGTGCGTCGTACTACATGTCATCTCCATGCTGCGTACTACATGACATCAATGCGCGGCGTGCAACATGGCATCTCCATGCCGCGTAGTACATTGCAGCGGTGCACTACATGGAATCTCCATGCCTCGTACTGCATGGCAGCAATGTGCGGCGTGCTACATGGCATCTCCATACCGCGTGCTGCATGGCAGCAATGTGCGGCGTGCTACATGGCATCTCCATGCCGCGTACTGCATGGCAGCAATGTGCGGCCTGCTACATGGCATCTCCATGCCGCGTACCACATGGCAGCAATGTGCGGCCTGCTACATGGCATCTCCATGCCCCAACGTTCGGCGCGCAGGGCACTAAATGGCACTCAGTTATAACACACTGTACCGCAACACAGTGTGTTCCGGCACAGTGAACGTGAATCTCCGAGCTAGATTGTAGGTGAAGTTTACTTTGTTTTTACTTTCTAGTTTACTTTGTTTTTACTTTTTAGTTTGCTTTTTACTTTCTACGTTAGGTTGACCAGCGGGTCGACAGAAGGGTGCCGAATGATCAAAAGATGACAACCACACCATTCGAAAATGTTTGAAAATAGAAAATGGCACTCAGGTATAACACACTGTACCGCAATACAGTGTGTTCCGGCACAGTGAACGTGAATCTCCGAGCTAGATTGTAGGTGAAGTTTACTTTGTTTTTACTTTCTAGTTTACTTTGTTTTTACTTTTTAGTTTACTTTTTACTTTCTACGTTCGGTTGACCAGCGGGTCGACAGAAGATCGAATGATCAAAGATGACCGAAATCACCGAATGATCAAAAGATGACAACCTCACCATTCGAAAATGAAACATGCGCTGGTCGGCGAGGAATATATAATCTTTATCAAAATCAATCGAGTGCTCTTTTTAAGGTACTTTTCAATTGTTTCAATTGACCGGATTCGTTGCTTCATTATGCAGCTGTCATATGTTGCATCGATCATCTCCTCAAATCCTAGACGACAATATCCAGCAGAACATACTGCCGAGCGACCTCTCGCAGTGGGTGCAATGCTGCCTGTAATTATGCTGCTCTACCTGGCCTTATGTCGCAATTTCGGCGCCACACGCACGTGAAGTCGCCTGTAGCTACATGCCAGCTAATAATTTTCCGCCTGGGATCTAAGCGACACGAATGAAGATCAGTGAAGATAAACAACAATGTGCCATGTGTGCCGGTCTTTTCTTCATGATGAATGCGCATTTGCATGCGCATGGACAAATGTGTGTTGCACATTTGTATGTGCATGTGTGTATGTGCGTATATGTGTATGTGTGCGCGTACACTCCTCGGCATCGCGACCTCCGTCTAGTGTTTTGCATGGCCCCGGGTAATTAATGGCTAGATATCACACACTGGTTGCCAGCAAAGCACAAAACATACGTATTCAATTGCTATCCAACAGCTGGGATGTCCAAAGGGCCTTCAAGGGCTCCCAACGACATTTAAGGGAAATATCCTCTCACATCGAGCACAGATCAACTGCTTGGGTCATACCATACGTTAGCTATAAAATAAAAATCGTTACGGGATCATTTTCAGTGCTAGTATATATTTAAACTCGTCTGCATACCATCAGTGGCGTATCATAGCTTACCTTACAAAATGAAGACAACGAGATACACGACATGGAAAATGCACCGGCACCAACATTCATGCACACATTTGTGTTCACGGTTATGAACAAAATACTACATGGCGCCGGGAACATCAGCGTCCGACGTATATAACATTTGAAGTCTGGGTTTATACGTGCAAAGCCTGCGATCTATTTGTAAGAATAGAGTTCAATGCTTTGTCTGCCCGAAGCGCAAATGTTCTCATTCCAGACACTAATCGGATGGAGCGTGATTCGTGTTCTAACAGACAGGAACGTAATCAACTGCAAAGCTATCCATTCGGACTGCCCACATGTGTCAGCAGACAGAGCATGCAGTGCATTGCTGCACCGCCTGCTGGCAGCTGCTTCACTTTGTGCAACAATCCTTGACATGGTCACGCCTGGACCGCCCAGGTATGTGCCACTCGTGCGGATAATTATGCCATTTTATGTATCCAATAGAGGCGCCGGGCGAGCAAGGGCAAGTGTTCATAGCGCGCGGTGATCGAATATCTGTGCATATCAGTCATAGCTGCACTGTATTTGGTGTTCATGCAGCCATACGCACCTACAAACGTGCACGCAGAAATAAAGTGATGTCGGATGGGATACGTTCATCAATATCCATTACCAAGGCAAGATAAAAATACTCTCCCCTTGCCTGGAGCGGAGCGCGAAATCCCGAACATAAATCAGGTACGCCAAACGCTAAATCTTGGCTACCTCAGACGGATGAGAGGTTGAGGTTGACCTCAGACATTGGGATGATTGACGGATAGTTTAGCTGACGGTCGACCTTTTGCGAGCTCCGCATTTGTGTGCATTTTTTTCCTGCATTTTGACGCATTGAATTTTGCCGCCGGGTGCAATTTGAACAGTGATATATTTTAGGCCAGAGGCCGCAGAATAATTCAAAATGGAACAGCACCGGGCCATATTTTCCGAGATAAGTATTGACGAAACTATGATTTTTCGTCCATAAGAAATCAAAATTCCGATTGATGAAGCTAGCTAAAATTTAAAATCACGAACGTGACATTGTGACGGTCGCACTGTCAGGACACAAACCATTCGGACATCGCAACCAAAATGTCAAAATTAATACAAATGAAGGCAAAAGAAACTAAAAATGAAGGCAAAAGAAGGCAAGTTCATTGAGGAAATGCATCTCTTTACCTAGTACCCGATGCGCCAAAATACACCCTACCCATGCGGCTTGTGTAAATTAAATGTTGGTCGGGGCTCCGCACGATGCTACCAGTGCGAGCAATGGTTTCATGGCCGCTGTGCTGCACTGAAACGGAAAGACCTGCAGGATATTGCGGCGGCCAGCATCAACTGGCGATGCGACACCTGTCGTAAAAGTCCTGTTACGCAGTCCTACAACCAGCGGCAGCTTGCACCAGCGACAACACAGTCACGAAGCGATGGCGACCGGCGGCCTGCGTCAACACCCAAACAAACACGAGGTGTCAACGACGGCCTCAAGCACAGCGAATTGACGGACAGCTCTACGATCTACCCCGACTCTACAACACAGCAGCACAGGCAATCACAGGCTGCAGCGGCCGCCGCCCACGGGAACAAGACCTCAGTCGGTTGCGCGGCCTGCACCAGTCGGAGTTCACGGAAAGCCGCCATCACATGCAGCTCCTGTAGCCAGCGCTGGCATACCTCATGCGCCAGGCTTACAGTCGCCCAGGCGCGTGGCCTGCCCGTGTGGCACTGCCAACCTTTCCTCGGTCGACCAGTTGCCGGTATCTCTCCATCCACCCAACCGTCGGAGGCTCCGGCTCGCGGTATTTCCTCGGGCTTGGCCAGGCTCCGATCGAGTACAAAGGTTATCGCCCGAATTCCTAAGGCAGCTCGCTCGTTAGTCGCCGACTCGCTATCCAATCGGCTGAACGAGGCACTGAACGACCCTACCCCACAATCCTGGTGGATGTTTCTATCATTTGCCTTCACTGCGCTGTGCGTGCCCGGACGCCGCAAGGAGCGAGGGACCCCGCCTCACCGCCGCCTCACACATAACACGACAGATCGCCGAGATCGACAGCATGGCCACGCAGCCAGCACCCGAGCAGCGGAATGCCGCCACTCAGCGCGTCACAACTACCGACTCGATCGCACGCCGAGTTCGCGCTAAATGTGCAGATGGAGACATCCGCGCGGCCCTCCGTGTCTTAACAT
The DNA here is from genome assembly GCA_034440615.1 of Ashinkailepas kermadecensis. Taxonomy (NCBI): domain Eukaryota; kingdom Metazoa; phylum Arthropoda; class Thecostraca; family Neolepadidae; genus Ashinkailepas; species Ashinkailepas kermadecensis. The sequence goes on along the minus strand of JAOTOM010004337.1, from coordinate 77,265 downwards.
CTAGTGACACGTTCGCAGAGCCGACAGACGAGGTCATTGCCGCCTTACGCTGCAAACACCCGCCAGCACAGGACGACGAGGAGCTTCCTCCCCCGCCCACTGTCTCTGACCCGTCACCGCTAACCGTCACGGAAGAGCAGGTAGAGGACGCCATCTCCACCATGCCACCGGGCTCTTCGGCGGGCCTTGACGGAATACGGCCACTCCACCTGCGTCAGCTGCTGTCCCGAGAGGCAGCAGAGTCTGGACGTCGCCTCCTCAAATCGCTCACTGCTCTAACTAACCTAGTGTTGGGAGGCTGCGTCCCGGAGTGCGGACGTGACGCGCTGTTCGGAGCATCGCTTTGCGCGCTACGGAAAAAAGACGACGGACTACGACCAATAGCTGTTGGTAGTGTATACCGCCGTCTGCCTGGGCGCATGGGCGCGCGGCATATCTCTAGCCACCTCGGAGCAGAACTCCGCCCCATCCAACTCGGAGTCGGCACGCCGCTGGGGTGCGAGGCCCCCGTGCACGCGGCTCGCAAATATATCGCGGCCACCGTCATCGACTCCTTCAACCCCATGTCCTGGTCAGGGTGGATGTCAGGAACGCGTTCAACTCGGTCCGCCGCGGCGTCATCCTAGGGCGCATACGAGAACGCTGTCCTGAGATCTACCCGATGGCACGTCAAGCCTACGGTGTGCCGACTCTTCTCCACATCGGCGATCAGACGGTGATGTCGTGCAGTGGCGTTCAACAAGGCAATCCCCTCGGTCCTGCTGCATTCGCTCTCGCTGTTGATCCCTGTGCTCGGGCCATGCGGTCAGTTCTGAACGTATGGTACCTCGACGACGCCACGTTCGCCAGCCCGGTAGACACTGTCGTAACTGATCTTCGTTCGCTAGCCTCGGCTCTGCCAGGGATCGGTCTTCAGCTGAACCCCGCCAAGTGCGAGGTAGCATTTCTTGGCGCCCTATCTTCTTCAGTTCGCGACTCAGCTATGGGTGAAATACGTGACGCACTGCCAGAGGTAATAGAGACTCCTCCGGACGCCCTCACGCTCCTCGGTTCACCGCTGTGCGACGCCGGACTCACCGCTGCCACCAACATCGCCTCAGAGACCATCGCACGTCTGTGCGCCCGCCTTCACCAGTTAGACAGCCACACCGCTGTCTTCTTCCTTGTCCACCACGTGTCAGCACCACGTTTGTCATACTTATTGCGCTCAGCACCCCTGTACAAGGAGCCTGACTCCCTAAGAAAGATCGATGAGCTGGTTCGCGAGACACTGGTAACGGTTTCCAACGTCGATGTCAGTGGTACGGCGTGGAAGCAGGCAACGCTTCCACTCAGACTGGGCGGCCTCGGGGTGCGCCCTGTCGAGGCCTTGGCACTGCCGTGTTACGTGGCCTCACTGAGCGCAGCTCTTCCGCTGGTCCGCAGTATATGTCCAGGCCTCTCCGACAGGGACGCGCCGTCTTCGCTACAGTCAGCGGTGCAGCGTTTCACGGAGCTGACAGGGGTCAAAGAGCTACCAGACGCGACATCTGCCAGTAGTCAGCGCGCATGGGACAGCCTGCGCGCCACCGTGATTCGCGACCAGCTGATCGGCGTAGCCAACCAGGTGCACCGCGCGCGCCTACTCGCCGCCACTGAGCCGCATACCGCCGCGTGGCTGCAAGCTGTCCCTGTGCCCAACCTCTGTCTTCACTTGGACGACGAGACAATCCGTGTGGCGGTGGCGCTTCGCCTAGGGGCTGCAGTGTGCGAATCACATCGCTGTCGCCAATGCAACCGCCCGGTTGACCGGCTTGGACACCACGGACTATCCTGCCTCAAGAACGTTGGCCGTCTCCCACGTCACACCAGTGGCGTCGCCACGAAATTCTTCCAGGGGGGGGGGGGAAATATTGATAGGGGGCCTCCTGCTCCCGAAAGGGGGCCTCCACCGTGTTAGGGCCTCCTATTGCTTTTTTAGGCTCTTAGTATGGTTCCAGAATGGGGAACATGGCTTCATATTGACGTCTTGTTTGTTCTTGGCATGGTGCATCATTTACGCAAAGCGCAATAGCAAGAATCTTTTTTTCCGCTGAGAACTGAGCCATACCAGGATATAAATAAGCAAACGCACTGGCGGATCTAGCCAACCGGTTTTTTTTGGGGGGGGGGGCAACTTTCGGTTTTCGGCGTCAGCCCCCCCTCCCCCTCCCCCAGTGGCGTACTTAGGAATTGCATCAGAGGAGGGGTCGAAGGGATTTGGAGGGTGCCCATTCTCCCACTATTTTTGGTTAAAAGCATCGGATTTCTACCACTATTTGTCAAATGGACCCATTTTTTACAATAATAATTAATGACAACATAATTTCCTGTGTAGGGGCACCAGCCTACCTCCACCGCTTCTAAGTTACGGAATTTGTGTTCTTGTTTACCAAAACGTTCATGTTCATGTTCAACGTCTTGTACCACGTCAACATTCGTGCACATGTACACACTGGCAGATCCGATTTTGTCAACTCTTGCTGTAAGCAGAACTTGAGCAGCATAGAACCCTCGATGCGTGTCAGAATGTACTATGCTACCACATTGGCTTCCAAACAATTATAAAATACCTTTAAAATTGGAGATACTTTCATCCAGAAGATATTTTTTAACCTCGGCAAAGGCTACTGCATTTTCATTCAGTTTACTTCCGTTGGTTTCGGGGGGCCAAAAGACCCTTTAAAGCGCTTCGGGGGAGCCATGGCCGGAATGGCCCCTCCCTGGATCCGCTAGTGAATGTAGCCTGTCTCTTCATCTTAGCAACCCCAACACCAACATACGAAACATGCTGCTCAACTGGGCTCAACTGGTCACTCGCACAACACATCCTGTTCAAATTCCGCTTTCGAAATCTGGCTCACTGGGTCCGCTTGCCCGTTACTGGCTAAACAAACTTCATGAACCTATCTGACGAAGGAATAATGAAACTGCTGATTTCGTCATCTCTTGCTGTAAGCAGAACTTCAACAGCATAGAACCCTCGATGCGTCAGAATCTACTATGCTACCATATTGGACTTCCAAACAATCATAACAAAATACCTTTAAAATTGAAAATTATTTCACCCGGAAAGCTATTTTGTAACCTCAGCAAAGATTACTGCATTTTAATTTAGTTTACTTTTATTGGTTTGGGGGGGGCAAAGACACTATGCCCCCCCCTTTGAAGCGCTTGGGGGCCATGGCCGGAATGCCCCCCCTGGATCCGCCAGTGCCAGTGACGCACCTATATTTGCGTCAAGGGGAGGGGGGCAAACGTATTTGGAGGGGTCCACCCACTCAATAAAAAGTCTTCCGATTTCGACCACTATTTTGTCAAAGGGGGACCTTTTTATATAAAATAATTAGTGACCAACTAAATTATCCTGTCGAGGGGCCTAAACTACCACTATCGTTTCTGATTCGTCGGATTTCAACCCTGACTCCCCCATCCTGTTCGAATGTATTCTTTTGGTATCCCTTGATAAGTCACCTTGCACTGCTGAAATTACACGTACACAGATCACTTTAAAATGCAAAATTTACCAATTTCAGACATTCCAGTTCATAGTGCCCGGTCGCCACGACGCCAACGTTAGTGCATGTGCACACCCATCTTGCGCATTCGGCGCATTCGCCACACTTCGTGCGATGCTACGGATTCTGCTGGGCCTCCTACGCTTTGCTAATTGCTGCCACATGATAGATTTGCGCCTTATCTGACGTGATGAAATGCTTTGTATGGGCGTTCGCTGCGAAAATTCGATTAATTAAATTCGATCATTAGTTCCCCACTTCTCATATTTTATGATGAAGAAATGCGGATACCCGCTGAGCTTTGATGCACCTCATATCTTTGATTAAACATGCTTCTAGGTTGGCTACCGAACCGAGGCCCTGCCTGAGTGTACTTCTTTGGACCCGTTTCGTATTTCTTCGTCTACGGATGTGTCTTAGGGCTCCAATCCATTTTTGTTAGAGGCCCAATGCATTTTAGAAACCCGTGCTCGTTTTAGGGTTTTGTTGCTTCTTTGTGCACCGATGATTTTTCTTAGTTGTCGGGGCGCTTTCAATGATCTCAATGTATTTATTTAGTGCCCGGTATTTTTGTTCGTTCTGGGACCATGTTGCTTATTGCGACCCCAGCCTCTTTTCAGGCCCTTGTGCGGTCGCATGGCCGCTGTGTGCCTTGAGAGCTTCCGGTGTTTTTTTGTTTTTTTTTTAGAGTTCCCGCTATATTTATTTATGGCTGCAGCGCATGTTTTTGGGCCCTGTCGCTTTTTGCGAGACAGCGCTTTGGAGGGCCAGTTACATTTTCGGTCCCCGTTGTGCTCTTAGGGTCCCGCTGTGTTTATTTGGGGCTTCTGACGCACATTTGTAGGGCCCAGTACGATTTTGGGTCTTCGGTGCGATATTTCTGGGTCTTAGCGCAACTTATCGCGCCCAGGCGCGTGGTTCCGGGGACCCAACGCCAGTTATCTGGGGTCAACGCGATTTTTGTGGACCGCTTCTGAATTTTCTTTAAATTCCGAATCTCGGCCTCATTTTTCGAGTCCCTGGCGCCATGTTTTTCCATCTCACCTCGATTTTCTTTGAGCTCCGGTATGTTTTTCGATGCCTTACGCGATTTTTCAAGGCATCTGATGATATGTTCGGTGCTCCGGAACCATTTTCCTGACCCGGACTTTTTTTTGGAATCCCTCCTTATTTTGGAGGGCTCCGGCTTTCTTTTTCGGATACCGATGCGACTTTGGGGGTCACACGGTGCTTATGTGGAGCCCTAGACGCCAATTGTTGGCAGCCCCGACGTGAATTTTTTATGCCCAGACCAAATTTGTGGTACTACCGATGGGAATTATGGGTCCGAGCGCGATATTTGGTGGGACCGGTTCGAGTTTGCTGGGCGCGTTGTACTTAGCTGTCGCCCCAACGCGATCTTGGCGGTTCCTGTTGCAGATTTTCGGGCCTCGGAGCGAGTTTTCTGGGGCCCGCCGCATTTACTTGGAGCCCCTACGCGAATTCTGGTGGACCGACGCGAATTTTTGTGGCCCAAGCGCGACTTTTGGGGCCCTCGGCTCGATTCTTGGGAGCATATCCCTCTTAGGAGGGAGGGGGAATTTGCCCCTTTGATATGCCACTGCGGCCACCGAAGGAGATTTTTGTTCAGCCGATGGCACCTTTCGGAGTATAAAAGCCCTCCGGGTAATTTTTGCCGGAACTGCTCTTAATTTTCCGGTGCTGGGGTCCATTCGATCGAGTCTCGGTGTGAACTTTTGGACATCGAGTTCTATTTTTTTAAAGGTCTTGATGTGATATATTTGATGTGATAGCCTCCTTGACAATCCTGTAGGCCTCCTTTGTAATCACGGGAGCCTCCTTTGCAATCCTGGGGGCCTCCTTTGCAATCCTGGAGGCCTCCTTTGCGATCATGGGGGCCTCCTTTGCAATCATGAGGGCCTCCTTTGTAATCCTGGAGTCTTTTGCAATCCTTGGGGCCTCCCTTGCAATCCTGGGGGCCTCCTTTGCAATCCTGTGGGCCTCTTTGCAATCCTGGTAGCCTCCTTTGCAATCCTGGGGGCCTCCTTTGCAATCCTGGGGGCCTCCTTTGCAATCCTGTGGGTCTCCTTTGCAATCATGGGGGCCTCCTTGATAATCCTGTGGGCCTCCTTTGCAATCCTGGTGCCTCCTTTGTAATCCTGTGGGCCTCCTTTGCAATCCTGGAGGCCTCCTTGACAATCCTGTGGGCCTCCTTTGTAATACTGGGGGCCTCCTTTGTAATCCTGTGGGCATTTGCAATCCTGGGGGCCTCCTTTGCAATCATGGGGCCCTCCTTTGTAATCACGGGAGCCTCCTTTGCAATCCTGGGGGCCTCCTTTGCAATCCTGGAGGCCTCCTTTGCGATCATGGGGGCCTCCTTTGCAATCATGAGGGCCTCCTTTGTAATCCTGGAGTCTTTTGCAATCCTTGGGGCCTCCCTTGCAATCCTGGGGGCCTCCTATGCAATCCTGGGGGCCTCCTTTGCAATCCTGGGGGCCTCCTTTGCAATCCTGTGGGCCTCCTTTGCAATCATGGGGGCCTCCTTGATAATCCTGTGGGCCTCCTTTGCAATCCTGGTGCCTCCTTTGTAATCCTGTGGGCCTCCTTTGCAATCCTGGAGGCCTCCTTGACAATCCTGTGGGCCTCCTTTGCAATACTGGGTGCCTCCTTTGTAATCCTGTGGGCATTTGCAATCCTGGGGGCCTCCTTTGCAATCATGGGGGCCTCCTTTGTAATCACGGGAGCCTCCTTTGCAATCCTGGGGGCCTCCTTTGCAATCCTGGAGGCCTCCTTTGCGATCATGGGGGCCTCCTTTGCAATCATGAGGGCCTCCTTTGTAATCCTGGAGTCTTTTGCAATCCTTGGGGCCTCCCTTGCAATCCTGGGGGCCTCCTTTGCAATCCTGGGGGCCTCCTTTGCAATCCTGGGGGCCTCCTTTGCAATCCTGTGGGCCTCTTTGCAATCCTGGTAGCCTCCTTTGCAATCCTGGGGGCCTCCTTTGCAATCCTGGGGGCCTCCTTTGCAATCCTGGGGGCCTCCTTTGCAATCCTGGAGGCCTCCTTTGCAATCCTGTGGGCCTCCTTTACAATCATGGGGGCCTCCTTTGCAATTCTGGGGGGCCTCCTTCGCTAGCCTGGAGGCATCCTTCGCAATCCAGGGGGTCTCCTTTGGAATCCCGGGGCCTCCTTTGCAATCATGGGGGCCTCCTTTGCAATCCTGGAGTCCTTTGCAGTCCTGGGGGCCTCCTTTGCAATCCTGGGGGCCTCCTTTGTAATCCTGTGGGCCTTTGCAATCCTGGGGGCCTCCTTTGTAATCCTGGGGCCTCCTTCGCAATCCTGGGGGCCTCTTTGCAACCCTGGGGGCCTCCTTTGCCTCCTTTGCAATCCTGGGGGCCTCCTTTGCAATCCTTGGGGCCTCCTTTGCAATCCTGGGGGCCTCCATTGCAATCACGGGGGACTCCTTTGTAATCACAGGGGCCTCCTTTGCAATCCTGGGGGCCTCCTTTGCAATCCTGGAGGCCTCCTTTGCAATCATGTGGGTCTCCTTTGCAATCCTGGGGGCCTCCTTTTAATCACTGGGGCCTCCTTTTCAATCCTGGGGGCCTCCTTTGCATTTCTGGTGGCCTCTGTGCCAATTGTTGGCACTCTCTTGATTTCTGGGGCCTGCTATCTTCCCCTAGGTGACTCCTTCTTCGAATTAGGGGCCTCCTCTCACGTCTTGGAGGCCTCCTCTCATGTCTCGTCGGCCTCCTTGCTCACTTTTTTCCTGTGCATTTCCGGATAGGGGCCTCCTCAAATTTCAGGGGGGGGGGGGGCGGCGCACCCCCAGTCTCACGACATGGGGGGGGGGCGACTGCCCCCTGCCCCCCCGGTGGCGACGCCCTTGCGTCACACACACCTGAATGACGTAGTGAAACGAGGCCTCTCAAGTGCGGGCATCCCTGCCATCCTGGAGTCGGTGGGTCTCGACCGGGGCGACGGCGAGCGGCCAGATGGGCTTACGCTGTTCCCATACAGTGGAGGCAGGTGTCTGACATGGGACGTTACTTGTGTAGATACCTTCGCCGACACCGTACTGGTGCAATCGGCGCTAGAGCCCGGGTCTGCGGCTCGTGCGGCAGAAGCTCGCAAACGCCGCCACTATGCCGACCTCTGCTCGCGGTACAGGTTCGAGCCCTTAGCCGTTGAGACAACCGGCGTTCTAGGACCCGCTGTCTCAGAATTTCTGCGGGAGCTCGGGCGTCACATAACGGCCCGCACCGGCGAACGCCGCGAGACAGCGTGGCTGCGGCAACGCATTTCCGCCGCAATCGCGCGTGGCAACGCGGCTTCTGTGCTTGCCACAGCCCGGCCCACAGACAGATCTTCGGCTGGCCGCATAGTTGCACCAATTTCGAGAACTGGCTCAGACTCCCGTAAAGCTGTGGTTGAAACGTTTGCCGCGTGTCGCAGCGACAGTCTGATTGACGACGACGGCGACAGAGGTGGTGACAGCGCCAGAGGTGATGGCAGCGGCAGCGGCGATGGCAGCCGTGGCGGCGGTAGAGGCGGTGACAGCGGCAGCGGCGGCGGTAACGGCCGCAGAGGTGATGGCAGCAGCAGCAGCGATGGCAGCCGTGGCGGCGATAGAGGTGGTGGTAGCGGCGGCGACGGAGACGGGAGCGGAGGCAGAGGAAGTGGCTATGGCGGCAGCAGTGACGGTGACAGTGACTTCGACAGCGGCAGTGGTGGCTACGACAGTGGCAGCGGCGGTGGTGGTGGCGGCAGCAGTGGTAGCGTCAACCAGCTGCGCGGCCTCATCGAGCTAAGGAACATAGGCAACGCATGCTTTATGAACTCTGTGCTCCAGTGCCAGAGCAACACGCGTGTGCTGCACGACTACTTCCTGTGCGACCAGTACACGCCCGACATCAACATCACAACATCGGCCATGAAGGGAGCACTCGTGAAATCGTTCGCAACACTCATGCGCGACCTGTGGCGGCCCTCCGACAAGTTGAACCGGGTGGTCAGCATGACGCCCTCGAAGTCGCAGGACGGTGACGAGGCGACTTGGCATGACATCGATCTGCTCTGCGACCGGCTCCTGCTGTGGCCTTGCTGCACGCAGCTGGCCACGTGGTTCGGCTGCCTGATGAGGAAGCTGGCCTCTCGGAGACAAACCGACGACCTCGACCAGCTCGTGATCGACCGCGTTGATAAGCTGTTCAGGGCGCTTTCTCTGCCGGCCGTTCGCCGCTTTGTCTTCCGAGTGGTTACCCTGATGCTGCTGGGTTTCCAAAACTCACCTGGAGTCTTCCATAAGGTGCTGCCCCACCTGCCGTCGCTGCTGGACCAGCTGGGACAGGAGGCCAGCCCGCACGGCGACGATTGCGCACAGCTGGCCGACGTGGCCTACACACTGATGAGGCTCCACCCGACACTGACCGCACACCATCCGACGCTGGCGCTCTCGCTACAGAGCCGTACCCGACCGTCCCAGGCCGCATGGTCCCACCCGTCCGGTCCCGGTCCGGGTCCTGACCCCGCCCCCGACATCGACCTCGGCTGTGACGTGAGCCACACCGCCATGTCGTCGCCACCACCGCCGAGGCGAAGTCTTAAAAACCTCGGCAACACGTGCTACATCAACGTTGTGCTGCAGGCGCTCTTCCACTCAGAACAGTTCCGCTACGGAGTGATGACGTCACGGCCCAGTCCGTGCCAGCACCACCTGGCGGCACTGCAGCGGGTGTTCGCGTTCCTGGCCTTCTCGGAGCGGCCTGCCTTCTCACCGTCGGCCTTCACACGCACCGCACTGCCGCCCTGGCTGGAGGCGGGCCGCCAGCAAGACTGCTCGGAGCTGCTCAGGTACCTTTTGGACGCGCTTCACGAAGAGATGTCCGTTGCTCCACCTGGCGTTGGTCAACCACAGCCGCATACGTCCTCCAAGGCTTCGCAGTCACCACGGCCTCAACTGGCGCCGTCGCTGGCGGACGGTGGTCAGCAGACACGACCTCCGTTTGCCCTACCTGCCGCAACTCGGGACGACAGTGCACTGACGCGCCCGTCCGCCGGCCTCAAGTGTCGGCCTCGATGGTCGAGCGGCGGCGCAGCCCCGTGTGACGCTCGGCTCGCCGGACAGTGCGGCGCGCTCCAAGCCAACCTCAGCGGGGGTCTTCCTTGCCAGGAACCACCACCGTCCCGCCGTGGTGGTGATGTCCTGTCCGGCGACTCTCGACAGCCGACGGTCGGCAGCGGCCGTGCCACTGACCCGCCGCCGCTACCAGCTCCGACTCTGGTGCAGCGTCTGTTGGCCAGCAGTGCCGAGACGACCTGCACGTGCTGCACGTGTGGCTCTGTGTCGTGCCACCTGGACAGCATCACCGACCTGCACTTGGCCGTGCCGGACTCTCTGCCGTCTCAACCTCGTGCGGACCTCCAGGTGTCTGATCTGCTAGAGCAGTATCTGGCAGCCGAGCGGCTGCCCTGCGAGAACCAATACCACTGTCAGCGGTGCTCTGAACTGCGCGACGCCGACCGACAGCTGCAAATGCTGCAGCCGCCGCACTACTTAGTCATCTCGCTGGTGCGCTTCCTGTTCGAGCGTGGCACGGGCGCGCGCCGCAAGGTGCTGACACCCGTGGCGCTGACGGAGCAGCTGTGGGTGCCGGTGCGCGGCCGGCCGGCCGTCCAGTTCCGGCTGTATGCGCTGGTGGTGCACCGCGGCGGCTCGCTGGACGCCGGCCACTACTACTGCGTGGCGAGGTCATCCGACGCCACCGGCTCGGACGCCGCGCCGTCCGTCTGGTGCCGCCTCGACAACTACGTGACACCGCTGTCGGTCGATCACCTGGACGCCTGGGGTGGCCGCGGCGGCGCCGGCGCGCCAACCGACGCGCCCTACATGCTCTTCTACCGGCGGTGCGACGGGGACGCGGCGAGTCCGCCACAGTCGCGGCACGAGCAGCTGCCGGCGTCGCTGTGGCTCGAGGTACATAACAGAGCGACAACGGCGCGTACCGGCGCGGTAGCCGACCGGCGACCGGTGCCGGCTGGACGGTCGGTGGGCCCCGTGACGGCGACGACCGGCCGCCCCAGTCGACTGGCTGCGGCGGAGGTCAGAACGCTCCTGCGCCGAACTTCGCGTGCTGACGCGGCAGGATCGCTGCTGGGCGCGACCGCTCGCCGATTGTAATACATGGGCTGTTGTTCATATTGTTATACATCCGCATTGCTGTCATTAGACCTCATTAACATTAAGCATGCTCGATAATTAGTGTGTGTATGTGCATATGTGTGTGTGTCTGTGTCGTGTACCCAACGAATACATTCTTCAAACTAAAAAAAAAGAAAAAAAGAAAATAGAAAAAAAAGATGGGAGGTTCTGACTGACGAGCGAGGTGCATGCTACGCCTGGTGTATGCGAGGAACTGTAAGGATCCCGCGTTTGGTTATGCCGCTGCAAACCCCGTTCTTTGAACAAAGATTGCGAGTACACTAGGAAAATATTAGGATGAAGCTAGGTAAATCGTAAACTGAGAAGAACTCATGTGGTTCGGAATCGGAAAATTCGAACTTGAAATCCTATATTGCAACGTAGGCACTCTTCAAAGTTGCACGTGAACGGACATGGCGCCACAAATGTCTTCGTTCAACAAAGATCAAGAACATTTTATGTAGAGTATTGGGATGCAAGTTGGCAACAATCAAAATTAAAAGAGCACATCTGACTGAGTGAACAATTAGAACGCAAAGCGCTAGAGCCAAACCTAGTTATGGTTTGAAGAGCATGACGGTCGAGGCGGACCGAGTCGGGGAGGGTCGTCCAGATGAACTTGTGTTTCACTTGTGTATGGATCATTCCACACCAGCTCAATAACTATGCCTATGTGCAATATTTGACACACAACCCTAGCGATTTCTCTCGAAACTGTTTTCTGTGGGGTTCTCTCATGTACCAAAAACTAATCTGAGATCGAAGGATCTGTGCGGCTGACCGTTTATCAACAACAGTGACGTCAAAACATGACGTCATGATGCAGCTGTGAATAAAGCCTTATATCTCCGGAACCATAGTACATACTTATAACCTGAACACACCAGTTGGTGGGTGCACTTTGCTTTGCGTATCTGGAATATTTCTTTGTGTGGTTATATATGGGGGGGTCAGAGAAGCACAATTCATCATACAATCTATATTTCCTGAACAGATGATCTTTCGATTTTCTTCAAACTGTGATATTTGTTATTCTACGACCCTCCTTACCCCTGTGATGGTCACCATATTCTGGTTTTCGAAGTGCAACACTGTCTACCACCAACCGAACTGAGGGTCGGACAGAGCGATCCTCGCTCGGCCCGGCGGCCCGCCGGCCGCCGCGCCGCCGCCCGCGTTCGCCGCCTGTGATCTTTAGACGCTGTCGCTCGATCCTGGCTGCTGCCCCTTTCCCCTTATCCTCCGCGGACTATTCGTGCCGATAGATCGTGGGTGCCCGTCGCTTGCCGTCGGGATCCGCGAGAGGACGACACTTAACATTTGTTTTATGTTCTGCTGCTGCGGGTTGTCAGCGAGGTGCTCATATCCAGTCCTGTAGAATGCTGAGAGTACTTGAATCATACGCACAGGATGTTCCAGAGAACACGTTAGGCGCATACTCAGTCCGGCTCTGCAAATTGATTGCATCAGCTTCTTCGAGCAGCGCACATTGCGATGACCTGATGTAATTCCAAGCGCCACGTCAGCGGCAGGGAACGAGCAAGGTGAAGGCATATCATTTTTTTCCTCATTCTACAAAGCATGTAGTTTGGTGTTTTTTGTCCCAAATATCCATGATGCCACGGGTGTTGATTTTGAAAATCATTGGGGGGGGGGGGGGGGGCACAATTCATCAATGCCTAGCACATTTCATAGGGTCCCATGCTAAAGGTTTCAATTTGGAGCGGGGGTAAAGCCAACGTTGAGGGGCAATTGCCCCCTCAAATGTATCTACCCCTGTATGATGCACAATGCATCGCACGACATGCTCCAAAACAGCGTCTTGCAATGATACTTGTCGCAATGGTGCTTTGGTTAATGACACATACACTTGCAGCACAACGTTTACATGTCGAGCTCTCGGCAGGTCCGGAACTTTTTGCATGGCGAGCAAGATGACGCCTCATGTGCGGCCAGCGTAGTCTAGTCGATCGGCCTGAAGGCTCTGGGGCCTCGGATGGACCTGGCTGATGAAAACCTGTGCTTCAGCCAGCATCGGTTTTCGGCGATATCCTTCTCTGTGACGTGGATGAAGTCGATACCCGTAGGTAACAGGCACATGCACACACGCCAAAACTGTCAGACGACATATTCGCACTGAATTTAACATTTGAACGAAAGTAGATGTCGTAGATACCTATGCATATATAAATATATATATATATATATATATATATATATATATATATATATATATATATATATATATATATATATATATATATATATATATATATATATATATATATATATATATATATATATATATATATATATATATATATATATATATATATATATATATATATATATATATATATATATATATATATATATATATATATATATATAATTGGTCATTATGATGGGATCAATATAGCCACCCGGTTACTGCGGCTGACACCGCCAACTCCTCCCGCTGTCACCGTGGGCACTGCCGCCGTCGCCATGCCAGCGGCGCCGGTAGCAGTACCGGTGACCCACTATCGGTGACCGATTGCAAGCACATCCTCATCATGAACAACAACAGCAATGCATTAATTATTTTCTGTCAAATAGTTTTTTTTCGGTCACCAAAACCGTGTTCGGATTATTTGCATGGCGAAATTTTTCTGCTACTGCTCATACCTGGTATCGAGATGCTGCAGAACTTGAACATCGCCTGAGGCCTGCTAATCAGATCCGTCGCTGTAGATCTGGATCAGGTCCGTCGCTGTAGGCTGGCGCGTGTCTCCATGTTCTATGGCTGGATAATGAAATAATGCCGACGCAGGCGGAGAACGAATTCCACAACCGTGCCGACAAGCCCTTCTGTATTCTGATGCACCGACACCAGGGTCGTTTTGTCAGCGCTAGTCCACTGCATGCACTCTACAACATTATCAGCTACCTCGACTATTGACTCTTCATTCTGACGCATCGACACCAGTGTTGTTCGGTCAGCGCTAGTCTACTGCGTATACTCGTCTGCTTCGACTATTTCCTCTGTCTCCGGGAATTTACGAAGTTCAGCCTGACCCGGATATCTGTCGCATTTGCCGTGCATACCATGTTGACCGTCGATGTCGCACATTGTTGTGCCAAATACCTGTCGCTCTATGCTCAGGATTGATCGCTTTGACCATGAGCTTGGGATTTTGGTGGTGCAAGCATATTGTGTGCCACTAGCACCGGCCAAAGCGCACCAGGGTGGTCTGAGTCTGGCAAGTGTAGGAAATCCTACAGGCGCCGCTGTCTCTGCCTTGTATATTTGCTGAATCTCGCGCAGATTGAATGAAATGATAACCGTGTTTGATAGTGGGCATTTTTGTTTGCATCACGCAATAGGAGCTTTCGAAACCCTTTTCCCTGGGCAGATCCGGCTGATGTCTCGTTCATAAAGCTGCTGCATAGTTTGCTTAACATCATCCGAAACCACCTGAGATTGCTTCTTTGCCCCTGGGGTGCTTAGTATGCCTTCCGCCGCTGTTGACATCCTACCTCATTTACCATGCTGACAGCGGCACCAAAATTTGCGCCAAGCCAAACCACGTCTGGTTTCACAGATAATCGTTGGACTTTGCCCCGAACATTTTTGGAGCAGCTCTGTCGAATCAGCATTCAACATCACAGGCAGTCGACGGCGGCGGCGGCGTGGCGGCCGGCGGACCGCTGCGCCGGGAGGAAGTCGCTCCGTCCTCCTCTCAGTCCTGTCGGCTGTAGGCTCTTCGAAACCCAAAATAATGTGACCATTTCAGGGGTAAGCAGGGTCATGGAATATATATATATCGCGGTTTGAAGGAAATCGATGGACTTATCCATGCGGGAAATATTGAGTATATAATGTACTAGATTTTTCTGACGCTAATTTTGGGTCCCCGAAAATATTTAGAAATGCATAATACAGGACGGACAATAAGCTTCGAATCACTGTGTTCAAATTTTAAATATTGCATCGGTTTCCAGAGATATAGGCCTTTAATATAAGGTAGATGCACCGGGACGTCATAGATTCATTGTAGAGGTACATAAATATAAATCGTAACCAAGGCATAAGATAACCCTACAGACACACTTGTATCAATATTTGTGGGGGAGGTGTGTACTCGACTGGTTGAGTTGGCGCAGAATGACCCATATGCATGCGTGGACTCGCTCGAGCTTCAGCCCCGCTCGAAATAAGTGAGCAAACCATTCCGTTCACGAGCTAAGGTGCTACATGACGGACAGTTCAGTGACGGAGTTTAGGGGCGCATCGACTGCGTCGCTCATGCAGCAAAGTGCAGTGACCAGTATGGCGTAGGTATCAATGGGAATAATAGGTAGTGTTAACCAACTAGACACTAGGTAGTGTCTAGTTGGTTAACATGCGAGTTCTAAATCAGATCCTGGTCAACAATTGCATGCAGTCCTTTGCTACACCATAGTCTAGGTCGAGGGTGGTGGATCTCGAACGGCACGTTGCTACAGATGACGTCATGCACGCATGACGCCAGAAGTACGGCGTGAAGTCTCTGAGCTACAGATGACGTCATGCACGCATGACGCCAGAAGTAAGGCGTGAAGTCTCTGAGCTACAGATGACGTCATGCACGCATGACGCCAGAAGTACGGCGTGAAGTCTCCACACAGAGCATGGCAGAATTGTATGTATCATTGTGCCAGCTGTACGAGGTCCATAGAAATGGTACATACCTAATTATCATTGTTCCTTAGAACTTGAGGAGTTTAAAGGTACTAGTGTGTGTGTGTGTGTGTGTGTGTGTGTGTGTGTGTGTGTATGTGTGTGTTTTCCCAGCCTGCCACCGTTAGGTGATATCAGCTGTTTACGTCTTGGTAGATTCGTTGAAGATGGTGGTCCGGGCGGTGCCGTAAGGGGTGTAGAATGGGGTATTGTCGGGTCTTCGCCGTTCGTTTGAACATTGCAAGAACATACACATACGATTATACAGTGTTTTGGGCCTTTTCTTTTTATTAAGTGTTTGTTGTTTTTTTTGTTTTGGCCTTTTAGTTGGTTTTTTTCCTTCTCTTAGTTCTTTTGTTTTTGTTTTTGTTTTTTGTTTTGTTTTGTTTTGTTTTTGTTTTTGTTTTTGTTTTTTATATCTTTTACACATCATGGGTAGAGTAGGGAGAGTCTAGGTGAGAGGAGTTATTAGGATGTTGTTCATTGTCGAGAGGTTTTGGCGCGAGTGTGTGGTTTCTTGTTGGTAGAGGTGGTGTTTCTTTTGTTGTTTGTTCGTTTGGTAGGTGCTTGAGTAGTTACAGTGATGTAGTCTGAGCTGTTGTCGTCGTCTGAATCTGTGAATGTCTCTAATTCAAAGCGTATATTTGTTCGTACTGCGCAAGGTGTTAGTGGTGATTAGAGGTGGTCCGGACGGTGCCGTAGGGGGTGTAGAGTGGGGGTAATGTCGGGTCATCGACGTTCGTCAACATTGCAAGGAAACATGTCATACACTGCCTTGGGCCTTTATTGTCTTTTTCTTTTTGTTAAATGCTTGTCTGTTTTGTCTTGTTTTGTTTTCTGGTTTTGGCCTTTTAGTTTCTTTTTCTCTTGTCTTAGTTCTTTTGTATTGCTTTCCTCCCTTTTTAATATCTTTTACACATCATAGGGAGAGACTAGGTGAAGGGAGTTGTGAGGATGTTGTTCAGTGTCGAGAGGTTTTGGCGCGGGTGTGTGGTTTGTTGTTGGTAGAGGTGGTGTTTGGTTTGTTGTTTGCTCGTATTGTATGTGCGTGGGTAATAGTAACTGGGTTGTCTGAGCTGTTAGTGTCCCGAATTGAAAGCGTAGGTTTTTGCGTACTGCGTGGGGTGTTAGTGATGGTTCTGATGGGCCTGGTACTGGTGATGGGTTGCGTGTTCCGCGTTGTGGTACTGGGGGTGGTGTCTGTGTGGAGTGGGTGGGTGAGTAGTGTCGGGGTTTGTTTTGTTTTGGTGCCTTGGGTTGCGGCCTGATAATGATTGCTGGGTCTGTCTGCTTTTCTTTGGTAGGTGGTGTAGTCGTGTGAGATGTTTGTGTTTGTGTAGAGTGCGTGGACGCCTTGTGATAATGTGTGGGCTGCGTCGGCTGCTGGCTGTCGACCCACGACCTTGCCCGCGGCAGGGCCCAGCCCTCTAGGTAGACAAGACGGAGAATCTCCTTCTCCCTCGTCCACCGAGGGCAGGCCCTGTCCCGGGAGGTGTGGTCTCCGCCGCAACCGACGCAGCGTAGTGTGCTGCTGGTGCATGTGTTTGTGTCGTGGCACCCCCCCCCCCTTCGAGTGTCCGTAACGCTGACAGAACAGACAGCGTCGAGGGAGGGATGCTCGTGGCGTAACCTTATATCTAATGTAGCCGGCTTTAACGTATGTGGGTGGCTGTATTGTGTTGAAGGTCAGTATGAGAGTGTGTGAGTCTTGTTTGTGTGTTGGGGTGGGTGGCCTGTAGACGGAGGAGATACCCTGGCTCCTGAACCTGAGAGCCAGTTCCTCCTCCGTCATCCAGGCCACCTCCCGAGCGTATATCGTGCCTTGTGATGTGTTGAGGTGTGCGGCTAGTGTTATGGTGACTGGTATGTCAATGATGTCTGTGATGTGTGTCAGTGTGTCTTTGTCGTGGGAGTTGTATGCCTGAATGAGAAGTGCCCCAGAGCGAATTTGGCGTGCGTGTAGGGGCTGTCGTGTCCGACGGGTGATCTCCTCCTCCACCGTCCAGGGATCAAGGGAGCCCATGGGCTCCCCATCATCCCGGCGGCAGAGGAGAAAGTCACCCGTCGGTGTGTTCAGTGTGGTGTCCATGTTTGGTCGGTGTGGTGGGTCGAGAGTTTGGCGTTGTGGTTAGGAAAGAAAGGTGTACACTTTTTACAAATATCGGCGGAATAGGGGCGGGTGGAGGGGGGGGGGGGTTGGCGGCACCGCCGGACCAACCTGTAGACGAGTTGAAGGTGTAGGGCAGTCTAGAAGTTAGTGATGAAGAGTAGCTAGAAGTCGGAAGTGAAGATGTCGAGTTGATGGCAGGCTGGTCGTGCGAGTTGCAGTCGGTTGGGTTGGGCAGTCCAGCTGGCGTTGGCGCGGCTACCGGCACGCGTTCGGCGCCACCGGGCTTTTGGTGTCCCCGCGGTGCTGCGGGTGTGAGCACCTTGGTGGTGGCCCTTATGTGGCGCCAGCGGCGTCGGAGCCTTTGATTGTGTCCGGCTTCGCAGCGGTATATGACCAACTGGCCTGATCTTGGGTTTGCTTCGAGAGATTTTCGGTCTTGTTTGTTGCTTCGTTTTTGCTTGGTTGCTTGGTTGCTTGGGATTGGCGCTACTGTTGTTCCTGAGGTACTAGGTAAGACAACGATATAAATATAGCCAAGCCAAGATACATGGTCAACTGAACAGTTGGAAAATCGGACAAAAACAAGTTCCTAAAAAAGCGATCGAAACATGTAGTAGTAGTAAATGCATACAAAGGACAGTGGAGTACCTATGACTTGCATCAGTGGGAAGGACTTTGAGGGGCCCACCTACTCCGATTTTTGTATAATGTCACCGGATTTTGATTACTATGTGTTTTGCCCATTTTATTTGAATTCAGTTAATTAGTGACAACTTAATTTTCCTGTGCATGGAGCCCAACCTGTCACCACTCTTTGTGAGTCACCAGATTTCAACACCCCTGTTCATTTTTATTTGATAACTTCTGATTGCCGCTCCGGTAGCTCAGTTGATCAGAGCGCTGGCCTGCACTAGTCTCCCCTGTTCTGGCAAGACAGGGTTCTCGTCACTTCACGCGCTTACATTTAGCCCCCAACTGGGAGAGTCAGTTGGTGATTGGCCCCATAAGGCCGGGGACGAGCTACTGGGGCGGCGGTATCGATGTATTGATGGCACGTCAAACTGCCGGTTAAAATGATGTCGTTGGACTGGGACGCATGGGTCGGGTGGTGGGGCCAGAGTTCACGCAACAATCTCTGCTTAGCAATTTCGGCGCGATTTTTCGGGGGTCTTCATAATTGTTCAGAGCCCATGTCACGTTTTCGGGTCTCAGCAACTTTTTGGGAGCCCGGCACTATGCCTATGTGCCCTGCTGCAATGTTTCGGGTTCCGGTACGCTGTTCGGATACGCTATTTTAGGGGCCTCTGGGACAATTTTTGGAACTTCAGTGCGATTTCCCCGGCCCGGCCATTTCCTTTTCGGGGTCCCTGCTCATTATTTTTGTCTGGGAGGCTAGATTCCTTCCGGGTCCTGGTGTGATTTTTTTGGGGCCCGCTGTATATATTTGGGGCCACGACGATAATTTTTGGGCACCCGTGCGATTTCTCTGGGCCCCGGCGCGATCATTCGGGTCCAGCCACAAGTTTTCGGGGCCCTGTTACGAGTTGTAGAAGCACCGACTCGAGTATTCTGGGTCCGCACGATTTGCCGGAACCTCTTCACAATGCTGCGGTTCCAGGGCCTCTTTTTCGGGACCCGGGAAGATCTTTCGGGGCACTGGCTTGATTTTTGCGACTCCGGCCTGAATGTGTTTGCATCCGGCACAAATTTATGGGGCCCCGGATGAATAATTGGAGGCCGGTAAATTCTTTCGCGCCCTATGCGATTTTTGTGGGCCTACGGTGCGACTTTTGTTGTTTCGGAGCGATTTTCTTGGTCCGAATTAATTTACGAGATCCCTGCTTGGTTTTACTTGCACACATTTTGTTTAGTTTATTCTTGATTATGCTTCAAATGACTTCTATATTGTTCTTGCCCCTGCTGGGGGCACATGAAAATGTTCCCAGGTTGCATCGTCTCCCCATGGAAAATGTGCATCTCTGCCAGAGGTCTGTCCAGACGATCCCATACATTATCCGTTGCGTGAATCAGTTTGCATTACTAGTTTGCTTATTATTCAACCGGGTACATTATAGTACTACATCAACAGTATTGCTGATACAGAACAATGTCAAACATATTGTCTTGCTACGTGGATAAGCTCACTAATTCAGCACTCGGAGACAACTGCATATTGGGTTAATCCTAATCTACGCGAGGTCAACCAGAGCAGGCAATCTACAGAACGGTGTATGGTGGAGTCAAGCGTTGTTAATTAAGGTGAATCACTCTGTATGTCCACTTTGCGTTGTTATACACTTACTGAGGAACGGATGCGCACCAACACAGCGAGACATTCTTCAAACGCGACTCACCGGCCTACGTAAGCTAACTGGCGATGTTAACAGAGCCCACCTCACCGTCACGGAGCGGAAACGACCGGTGGCCTTGACCTTTCCGGTAGATGTGGCAACGCGAACGCAATGAATGACTGTTATGCACCCTAGTGCATTGGAACTACGAGCACTTCAGCTGCTCAGCTGCTCGTGGTTAGATAACAAGATAGTGCGACTGGCCAGTGGCCACCAAAGATGCGGTATAACTGGGATCCAGCGTGTTCCATGGCGGAGCTACATTCTCATTTCCTTTCCTTCCTTCAGACCTGGGAACCAATAGGAGCTCCACTGCAATGTCCTCCCGCGCCTTCTCAGTCAGCTCGTGTTGAATAGGGAGAACACGGTAATAGATGACTCCAGGTAGCTTGTGTGTCTGTGGATCGAATCAATCACCGATTCCGCAACAGCTCTGAACATTGACATTTATTTCGGCTCCAGCATATCCCTGAGGTACCTCCTGTCATCCATAGGAGCTACCACAGTTAGCGATAACCTAAGGAAGAATGGAGCATGAAAGAGGGCGATACAAGTTGAAATTTGCCGGATCGGTTTTCCTATTTTTGGGCCCAGGCAGAACTGATCTGAGGGCAGCTCCATCTTAAGTATGTAATAAGGCATTCGTTATGAAGCGTGCTTCATGCATGGCTCCGGATCTGTGCAGCTGAGATCCGCTTGGAAGGTCTCCTCCGAGATATAAGGCATTTCCAAGGGACGATTATAAGGAACTACGCTACCTTGTAGCCCAGGTACCATACCCACCGACGAGAGCCAGCTGCAGGATCTGGCACAGGTTGCAGAATGGCACCAGAACGCATATGGTCACACCAGAGCCGATTACATAACCATGCAGTAGATGAAGAAGGCCAGCGGGTATTAGCTCTGATGCTCGATCTTCGCCCACATAGGGTGACTGAATCATTATAAACCCGATGTTTTAATTGGCGTATTTTTATAAATCATCCAATGAGTCATTTCAATGAAATCTGACCAGCACGTAAATGATGCCAACGATGCCAAGTTGAACCATCGGGAAATTTGCAAACATTTGCAAAGTTTGCGATGTCATATGCACTTAGGCCAAATAGATACATAAAAAGCCACATCGGATATCATCCTAAATATAAATATGTGACCTGCATCGTCATCAAACAAATGGTATCAGTCCCATGTCGATATCTATAATAGTTCTTCGCTTATCCACAATTTGCATGCTGGTGCCTGGAACGCTGCGGTAGTGTATATAATCAAATAGGATCCAAATCCTCAAAGAACCAGCGGAAATCATAATTATGGCTAGGATATTCTTTAAAGAATGGTGGGTTTTCTTAAGATGGTCATACGAACGGGAAAAGCAATGCAAACAGATGTTTTCTGAACGTTTTTTTGTTTGTTAATTGGGACACCCTTATGAACCATTCCAACCATTCCAATCCATTGCATTGGTGCGAAAAAGAACAAGTAAAATAGGTTTGCACGTCTTCCTTTGCTTAGCAAGTTTTAGGCGGACTATGCGACCCATGTCCACAGCTGTATATGCCAGGAGCGGCCACCACTGGCGCCATCATCACACCATAGCGGCGCTTCCTGTAACCAACTGATAGCGAGCTCGGCCAGAGGACGGCTTGTTACATCAACAACTCACCCATAATGTTTTCTTCGGGTTAGGTGACGTATTTTTCAGCAGAATTCAGATTAGCCTGACATGTTTGTCCGGACAGATTACGCTGATATGCGGGACGTCAGGCTAAGCACAGATTACACCGGCGCAGGTCATTCCGAAGGGTTTTAAATTGGAGCCAGGTAATCTTACTGCCGTCGGCCTTGTCTTCCGACTCAGCGTCAAGCCAGCGTGCAAGGCATTTACAAGGCATGTTTTGATCGCCTCCGGTTTCAGAGAATATACCTAGCAGCATAGACGCAACCAAGGAAGGGAACGGCACTGGGCGTACTCCCCTTCATTAGCGCCAAAGGGTACCCGGAATGGCCCCTTGGCACAAACCTTATCGTCTTTTCCGGCACCTCTGTGGCCGAATGCTTATTTCAACAGCAGAGAGGAGCCTTCCATCAGCATCGGACCTTGCCACCGGTAGCTTGGACCTCTTGCGGTGGTAATGACAACTTTCGACAGTCGTTGGTGATTCGGTCCAACTGGGATTCCTTCAGCGACAGGACGCTTCTAAAAGTACCCACGTCTAGAAGTGGGTGATCTGAGCCTCTTCTTATATTGGGATCCACACGTTCCAGACCTGACTCTTCCGAAGGCGGGAGCATAAGTCGCCTTCGCTCTCTATCTAGATGGATCGTAACAATTATGTCTGCTCAGAGGTGGTGCTTTCTAGAAATTAATTAGAGGGTCCAAAAATTGGTCAGAGATCTGGGTGGAAATCCTTGAAGAAGTAGGTCCGCAGGGTCATATGTTAACCTGCACTGCATACCCCTAGTCCTCCAGGGAGTGGGGGGGGGGGGCGGCTATGCATTTTACCCGCACTAACTTTCGTTCCAGACGACTTAGACAAAAACCGTTTTGGCCATGATGTAGTCTCATCCTGTCCAGAGGTGTCAACAATTTTACCTACCATTATCATTAACCTTCCGGGTCACGTTAGAGGTCACATTCCGGGCTGCGCAGGCTGATACTGTTAACTTCGCCGGCTTCGACTTGTAAACGGTAACGAAAGGAAATGTGTAGGTAAAATGTAGCACACATAGATTGTGTAGCCTCTGGCGAATAAGCTGGCGTTATCAAAAAGCGAATTCAATTTCACGGTCAGGCGTTAGAGGTGTCTGAAAGAACACAGTGTTTACTCATTCGAGCATAATTATGGCATGACTTCCAAACTAACTGTCCTCTTGTGCCGAGTCGCTGAATTTTGAAGAGCAATGCGAGTTTGAAAACCATATCGTAAGCTTTACTTATGTCTAAGGATACTGCACAGCGTGTTCATGCTTTTGTAGCTTATGCGAATGTCTGTCTCTAACCGAATAAGGTAATCGACTGTGCTGCGTTCTCGCCGATAACCACATTCAAAGGGAAATAGAAGAGAATATGCTTCCAGGTGTCTGGTCGGTCTTTTAATTACTATGCGTTCAAAAAGTTTTCCCAAACAACTGGTTAGTGCAATAGGTCGAAAATTAGTGGGCCTACTATGGTCTTTGCCAGGTTTTGGGATGGGTATAATGATGTATTCTTTCCAAGTTTCGAGAAGACATGTCCATATTGAATTAAAGGTGTGTAAAATGCAATGCTTGATGTGATCAGGTGTCTGAAAACAAAGAATAATGTAGGTTGTCGTGCCCTACCGGAGAATTGCCGACAGAGGAAATGGCTGCTTCAAGTTCTGAAAGTTGAAGAAAAAAAATTGAATATTTCAGTGTTATGAGAACCAAATTGTGTCAATTTGAGGTAAAGGGGTGTCGTGCATTTTCTAGGACATCAGGTCTGTAGTTTTCGTCGCAGCTATGGTGAGCAATGGTATTCGCTATGGTGTTTGCTATTGCTTGGGGTTCGGTAATGGTGAGATTGTAAAGTTTGAGGGACGATAGGGATCTAATTGGGGATCGCCCGCTCAAACGGCGGATTAATTCCCATATTTTGCTCAAAGGTGTGTCGAAAGTAAGTTGTGGAAGAAAATTTGCCCGTGAACGACGCCTAGCGTTACGTATTATGCACCGTATTTTTGCACGTTCACGGTTCCGGTTGATTACATATTGCTGGTAGGGATACGTAAATATTTTCTAGATGCTCTTTTTCCATCGGCTATTGTCTGGGATACTTCTGTAGACCACCAATGGACATTAGTTCGTTTTGTGATAGATTTTGTCAATGGAAATGTTGCCGACGCTGCTTGTAAAAGAGTGTTGGTAATTAAGTGAATGCTTTGTACGGGCGAAATGGCCGGGCTGTGTTGAAAGATAAAAGTTTCTCACACTTGATCGAGTCGGCCTTCGAAAGTTTCCAGCGAGGTATAAAACTTGGTATGGTATCAGCAGCTGTTGAAATGGTATTCATTTCATGGGGTAGTAATCACTATCATGAATGTCGTTGTCTGTGGCCCAATCAAAATCGTTGGCCAGGGCCGGAGAGCAAATTGTTAAATCAATGGCAGTTTCTGTATTGTGTCCGAGGTGGAAAAAAAGTTGCTTTCCAGTGTTGAGTAATAATAAATTGTGTCTGTCTAACATGTATTCAACAATGAGTCCGCGAGTGTCTGGATGTGTACTTGCTTTATCCCACGCTGGACTATGAGCGTTAAAATCACCAAGTAAAATAAAAGGGCTTTTGCATTGTGCTCTGAGGTGTTCTAATTGTGTCAGCATGTTTGTATCATCTGTGTGTAGTGTAATGTAAATGGAACAAATATCTTTATTTCTACCATGTGGTCACAAAGTACAGGCTACCGCCTGAAAAGGTGAGTTGAGTGCAATTTGTGTGTGTGTGTAAAATCATTATTTGATGTAAAGTGCTTCACCGCCGCTGCGGTATGGCAATCGGACCCCGTCGTACCAGTACAGCCAATAATTAAAGATATGGAAGTTATATGTATCGGTGAACAAAAACATGTTTCGTGAATCGCAATAAGAATAGACATGATAATACTTAAGAATGCCTTCACTTCGACCCATTTTGATAATAAACTGCGACAATTCCATTTAAACATAATGACATTAAAAACATAAAACTAATGACTGTGTGAACTGTTCGGTGCGTGCCTGAGCCATGCGTGGAGATCAGGCGGGCATGTGGACTAAGCACGAGCGGCCTCGGTGTACCCACCCATGTTGTCCGGCCGACCGGTGACCTTGGAGAGGTTACGGCGGCCAGTCATAGCCGCGGGGATGCCCGCCGGCTGGGAGGAGTCCATCGGTGGCCCGTTGACAGTGAACGAGACGTTGGTCCCGCAGCCGAATGACTGCGGGGCCTGCCACTCCTCATGGGAGTGGCCTGAATGTGTGGGGTGGGAGTGGTTTGTGCGTTGGGAGCCGTGGTGGTTTGTGTGTTAGGAGCAGAGGTGGTTTGTGTCGGTGTGGTCAGTGGTGTGAGTTTTTTTTTAGTGGAGCTAGACCGGGAACCATGTCGGTCTGAATAGAAGTAGAAGTGGTGTTTGCGTGAGGGGTGGTGAAAGTAATGTTGGCGGACTGGGCGTCAGTTTTAGTGTACGTCAGCTTTGCCTCGACGGCCCACCGAGCCTGGGGATACGACACGCCGGTGGTGGCCTTCACGGCACATACTTCCGTTCCCAGTCACCAGACCGGACATTGATTGGATATAGTGAGGCGGTCACAGGTGTGGCAGTTCAGGCATTTGGCTGGCTTGGAGCAGGTGGAGACAGAATGGGGTGGATCGCCGCACTTGTGGCATCGGGCTGGTGGGCGGCATGTTTTGCTGCCACGGCCGAAGCACCGACAGTTAGAACAGCGGCGATGACTGAGAATAAAGACCCGGACTTGGTATCGAAGATAGCCGGCGAGGAGGGTCTCGGGGAGAGTAGTAGAGTTGAAGGTAGGAGACTCGTGTCCCGTTTCTGGCCATCTTTGAAGGATGTGATGCGGCGGACGTGTGTCACCCCCTCCGGCCTGAGCTCCGCTGGGATATTTGCTTCAGACAAGAAGCAGAGTGCCGGCGCGGAGATAGTGCCCTGGTGGTGTTGCGGTTCGAGTGGAGTATAATGGTAGCGGATTTACCACAAAATGCGGCGGTGCGTAGGAGGGCCTTGAGGCTGGGGTCGGGTTTGGGCTTTGATGACGAGTGTTCGTTGGCAGGGGATTCAATATCAGGACTGGCTAAGGAGCAGATGGCGGGGACTTGCTTGGTTGGGCAGAACACGTTGACACGACGGAAAGAAACGGTTCCCTCGACAGGCTTGACGACTATGTAAGAGCCAGCAATGTCGAGGTAAGGTTCGATGGATTGCATTGGCTCAGGTTAGGAGGACGTGGTCTGGTTCAAGCGTGGATCAGCGGCGTGGAGAGCGATGATCTGGTCCGGATCGCGAGACGTGGTCGTGGTCTTGACACGAACAGGGGTCCGCGAAGCACAAAGGGCTTCCATGCTTTCATTGAAAGGCGTCATAGTGTCATATTCGGACGCGGGTCATCAACGGTTGCATCGAGAAATGGAGCATCATGTACAAATTCCCGAGTCGAGAGATGGGTCAGCAGGAGTGGTCAGTGGAGGAAATTCGGGTTCGAAGTCCGGTGACGTGCAGGGGTCGAGATCCATTTTGCGTTTTTTTTCTTCTCCAAATCGCAGGGAAAACCCCTACTAAATGAAATATAAATGCAAACAAAACCCATAGAAACACAGGAAACGAAAGTACGCCGACTAAAAACCACGTGTGGTGACTGGTGTTAACCTACTATAAATTAAATGCGACAGGAGCGACGAGTGTCGCCCCACGAAAATGAAAAATAAAGAACTTCAAAACCAGCAGTCAGCCAGGCGAAAAGTGGCATGGCGGAGTGAGCAGCGAGCTTTGGTAGCAGGCAGTGCGTACGCAACTGGCATTGAACACTCCATGTGTGAAGAGCATACCTGGCGCCGAAGCGAAGCAATGATATCTGCTTGTGCACCAAGTGTCTCTAGGCAAGGGCGTCGCCACGGGGGGGGGGGGGGGTGGGGGGTCAGTCGCCCCCTGCCGTCAAACAGGGCGCGCCGCCCCCTGAAATTTGAGGAGGCCCCTATTCGGAAATGCACAGGAAAAAAGTGAGCAATGAGGCCGACGAGACACGAGAGGAGGCATCCAAAACGTGAGAGGAGGCCTCTAATTTGAAGAAGGAGTCACCTAGGAGAGGATAGGAGGCCCCAGAAATCACGAGAGTGCCAACAATTGGTACGGAGGCCCCCAGGAATGCAAAGGATTCCCCCAGGATTGCAAAGGAGGCCTCCAGGATTACAAAGGAGGCCCCCAGGATTGAAAAGGCCCGAAAGGCCCCCAATGAAGAGGCCCCCAGGATTGAAAAGGAGGCCTCCAGGACCCCACAGGATTGCAAAGGAGGCCCCCAGGATTGCAAAGGAGGCCCCCAGGTTTGCAAAGGAGGACTCAAGGATTGCAAAGGAGGTCCCCAGGATTGCAAAGGAGGCCCCCAGGTTTGCAAAGGAGGACTCCAGGATCGCAAAGGAGACCCCCAGGAATGCAAAGGAGGCCCTCACGATTGCAAAGGAGGCCTCCAGGATTACAAAGGAGGCCCCCAGGATTGCAAAGGAGGCCTCCAAGATTGCAAAGGAGACCCCAGGATTGCAAAAGAGGCTCCCAGGATTACAAAGGAGACCACCAGGATTTCAAAGGAGGACTCCAGGATTGCAAAGGAGGCCCCCAGGATTGCAAAGGAGGCCCTCAGGATTGCAAAGGAGGCCCCCAGGATTGCAAAGGAGGCCCCAATACGGGAAGGGAGACCTCAGAAAATGAGAGAAGGCCCTAAGACGGAAGAGAAAGCCAGTGGATATGAGATGAGGTTTCGGAGACGTAAAAGCAGTCCCCGAAACGGGTAAGGTTCCACCAAGATAGAAAAGGATAATCCAGAAAAGTGGCAGGAAGCACCTAATTCGGAAGAGGACGATATAAGATTGGAAAGAGACCCTATGATGCACGAGGAAACCCCTAAAATAGGAGAGAATGGCCATTAGATAAGAGGGATGGCTCCCAGGCGAGAAAGAAGGCTTCAAGACGGGTAAGAAGGTCCCCAAGAAATGACAAGGTAACTGAGATAGGAAAGGTTGCGTGTAATTTGGAAGAGGAGCCACCTAAGAGAGAACAGGAGTCCACTAGGAGATAAGAGGCCAACCTTAAAATGGGAAAAGATAGAATCAAAACGCGGAACAGGAGGCCCCGAAGACGTGAGAGGAGGCCCCTAATTTGAAAAAAGAAAGCCTCCAAAAGAAAAAAGGAGGCCCCTGCCGGACTCGAGAGGAGTCCCTCGAGATGGAGTAGGAGGTCTCTAGGGCCGAATGAGGCCCCGACGACCGGAAGGAATTCCCAGGAAATGAGAGAAGGCCCTTAAAATGGGAGTGGTAGGTAGCAGGTATGGAAGGAGGCGAGGTTTCCAAAATTAAAGATCCCCTCAAGACGGGTAAGCTTTGCGAGGACAAAGGAGGAGGCCCACGAGGCGTGGCAGGAGGCCCCTAATTTGGCAGAGGATGCCCCTGGAACATGAGAGGAAGTCCCATGCCATGTTAAAGGGGCCCCAGGATGTGGGAGGAGGTCCTCCAAAACGGGAGAGGAGGACCATTGAATATGGAGGGGGTAGGACGGACGAGAAGACGTCCAAAACCGGTAAAGAAGCTCCAGGAAATGAGACGAGACCCCTAAGACGCGAGAGGAGGTCTATAATTTGCTAGAAGCACCTGAAATGGCAGGAGTCGTGCCGGGGTACTTGAAAATCACAACATGGGCCCAAAAAGATCCGGCCGGGGCCCCTGAAAATCTCGCTGAGCCTATGGGTACCAAAAATTCACGCCCGGATCATGAAAATCACGCTAGGGGCACGATAAGTCGTACCGTTTCCCAACAGTATCATTTGGACACAAATGAAACCGGGGCAACGAAAAACAATCCGGACATGGATAATCACTCTTGGGCCCCAACAATCAGGGTTTTAGCGACCTCGACACCAAAAGCATCCAAAACGTATTGGACACCCACAAAGTGTCGAGGTCGCTAAAACTCGCGCTAGGGATCCAAGCAAATGACGTCGGGACACAAAAGATTACATTGGACTAAAAAAGTCGCGTCGCAGCCTTCGAAAATCTCACTGGGGACCAAAAAAGTCGCGCCTGGACCCCAAAGGTTGCTGCTGCCCCAAAAATCAATTATCAACCGGAATGTCACTCTGCGCCCAAAAAAATCGGGTCAAAGTCCCCGCAAAACCCGTTGGGCACTGGAGAAAAAAAACGTGTCAGGGCACCGAAGAAAATCGCACCTGGAGACCGAAGAATCGTACCAGGACCCAAAAATATCACATAAGGACCTATAAAAAAAATAGAACTCCTTCGGTGGCCGCAGTGACATATCAAAGGGGCAAATGGCCCCTCCCTCCTAAGAGGGATATGCTCCCAAGAATCGAGCCGAGGCCCCCAAAAGTCGCGCTGGGACCACAAAAATTCGCGTCGGTCCACCAGAATTCGCGTAGGGGCTCAAAGTAAATACGTCGGGCCCCATAAAACTCGCTCCGAGGCACAAAAATCTGCAACAGGAACCGCCAAGATCGCGTTGGGGTCACAGCTAAGTACAACGCGCCCCGCAAACTCGAACCGGTCCCACCAAATTTCGCGCTCGGACACACAATTCGGTAGTACCAAAAATTTCGCGCTCGGACCCATCGGTAGTACCAAAAATTTGGTCTGGGCATCAAAATTTAACGTCGGGGCTGCCAACAATTGGCGTCTATGGCCCCACATAGGCACCGTGTGACCCCCAAAGTCCCATCGGTATCCGAAAAATAAAGCCGGAGACCTCCAAAATCAGGAGTGATTGCAAAAAAGTCCGGGTCAGGACAATGGTTCTGGAGCACCGAACATGTCATCAGATGCCTTGGCAAATCGCGCACGGCATCGAAAAACATACCGGAGCTCGAAGAAAATCAAGGTGAGATACAAAAACATGGCACCAGGGACTCGAAACATCAGGGCGGGATTCGGAAGTTAAGGAAAATTCAGAAGAGATCCACAAAAATCGCCTTGAGCCCAGATAACTGGCTTTGGGTCCCGGAACCACGCGCCTGGGCGCGATAAGTCGCGCTGGGACCCAGAAAAACCGCACCGAAGCCTCAAAATCGTACTGGGGCCCCACAAATGTGCGTCAGAAGCCCCAAATAAACACAGCGGGACCCTAAGAGCACAACGGGGACCGAAAATGCGACTGGCCCTTCAAAGCGCAGTCTCGTAAAAAGCGGCGGGGTCCGAAAACATGCGTTGTAGCCATAACTATATATACCGGGAACACTAAATAGAAACAAAAAACAAAAACACCGGAAGCTCTCAAGGCACACAGGGGCCATATGACCGCACAAGGGCCTGAAAGGAGGCTGGGGCCGCAAAAAGCAACATGATCCCAAAACGAACAAAAATACCGGGCACTAAGTAAACACATCGAGATCTTTGAAAGCGCCCCGACAACTAAAAAAAAAATATTCGGTGCGCAAAAAAAGCAACAAAACCCTAAAACGAGCAGGGGTTTCGAAAATGCGTTGGGCCTCTAACAAAAATAAAATGAATTGGAGCCTTAAGACACATCCGTAGACGAAGAAATACGAAACGGGTCCAAAGAAGTACACTCAGGCAGGGCTTCGGTTCGGTAGCCAACCTGGAAGCATGTTTAATCAAAGATATGAGGTGCATCAAAGCTCAGCGGGTATCCGCATTTCTTCACCATAAAATATGGTAAGAAGGGAACTAATGATCGAATTTAATTAATCGAATTTTCGCAGTGAACGCCCATACGAAGCATTTTATCACGTCAGATATGGCGCAAGTCTATCATGTGGCAGCAATTAACAAAGCGTAGGAGGCCCAGCAGAATCCGTAGCATCGCACGAAGTGTGGCGAATGCGCCGAATGCGCAAGATGGGTGTGCACGTGCGTGCGTTGGCGTCGTGGCGACCGGGCACTATGAACTGGAATGTCTGAAATTGGAAAATTTTACATTTTAAAGTGATTTGTGCAGGTGTAATTTCAGCAGTGCGAGGTGACTTATCAAGGAATACCAAAATAATACATTTGAACAGGTTATGGGAGCTAGGGTTGAAATCCGACGAATCAGAAACGATAGTGGTAGATTAGGCCCCTCTACAGGATAATTCAGTTGATCACTAATTATTTTATGTAAAAAGTTCCCCTTTGACAAAATAGTGGTCGAAATCGGAAGACTTTATTCAGTAGTTGGACCCCCTCCAAATACGTTTGCCCCCTCCCCTTGACGCAAATATGGGTGCGTCACTGGTATCCCAATAATTTTCAGAAACTTACGCCCATGGAGCAAAGCCAACATTGCGGGGGTAAATTCCCCCTCACAAGCATACAAAACAACACCGATGCCCCATATTAAATGGGAGGAATGATGTTTTAAAATGTATTTTCTTCCTACAAAGTTGTCTTCTGTGATTACAGCCTGCATGATTAGAGCTTCCCAGCTTCAGTACCTTCTCAACGACATAATTTACAAAACGGTACAGCACAGCGATAACCATGGGCGTGACGGCGTGGAATTCGAAGGTTTTGCATTATTTATGCATTGTCATTGTTACATTGTTGCATTGCCATTGATGCATGGTTGTTCAATGCTTGTTCTTGCCGTGAATTTATTCGCGGAGTATTTAATATTTTAGCTTCTGTGCCAAGTGCCTTGCAGCCAGCACCAAATGTTATGAAAAAAATTAATAAATCCCTAAGATGACGATCATAAAACCAATTCAATCCACTTCTCGTTGTCACCTTCGCGAAATTGTTGTCCTGGGACTGAGAAATGATCGTTTAAGTTTGTTTATGAGATCAAGCTGGTGGAAATGACTAACAGTAGTGATGAACCTAGCTATATTCAGTTAAACTTGGTGAACAAAGAAGTGGGTTGATCAATGGGAGATATCTTTAACACTCGCACGTCCGGCGGTCCGCGCCAACTTCGCATGTCCGGGGGGGGGGGGCAGATGTCTGCCCCCCCTAAGATCTCCAGAACTATGCTAGGTAGCGACAAACGGAAAACGGCGTTGGATAGCTGGTGACAAGCTCTATCGAAGGTATTTCAGTCATTTTCTCGCTCAGGTCAATATTTAGATCACTGGGTCATCATATGTCAAATTCGATCAGATCGTGTGGGACCATCAAATATTGGCACATATCTCAGGACCTGTAACAGATAGAAACAAACTGCAAATGCTATTCGACAGCCCTTGAAATGTGCTATCGACATACGCTGTGTAATTTAAGGTCAGGTCAATAGATGGGTCACCGAAACTATGACCTCAGGTCAAGGTCATGGGGTAGACTAGGGAGATCATGTAATATATCAATCGACACGTCTTGGCGATACAAGCACAATGATGGTAATTTCAGCCTTCTAGCTCAATGCAGTGCGATATAATGCGCAGAAATGTGCTAGTGATTCCAGGTGACCTCAGCTGACCTTGGTGAGGTCACTGAGCAAAAATGTCAGCGGTGACATTGAGAATAGCTTTGAACTACATGCCATAACCGTTGGAGGTCATTCCGAGAGCAAATATGTAACCAGGAAACATTTGTATATTTTACCACAGGCCTATAATGGGGAAGACATGGCCGCGACCTGACCTCAGGTCAATGCTACAAAAAATCGTGATATACATATTATAGTCCTTGATAAGATCATGACGTGATATAAGTTTGAAATCAATCGCCCAATTATTGTGGGAGTGATGCCACTTAGAACTCCGAGGGATGTTGGGTCACTTCGCATGACCTGGTGACCTGACTTGAGATGACCTAGGGTCAAAAATTTATGAGGATATGCGGAAAAGACCAATGAGCAGCCATGCGAGGTTTGGCCTTGCTAACCCGATTAGTATGGCGGCAAAGTAGGAAAAACCGCAGGGGGGGGCAGATATCTTCCCCCCCGGACGTGCGCGGGTTAAGATATGCTCAGCACGAGCCCCACCAGCTCGCTACAATCTAGAGGCCAGCGGGAAGATTCTTCTCGTCGATAAAGCATAAAGATATTGGTTTGTTTTGGCACTGAAGTATTTATCTACATTTGCTTATTTATACCCTGGTATGGCTCGGTTCTCAGCGAAAAAAAAAGATTCTTGCTATTGCGCTTTGCGTAAATTATATACCATGCCAAGAACAAACAAGACATCAATATGAAATCATGTTCCCCTTCGGGAACCATACTAAGAGCCTAAAAAGCAAGAGGAGGCCCTAACACAGTGGAGGCCCCTTTTCGGGGAGCAGGAGGCCCCCTATCAACATTGCCCCCCCTGGAAGAATTTCGTGGCGACGCCACTGTCTCTAGGCTATTGTTTCCTGTCTGATCTTATACACCGGATATTTCGAGAATTAACTGATATTAGCCAGTGAATGGTGGAAATAGGAACAAGCCAGCCTGAGGTATCAATATTTCCCCCACTGTGTGTCAATTTCCACCAAAAACGTCCAAGTACCATAACCTTGAAACCACCCTGATCCATAATGTATTTGAGGTCCGTGGAACTTAGCGTACATCAGGAGCCTATCTTAATGATATATTTGCTTCATATATTAGAAATAATCTCCGAACTCCCCCAAGGAATACCTACCTGTCTATCCGTGCTTACCGACTCCTACCGGGCGGTGGTTGCATCGACACCTGTCGGGGGTTGCCGCAGTTATAGGTAGGTGGCGCCGACGTCCCTGTATGAAGGTGGCACCACTATCGCATCGCTCCAGGATCGGCACCGACCTGGAACAGCCTTTACATATTTTGGCGATTGCAGGATAAATCGCCAAGGCATGTTCACCACACCCTCTCTGATTTTGACTAAAATATGTCGCGGAGAAGGTGTAGAAAGAAAATGATATACATATTGAATAGTAACAAATAACCTACCATGGAGTATTCAGTATTATCTGCTCATACCTAACCAGAGCCCGCTGATTAATCCGCTGTGCCATTTTTTTGGGAGCGACTGACTGCTTGTTACCGCAGTTCTTTATTTTTCATTTTCGTGGGGCGACACCCGTCGCTCTTTTCTCATTTCGTTTTCTAGTGGGGTGACACCCGTCACACCACGCAATTTTCTTCGTCGTCGTATTTCCGTTCCCTGTGTTTCTGTGTCCTTCTTATTTCTTTAAGTTACACTAGGTAGGGCCTTTTCCTCACGATGGAGAAAAAACTCAAAAAGGACAATGACCCCTGCTCGCCAACGGACTCCGACTCGGAATTTCCTCCACTCACCACGCCTGGCGACCATAGCGCGAACACGGACTTGGCCACGGATGCTCCCTCGACTGATTTAAACGTTGATGACCCGCGCCGAACTGTTTCTCTCGATGACGTCATGGATGCCCTTTGTGCCTCGCCGACCCCTGCTCGTCCCAAGACCACGACCTCTTCTCGCGATCCGAACCAGACCATCACTATCCACGCCGCTGACCCACGCTCGAACCCGACGACGCCCTCCCAACCTGAACCCATCGAACCCTACCTCGACAGTGCTGGCTCGTACATCTTCGTCAAGCCTGTCGAGGAATCCGTTTCCTTCCGTCGTGTCAACGTTTTCTGGCCTACCAAACAACTCCTTGCCATCTGCTCTTTAGCCAATCCTGACATCGAAGCCCCTGCCAACGGAACCCTTGTCATCAAAACACAAACCCCAGCCCAGACCAAAGCCCTCCTCCGTACCACCACATTTTGTGGAAAATCCGTCACCGTCACTCTACATTCCAACCGTAACACTACCAAGGGTACCGTCTTCGCGCCGGAGCTCCGCTTCATGACTGAAGCAGGCATCCAAGCGGAGCTCAGGCCGGAGGTGGTGACCTACGGTCGCCGCATCACATCCTTCAAAGATGGCCAGAAACGTGACACGTGTCTCCTAGTCCTTACCTTCAACTCTACAACTCTTCCGAAGACACTCCTCGCCGGCTACCTTCGATACCCAGTCCGTGTCTTTATCCCCAATCCTCTCCGCTGTTTTAACTGTGAGCGCTTCGGCCATGGCAGCAAAACATGCCGCCAACGAGCCCGCTGCCAATAGTGCGGCGAACCACCTCATTCCGAATCCACCTGCTCGAAACCTTCCCACTGCCTCAATTGCAACACATCCGATTACCTGACCACTTCACCCCTCTGCCCAGTTTGACGCAAGGAGAAGGAGGTCTGCGCTGTCAAGGCTACCACCGGGGTGTCATACCCCGAGGCCCAACGGTCTGTCGATTCCACCTCCCGTCAGCAAAAACTTATGCCCAGGCGGCCACCGTTGCTCCCCCCATACTTCGCGTCAACACTACTTCTACCTCGATTCAAACTGACATGATTCCCGGTTTAGCTCCACTAAAAAAACTTACACCACTGACCACACCGACACAAACCACCCTGGCTCGCT
This sequence comes from Ashinkailepas kermadecensis, assembly GCA_034440615.1. Lineage (NCBI taxonomy): Eukaryota > Metazoa > Arthropoda > Thecostraca > Neolepadidae > Ashinkailepas > Ashinkailepas kermadecensis. The sequence continues at coordinate 42,297 of JAOTOM010004337.1, read as the reverse complement.
ACACACAGTCCACTCCGGCTCCACAGACTCAAGTCATAAGGAATGCCAGACCCCGCAGCCATTCGGCTGCAGGGGAAATGAGTTCCACTTCGGTGGGACGCCGACCAAGCCCGGCGCGTCCAACGCCGGCCGACGCCCGCGTGACCTGACCAACTCAACCCAACCGGCGGGCATCCCCCGCGGCAGTGGCCGGCCGCCGTGACCTGTCCAAGGTTACTGGCCGGCCGGACGGATCGGGCGGGTCGACCTGGACCGCCCGCACCCAACACACATGCCCGACAGAACTGCAATCGTGGCTGCGCTATGCACCGAAAGGTGCCGAGAAACATTAATTTTTATATTTCTGATGTCGGTTTTTTACAGTGGAATTGCCGGAGCTTAATATCGAAATGGGCAGAAATGAAAGTATTCTTTATTTTACTCACTCCCATTCTCATCGCTCTTCAGGAAACCTGGTTCTTACACACCGATCCATATAATTTAAACATCTTTAATTACTTGCTCTACCGTCACAACGAGGTCCTTGAAACATACCGCAGTGGCGGTACAGCACTTTACATAAACAATGATTACACACATACACAAATTACACTCAATTCACCTTTACAAGCAGTAGCTTGTACTTTGCGTTTTCATGGTAGGAACATAGATGTATGTTGATTATATATTCCACCATCTACAGGTAACACAAACATTTTGACATAATTAGGAAACCTCATAGCGCAATTCAAAAACCCTTTCATTTTACTTGGCGATTTTAACGCCCATAGCCCAGCGTGGAATAGAACACGCACACTTCCAGACACCCGCGGACGCATAGTTGAACACGTCTAAGACAGACACAATTTAGTATTATTTAACACCGGTGAGCCAACATTTTTCCACCTCGGTCACCATACAGAAACTGCCAATGATTTAACAATTTGCTCTCCAGCCCTGGGCAACGATTTTGATTCGACAATGGACACAGACATTCATGATAGCGATCACTACCCAATTCAATTAGTACCGACCATTTCAACAACTGCCGATACTACACCAAGTTTTATTCCTCGCTGGAAACTTTCGAGGGCCTACTGGACCAAATTTGAGGAGCTTTCGTCTTTACAATACAACCCGGACATTTATCCAGTACAAAACATTCATTTAATTACCAACACACTTTTACAAGCAGCGTCTGCAACAATTCCACTGACAAAACCTATCACAAAACGAACCCCAATCCCCTGGTGGTCCATAAAAGTTTCCCAAGCAATAGCCACGAGAAAACGAGCATTTAGAAAATATTTACGCCATCCCGACCAACAAAATTTAATCAACCGGAACCATGAACGTGCAAGAACACGCTGCATTATACGCAACGCTAGTCGCCGTTCATGGGCAAATTACCTTCAGCAGCTCACTTTCGACACACGTTAAGCAAAATATGGGGATTAATCCGCCATTTGAGCGGACGATCCCCATTTAGATCACTACCGGCCCTCAAACTTCACAATACACCATTACCGAACCCCAAGCAATAGTAAACACCATAGCGGATATCATTGCCCACCATAGCTCCGACAACCACAGACCGGGTTTCATAGAAAATGCACTACACACTTTTTACCTCGATCCCGCACAATTTGATTCTGATAACACAGAAATATATAATTCTCCTTTTCAAATTTATGAACTTGATGCAGCCATTTCCTCCGCCGGCAATACTTCAGTAGGGCCCGACAACTTACATTATTATTTTTTTCAGACATTTACCGGATCACACCAAACCTTGCACTTTGCACACCTTTAATTCACTATGGACAACTCATACCTTCCCGAAACTTGGAAAGAATCTTTCATTATACCCATCCCAAAACCTGGCAAGGACCATAGTAACCCCAGTCATTTTCGACCCATTGCACTCACCAGTTGTTTAGGAAAACTTTTTGAACGCGTAGTTATAAAAAGATTGACCTGGCACCTGGAAACAAATTCTCTTCTATCTCACTTTCAATGTAGTTTTCGACGAGGACGCAGCACCATAGATCATCTTATTCGGTTAGAGACAGACATCCGTCAAGGCTATACAAAACATGAACACACTATCGCAGTATTTTTAGACATAAGCAAAGCGTACGATATGGTTTCGAAACCCGAATTACTCTTCAAAACTCAACAACTCGGTATAAAAGGACATTTAGCACATTGTTTAGTAGGTTCTTTTATCTGGTTCTCGTCGATTCCACATTATGTGCCGGTCAGCCATTTCCGTTCCCCATTTTCTTCAGAATGGCCTATCACAGGGAAGTTGTCTGTCACCATTATTTTTTTAAAACATTTTTATTATTAATGATCTTTTCGATGACATGCCTGCCAATATATCATATTTACTATTTGCAGACGACAGCGCAAGTTGGTGCTCCGGGAAAAAAAACGAACATTGTTTAATTCGCTTACAAAACACACTGGACAGAATACACGAATGGTCCCTGAAGCATGGTTTCATTTTTCGGCCCCAAAATATGCAACACTGATATTTAGTAAATCAACACCCTGCCCAAACCCAGACACACCGCTTCACCTCGGAAACAATGATATACCTTTTTCAAATTCGTTTGAATTTCTTGGTATTATTTTTGACCGTAGACTTTGAATGCACACACATATCAAACACACCCAGAACAAATGTTTTCACCGACTGAATTTATTTCGATGCATCACTTCTTCATCACTTGGAGCCGACCGTCATACACTTCTACTACTTTACAAATCTTTAGTTCTACCCATAATTGAATATGGATCCGTAGTATATACCGGTGCTAGCACATCCTCCTTACACATTTTAGACTCCATTCAAAATAAATTTATCCGTATCGCACTCGGTGCAATGACTACTTCACCCATCATTTCTTTAGAAGCCGAATCGGGAATTCCTCCACTAGCTCTCCGTAGAATACAGCAAACACTTAGGTACGCCTTCAAAATTCAATTTCACGCAAACCACCCCACACACGCGTCATTACAAACTCTCCCAAATTTACATCATGATTATTTAGGTCCGGCCGAAAAACGAACTGGTCTCACTATAGTTTCTCGAGTCAAAACATTTTCTGAACAACTTCATTTCACTATTCCACGCATTACTTCTCTTTCTCCACCAACTACACCACCGTGGCAGATGGCCGAACGACACATTTATTATCTAACCACCACCCAAAGACCACAACTTTGTCCAGAATATGCAAAACAAAAACTTCACCGATTTCGTTCTCGTTATCGTCATGTTCCTTTTGTTTTTACCGATGGATCAAAAGACGCCAACCTCACTGGAAATGCCATTGTTTCGGATACACACACAAAACAGCATCGCTTGCCAAACGGAACCTCAATTTTCATCGCAGAATTGTACGCCATTCTCATTGCTCTTCGCTATTTCCGCAACCGTTCAATTTGTCATCCCATACGCAGTGTTGTTGTTTGTTCCGACTCCAAATCTGTTCTTCAATCACTTTCTTCACTCTCTTTTTCGCACCATTGCCATATCTCCATTTATGATACCCTTGACATACTTTATCTGATGGGCGTGAAGGTCCGTTTCCTGTGGGTGCCCAGCCACTGCGGCATCCCAGGAAACGAAGAAGCCGACAAATTAGCCAAAGCATCATTACACCTCCAAAACATCACAGAAATTCCACCAAATTTTGAAGGCATTAAATCATCAATACAACAGAGCATTCGACATTTTTGGAACCAAAACTGGACACAAAACACAAACCATACACAATTACGCTTCATAAAAACTGCCGTCGATACCTGGATCACATCATATCCAAAAAACCGACACGAAGAAAAAGTCCTATCACGTTTACGCATCGGCCATACTTTTCTTACCCATCGATTTATATACACGGCTTCATCTCGACCTTCATGCCCATCATGCAACACATATCTTACAGTTCCACATATTCTCCTTCATTGTCAGAAGTACCAAGGCCCACGAAAAACACTGACGGATTTTTGCCATACACACAAAATTCCTCTTACTCTGCCTACACTATTAGGGGATGATCATCCATTTCTCATCAAACTACTTTTCAATTTTCTCCGCAATACAAATCTGTTCCAAGATTTATAACTTAATTATTTAGCATAACACAATATACGACCTTCAATATACCAGGAGGTGCTGAGTTGACATCAAAAGTAACGATACAGATTATACTTTATTACTCAACGTTTCGGCCAGGGGCCATCGTCAGGAGTGATGAAAAAAGCTCAAGCGTAAAAATTGAAAAAAGCACGCGGGAAAAAAAGCGTGCAAAAAGACACGTGGAATGCAGAAAAGCCTCCTCAGTGATGCAGACACTCACAGAAACTCCAAACCAGAAACAAACTATGTCAAGAAGGAATCCTCTGAGGAAGCCCGAGCCGATGGTCCATATACATATCGATGCATACACACACGCACATATATAGCATGATAGTTTGAAGTTTGCTAACTTGTTTACGGACCCGCTGGCTACTGGAGCTGCGATGAATTAAAACCTTGGAGACTATGAATCTGGCCTCGGGCTTCCTCAGATGATTCCTTCTTGACATAGTTTGTTTCTGGTTTGGAGTTTCTGTGAGTGTCTGCAACACTGAGGAGTTTTTTTCTGCATTCCACGTGTCTTTTTGCACGCTTTTTTGCCCGTGTGCTTTTTTCAATTTTTAAGCTTGAGCTTTTTTCATCACTCCTGACGATGGCCTCTGGCCGAAACGTTGAGTAATGAAGTATAATCTTTATCGTTACTTTTGATGTCAACTCAGCACCTCCTGGTATATTGAAGGTCGTATATTTTCTTTACGCGCAATGTCTAAAACCCAGGAGCATCTAAGAGCCATTCTTCGTTGTATTAAACAATGTTATAACAGTGGCGACTTCACGGAAGAAATGGCCCAATTTGCAATTTTGCATCAAAAGCTAGGACGTGTCGAAGAACGGATCATCTTCCTCATCAACTGCAGACAGGAAAGGCTCTACCCCAGATTCATAGTCTCCAAGGTTTCAATTCATCACAGCTCCAGTAGCCAGCGGGTCCGTAAACAAGTTAGCAAACTTCAAGCTATCATGCTATACATGTGCGTGAGTGTATGCATCGATATGTACTTGGGCCATCGGCCCGGGCTTCCGCAGAGGATTCCTTCTTGACCTAGTTTGTTTCTGGTTTGGGGTTTCTGTGAGTGTCTGTACCACTGAGGAGGCTTTTCTGCATTCCACGTGTCTTTTTGCACGCTTTTTTTCCCGCGTGCTTTTTTTCAATTTTTAAGCTTTAGCTTTTTTCATCACTCCTGACGATGGCCCCTGGCCGAAACGTTGAGTAATAAAGTATAATCTTTATCGTTACTTTTGATGTCAACTCAGCACCTCCTGGTATATTAAAGGTCGTATATTTTCTTTACACGCAATGTCTAAAACCCAGGAGCATCTAAGAGCCATTCTTCGTTGTATTAAGCATAACACAATATACATTTTCTCATTATGGCACGAAATGGCCTGAGGAGGCCAAAGTGCCCAACCCAACAAAAGTCAAAATAACCTACCAAACTTATACATCATTTGAAAGAGGAAGATATATATAATGCAACAAAATAGTTGTGATTTGCCAAGGTCAACTATATTATATGTTAAATGTTATAGTTTACATATATTATATGTTAACTCGTGTCCTTGTACTAACTTATGACCTTTTTTGAAGCAGTCTTTTCTTATTTTTTTTTCACCAAGCATCACTCCAAATGTCTAACTGATGACGTCAATATTTTCTTGTAAAGCCGACTTCGTAATGGGTTACTGATGTGAAATGTCAGGGCCTGACCTGACCTTCAGACAATGTAAATATGAGTGACTATGAACATAGCCAATATGAGTGTTATTTCAAAGTTGTTCACTCATACAACACGATACTGACATTCTTAGGTAAGTCAGAGATCTGATAGATCATACATGGGTCAGTGGTCTTACCTCGAAATAGTAGCTTCATGTGCATTGCAGAATGTGACCGATATGGGTCTCATTTTAAAGCACTCTTCTCATAAATTAAGATCAGTTCAGATCAGATCAGAACAGAGGTCACAGCGGTCACACATGGATCAGTGACCCGACTCCAAAATGAAGGTTGTTATGCATTATAGAAGGTATTCGGTATGGGTGTCATTGATAATAGTTTGTCCAGAGAGTACGACAGTGCGAAAATTCGTCATGTGAGGTCACTTCGTCTATGTCACACCTCTCACCATTTTCGGCTGCATCACACCTCTCATCGCTTTCGTTTGCATCGTATCTCTCATCGTCTGTCGTGGCGGCCGCGCCACCACTGTGTGTTGGTACTGCGTCCATCTGCCGGCAACACTTGTTCGAAGGCTAGGATAGCGACATGGAAAACAGTGAAAACATGCCTGTTTGGCGGACCGATCACGCTCAAATAAAAACGAACACTTCTTGGAATGGCATATATGTCAACAATAAAAATGCATGCACGTCGTGGTAGACGAAATGACCATTGAGTGCATCTGACATCGAACTCAGACTTGGCCGATCTGCATACACCCTTGAATAGTCATGATATTTGTATATATTCTCTAAGGATCGCGTGCGAAACCACACGTCGCTTACTTTCCATTTATTGGCACACGGCAAAGTAATATCAATCTGTGTTCAGACAATCCACCGTGGAGTGGGTGTCGAGATAATAACACGAGCTCCACAGCCCGGTCTCATATTGCAGCTAAATGACTGAGGGCATGCGCCAGGAAAAAAGCAGGCGGCGCTGACTGGAAACTAACTGATGTGGATCAACTTACGATTGTGTCAACTAAGCTCCACGGGTACCCGGGATATCTTGGATGCTCTCGGTTCTGAGCGACCTTACACGCATATCTTGCTGCCAGTAGTGTACGGTGCAGTGGAGAATAACAGGAGATTGATGCGACTTCGACGAAAAATGACGGAACATGCCTCTACAAGTCTGTTCCTGGAGCCGTCTTCGGTAGGACCAGGACTTGTTGCTTTTTCAGAAGGCATACACCGACACATGGGAAGGGATATTGTGTTTCAAAGCTCTAATGCGAACATTTCAGAAAAGAACTACAGCCTCCATGGACGGCCGCGGGTCTGACCCTCCTTTGCCCCCGGTTGGAAACAGCGCTAGGAAAACGAGTCGGGTGTGATATCTCTAACAGAGCAGTGTCACGCCCAAAAAAGGCAGCGATGACATAGACATGTGCCACAAGCACATTCAGACATTGGATGCACTAAGATGCACTATGGCATGGCACATACATACGCAATATGTAACTCCGACAAAAAACATATCGCAAATGCCCCAGTATAATATGCGTAACGAAACCAGAATCACACAGCGCATGGTCGTAGCGAAGCTAGACACCCATAGCTAGCGAAACTAGAACCTATCGATATGAGCACGATCGTGGAAGGAGTGAAAACAGCAAATACTGGTTTATCGATGAGAACAACAGCAACAAATGGACCGAAATCCCAGAAGGATTTCATACCAATAGCTCTATTTTGCAGAACTACTTTCAGTGGTGTGGTTCTTTTCTCTCTTTCTTTCTCTCTCTCTCTCTCTCTCTCTCTCTTTCTCTCTCCCTTTCTCCCTCTCTCTCTCTCTCTTTTTGTGGCTGCCTAGGTAGTCACACTATTGTCGGGCACCCACAACAATTTGCGAGTATTCGCTGGAGTCCGACAGCCGACTTTTCACACCTGAGCGTGCACCAGGTGAAGTTGACTAACCACCTGCTCTGGTTTCGCAATCGCTTTCTGAGAATTCACGCCCATGACTGCCCTGCCTTAACTGGAGCACACGCATCGCAAGCCTCACGACCTAATAATGGCAAAGTTCTATCCTTTGCGATGGACACAACACAACGTGGCCAACCGCCACACAGTCATGACTATCAACATAAGCTCAGACGGAGAAGCGGCGACAACTGCCGGCAGGGCGGTGCGCCCTACTGCTGACCTCGGCTACGGTCAGCACGCGACGGCGGTCGGGTCTCGGTCGACCCGCGCACCGCCTCTGCCGGCCGCGTCTGCTGCCGGCTATCCTTGAGGATCTCCTCGATGGAGTAGGCGCAGCGGCGCTTGGTGCGGCCCTCCTCGCTGGCGTTGTCCTGGTGGCCGTGGGCGGCCAGGGCAGCGGCGGCGGCGGCCGCCGCCGCCGACTGGTTCAGCGTGGCCACGTACGAGTAGTAGCAGCGGGACGCCAGGTGGTAGTAGGCGGCTGGGTTGAGAGGCGGCGCCAGCGCCGTCGACACCGTCTCCAGGGGCGCACCCAGGCCGACGGCGGGGGGCGGCGCCGCCCACAGCGCCGCCATCGGCACATCTGAGAGGGCGCTGGGACCTGCCGGGGAGGAGGGGGGTCAGTACTACTGGGACCTTCCGGGGAGGAGAGGGGTCAGTACTACTGGGACCTGCAGGGGAGGAGAGGGGTCAGTACTACTGGGACCTGTCGGGGAGGAGAGGAGTCAGTACTACTGGGACCTGCAGGGGAGGAGAGGGGTCAGTACTACTGGGACCTGCCGGGGAGGAGAGGGTTCAGTACTACCGGGACCTGCAGGGGAGGAGAGGGGTCAGTACTACTGGGACCTGTCGGGGAGGAGAGGAGTCAGTACTACTGGGACCTGCCGGAGAGAAGAGGGTCAGTGCTACTGGGACCTGCCGGGGAGGAGAGGGATCAGTACTACTGGGACCTGCCGGGGAGGAGAGGGGTCAGTACTACTGGGACCTGCCGGGGAGGAGAGGGGTCAATACTACTGGGACCTGCCGGGGAGGAGAGGGGTCAGTACTACTGGGACCTGTCGGGGAGGAGAGGGGTCAGTACTACTGGGACCTGCTGGGGAGGAGAGGGGTCAGTACTACTGGGACCTGCCGGGGAGGAGAGGGGTCAGTACTACTGGGAGGGACCTGCCGGGGAGGAGAGGGGGTCAGTACTACTGGGACCTGCCGGGGAGGAGAGGGGTCAATGCTACTGGGACCTGCCGGGGAGGAGAGGAGTCAGTACTACTGCGATCTACCGGGGAGGAGAGGGGTCGGTACTATTGGAACCTGCTGGGAGGGACAGGGGTCAGTACTACTGGGACCTGCTGGAAAGGGGAGGGGTCAGTACTACTGGGACCTGCCGGGGAGGAGAGGGGTCAGTACTACTGGGACCTGCCGGGGAGGAGAGGGGTCAATGCTACTGGGACCTGCCGGGGAGGAGAGGAGTCAGTACTACTGCGATCTACCGGGGAGGAGAGGGGTCGGTACTATTGGAACCTGCTGGGAGGGACAGGGGTCAGTACTACTGGGACCTGCTGGAAAGGAGAGGGGTCAGTACTACTGGGACCTGCCGGGGAGGAGAGGGGTCAGTACTACTGGGACCTGCCGGGGAGGAGAGGGGTCAATGCTACTGGGACCTGCCGGGGAGGAGAGGAGTCAGTACTACTGCGATCTACCGGGGAAGAGAGGGATCAGTACTATTGGAACCTGCTGGGAGGGACAGGGGTCAGTACTGCTGGGACCTGCTGGAAAGGGGAGAGGTCAGTACTACTGGGACCTGCCGGGGAGGAGAGGGGTCAATACTACTGGGACCTGTCGGGGAGGAGAGGGATCAGTGCTACTGCGCCAGCCTCGAGAAGAGAGAAGTGAGGATGCCACTGGGGCTCGCTGAAGAAGAGAGGGGTTGATACCACTGGAACAGCCCGCGAAAGGAGATACGCGAGGCTACCACTTGTATCACCAAGGGGTGGGGGCTTCATGAGGGTAACGCCGGGAAGTGCCGGAAGTGTGGGCCAGGGCTTGGATGTAGCATACAAACATGAATATACACCAAATACTAACAGTTTTTGCGCACTCATGATTATTATGGTTGCAGGCTCGGGGTCATTTTAGAGGACAATAGTTAACCGAAATCAGATCCCATATCATCTACAGGTATCACAGACTGAAAACGATTGCTAGCGATTTGCGCCAAGCGCAAACATTTCCTTTCCAGAGGACCCGTGGCGCCGTCAAGCAGGATATTTAGGAAACAGGCATCCATGAAAACACTAAAAATAAATTTCAGTGGTTAATTGATGTTTTTAAGACAGTAATTATGTTCTAAGATACTACATTCGTATAGGTATATCTTGCATGTTACCTACACATATGAATTCGACAATTAATATCGATGCAAAGCAGCAACACAAGTGAAGCACCCCTTGGTGCATACACATGCTCATGTGAAATACCACATGCAGCTTAAAGTAACGCATATTGCAGTTCGTCCGGCACAACATAAGACAAATAGATTTACCACGAATCCGTCAATGCAGAACCCAGATCCTTTTCATTGCTTTATGTCCCATCATCTGGGAGGTGAAGCCCCTGTAAATGTAACGGATAATCGAAGAGCTGCTTTTCATACCTTGTCTTGTATATAAAAGGGCACGTTTTTACACTGATTCGCCCCCTAATGTGAAGAATAGACTAATGGGCTACATTAATACATATAATAGTAGGAGATCGGAAACATATCCCAACCGTCACTATTACGATTACCCAAAGGTGCCTACCTAGAAACAACATTTATGCAGGGCTTTTCGGGAAGAGTGGTTTCCTCCCACCTGTAACTCGGTGGTTGGGCACCCATATTGATTTCTGGCTCGAATGTGTTGGTGGCATATTTTGGTGGACTATGGTCAGGCGCGCACCCAGGATTATTCCATGGGGGGGGGGCCCGGACCGAAAAGGGCACTTGGCCAGCTTCAAAGGGCACTTGACCGGCTCCAAAAGGGCACTTTGCGGCCCGGGGTACACTGGAAGGTTTGTTGACCGGGGGGGCGGCAGGCAATTTGTTTAAAATTGCTAGAAAAAATGCTTTTTTGGCCGGAATGTCCCAAATTTAGCCCTAAAATCACCTGCCTTATGATAAGGCAGGTGATTTTTGGGCTAAATTTGGGACATTCCTGCCAGGAGGGCACTTTTCGGTCAAAAGGGCACTTTTGGCCAAAAGGGCACTTTGGTCTCATGGGGGGGGCCGGGCCCCTGGGCCCCCCCTCCGGTGCGCCACTGACTATGGTGCATGGCAGGAATACAGTTTCGCCGTAATCAGTGGGGAATACCTCAATGAATAATAAGAGCACAGGCAAGGTGGGGTCAAATTGTCCCCTTCTCCGGCCTTTTCTGCAATGCCTACGACCGAAACCGGCGAGAGCTCTACTCTTTATGATATGTGGAAATAAATATCAGGTGTGGAGTCATATTATAATATGATTGGGGAAGGGGCCTCAAGCAGGTGAAGCTCAACTTGATCGATTGTGCGCCAATAGTGCGCCAATAGCAAAAAGGGTTAAGAGTGGAAATTATTCAGGTTGGCGGGGAGGGAACTTTTGGGGTAAAAAAAAGACAAAAAGTTGCACCCTTAATCAATTCCAAGCAACATCGACTCCGCCACGGCAAAACTGTACCGAGGATGTTCGAGGACGTAGGTGCATTCTTTCCATGCAAAGTCCGTGGTGTTAGACTTAAACAACATTGAGTGGTCTGTCCGTCTCAACACCAATGGTGGCGAAAATCATGCCAGGCACATAGCTTAGCGTTTCAGATGTGAACATTTGCCATAACTTTGCCGTTGGCGGCCCATCAAAGTTCGCAAGCTGGTTTCGGGTCAGGCAGGTTCGTCAGTGGCGGATGAGTACCAGAATATAGTTCCACAAAATAAACCGCAAAGTAACAATATTTGCAATTCATCAGTGCAAGTAACAATAAAATGGACATCTGCTGACAAGCCAACTTTAATAAATGAACTTTGCAGAACATTTCATTGCGATATAGTTGCATGAATTGTAATTATATACTTCCCGGATACATTAGTGAGCATCCTGACGCGCTTGACGCAAGTGAGTAATTAAGAGTTTTTGAATATTATGAACAAACCACAAGTTTTCTTTCTTTCGTCGAAGCCCATTATGTACGCATTACCATTGCATCTGGCGAGCTCGGATCGCCTGTTCCTTTTTACCGCTGCTCTAATATCGATGACAGAGAAGTAAGCTCCAGTTTTGTTTCCTCTTCCAGATTTCTTCCCTCTTTCAGTGTACTAGTGGCCACTCACTGCTCCCGTGCATTGCTTGCGGCCAGGGGCGTCGCCACCGGTGGGGTGGGGCAGAGGGGACCGCCCCCCCCCCGCCGTGAGACTGGGAGGGGGGGGGCTGCCCCCTTAAATTTGAGGAGGCCCTATCCGGAAATGCATAGGAAAAAAGGTGAGCAAGGAGGCCGACGAGACAAAAGATCATGCTGTCAAGGAGGCCCCAAGACTGGCAAAGAGGCCCCCGGGAAATCTAATCAGGTCCCTATAAGATAGGGGACGGTTTGGGGGGGGGGCCAACTTTCGGTTTTCGGCGTCAGCCCCTCCCCTCCCCCTCCTCCAGTGGCGTACGTAGGAATTGCATCAGGGGAGGGGTCGAACGGATTTGGAGGGTGCCTATTCTCCCACTATGTTTGGTCAAAAGCACCGGATTTCGACCACTATTTGGCAAAGGGACCCATTTAATTTTTATTTTATTAAAATAAAATACAAATTCACAACATAATTGCCTGTGTAGGGGCCCCACCCTACCTCCACCGTTTCTATGTTACCGGATTTGTGTTCTTGCTTACCAAAACGTTCACGTTCACGTTCAACGTCTTGTACCACGTCAACGTTCGTGCACGTATACACACTGGCGGATCCGATTTTGTCAACTCTTGCTGTAAGCAGAACTTGAGCAGCATGGAACATTCGATGTGTGTCAGAATCTGGATCCGCCAGTGTACCTCCTCTTGCTATTCTTCTTGAAAAAAATCAGTCAATGTAGCCTGTCTCTTCATCTTAGCAACCCCAACACTAACATACGAAACATGCTGCTCAACTGGGCTCAACTGGTCACTCGCACAAACCTCCTCTTCAAATTCCGCTTTCGAAATCTGGCTCACTGGGTCCGCTTGCCCGTTACTGGCTAAACAAACTTCATGAACCTATCTGATGAAGGAATAAGGAAACTGCTGATTTCGTCATCTCTTGCTGTAAGCAGAACTTCAACAGCATAGAACCCTCGATGTGTCAGAATCTACTATCCTACCATATTGTGCTTCCAAACAATTATAGCAAAATACCTTTAAAATTGGAGATTATTTCACCCGGAACGCTATTTTTTAACCTCAGCAAAGGTTACTGCATTTTAATTCAGTTTACTTTTGTTGGTTTGTGGGGGCCAAAAGACACTATCCCCCCCCCCTTTGAAGCGCTTGGGGGGGGGGGGCCATGGCCGGAATTCCCCCCCCCCCCCTGGATCCGCCAGTGCCCAAGATGGAAGAGGAGGCCCCTACAATAGATAATAAGGAATGCTAGGAGGTACTTCTCCGAACGCAAGAGGGAGCCCCAAGATGGGTAAGAAGGTCTCCGCAGGAATGAGAGAAGGCCACTAAGACCAGCCAGATGAGGCCCATATTTTGGAAGAGGAGGACCATAGGAGAGAAGATTTGGAACTATGATGCAAAAGCAGCCTGCTAAGAGGATAATGAGGCTCAAAACACAGGTGAGGAGGCTTCCAAGACGTGAGAGGAGGTCCCTAATTTGAAAAAGGAGTCACCTATGAGAGGATAGGAGGCACCAGAAATCAAGAGAGTGTCAACAATTGGCACGGAGGCCCCCAGGATTGCAAAGGAGGCCCCCATGATTGCACAGGAGGCCCCAATACGGGAAGGGAGGCCACAGACAATTATAAGAGGCCCTAAGACGGAACAGAAAGCCAGTTGATATGAGATGGGGTTTCGGAGACGCAAAAGCAGGCCCCAAAGTGGGTAAGGTTCCACCAAGATAGAAACGGATGATCCAGAAACGTGGCAGGAGGCACCTAATTCGGAAGAGGACGACACAGGATTGGAAATGAGACCCCATGATGAACGAGGATTCCCCTAAAACAGGAGAGAAAAACCATTAGATAAGATGGATGGCTCCCAGGCGAGAAAGAAGACTCCAACACGGGTAAAACGGTCACCAGGAGATGACAAGGCAACTGAGATATAAAAGGTTGCTTGTAATTTGGAAGATGAAGCACCTGGGAGAGAAGAGGAGTCCACCAGGAGATAAGAGGCCACCCTTAAAATGGGCAAAGCTCGAATCAAAGCACAGAGCAGGAAGCCCCCAAGACGTGAGAGGAGGCCCCTAATTTAAAAAAGAAGGCCTCTAGAAGAGAAAAGGAGGCCCCTGCCGGACTCGAGAGAAGTCCCTCAAGACGGAGTAGGCGGTCTCCAGGGCCGAATGAGGTCCCGAAGACCGGAAAGAGTTCCCAGGAAATGAGAGGAGGCCCTTAAGATGGGAGTTGGTAGCAGGTATGGAAGAAGGTGAGGTTTACAAAATTGAAGATCCCTCAAGACGGGTAAGGCTTTGCCAGGACAAAGGAGGCCCACGAGGCGTGGCAGGAGCCCGTAATTTGGCAGAGAATGCCCCTGGAGCATGAGAGGACGCCCCATACCATGCTAAAGGGGCCCCAGGATGTAGGAGGAGGCCCTCCAAGACGGGAGAGGAGTGTCATTGAATATGGAGGAGGGTAAGACACAAGAGGAGACATCCAAAACCAGTAAAGAGGCTCCAGGAAATGAGACGAGACTCCTAAGATGCGAGAGGAGGCCTATAATTTGCAATAAGAAGTCCCTAAGATATGGTAGGAGTCGTGCCGGGTACTTGAAAATCACGGTGTGAGCCCAAAAAGATCCGGCCGGGGCCCCTGAAAATCACGCTGAGCCTGGGGGTACCAAAAAGTCACGCCCGGACCATGAAAATCACGCTAGGGGCACGACAGGTCGTACCGTTCCCCAACAGTCTCATTGGGACACAAATGAAGCCGGGGCAACGAAAAACAATCCGGACATTGATAATCACTCTGGGACCCCAACAATGGTGCCAAAACCGTCCAAATCGTATTGGACCCCCCAAAAGTGTCGAGGTCACTAAAACTCGCGCTAGGGATCCAAGCAAATGACGTCGGGATACAAAGGATAACATTGGACTAAAAAAAAGTCGCGTCGCAGCCCTTCAAAATCACACTGGAGGTCCAGAAGATCGCGCCGGGCCCCCAAAAGTTGCAGCTTCCCCAAAAATCAATTATCAACCGGAATGTCATTCTGCGGCCTCAAAAATCGCGTCAATGTCCCCCAAAAACACGTTGGGCACCGAGAAAAACCGTGTCAGGGCACCGAAAAAAAATCGTGCCGGGGCCACCAAAAGTCGCGCTGGGGCCACCAAAATTCGCGTCGGTCCACCAGAATTCGCGTCGGTCCACCTGAATTCGCGCAGGGGGCTCCAAATAAATACGGCGGGCCCCAGAAAACTCGCTCCGAGGCCCGAAAATCTGCCACAGGAACCGCCAAGATCGCGTTGGGGCCACAGCTAAGCACAACGCGGCCTGCAAACTCAAACCAGTCCCCCAAAATATCGCGCTCGGGACCCACAATTCCCATCGGTAGTCCCAAAATTTGATCTGGGCATCGGGCTCCCCAAAATTGGCGTCTAGGCCCCACATAAGCACAGTGTGACTCTCAAAATCGCACAGGTATCCGAAAAAAAAATCAAGCCGGAGCACTCCAAAATATGGAGGGATTCCCAAAAATATATGTCCGGGTCACGAAAATGGCTCTGGAGCATCGAACATATCATCAGATGCCTTCACAAATCGCGTACGGCCCCGAAAAACATCGGAGCTCGAAAAAATCGAAGTGAGATACCAAAACATGGCACCAGGAGCTCGAAAAATCAGGCCGGGATTCGGACTTTAAAGAAAATTCAGAAGAGATCAACAAAAATCGCGTTGAGCCTAGAAAACTGGCGTTGGGTCTCAGGAACCACGCGCCTGGGCGCGATAAGTCGCGTTGGGACCCAGAAAAATCGCACCGAAGCAACAAAATCGTACTGGGGCCCCACAAATGTGCGTCAGAATCCTCAAATAAACACAGCGGAACCCTAGGAGCACAACGGGGCCGAAAGTGCAACTGGCCCTCCAGAGTCCCGCAAAAAGCGACAGGGCCTTAAAACATGCGTTGTCGCACAAAATATACATTCTGGGAGCTCTAAAGAAATACATCGGAAGTTCTCAAGGTATACAGGTGCCATGCGACTGCAAAAGGGCCTGAAAAAGAGACTGGGGACGCAAAAAGCAACATGGTCCCAAAACGAACAAAAAGACCGGGCAACACATCGGGATCTTTGAAAACGCCCCGATACCTAAAGAAAATCCTCAGTGCACGAACAAAAACAACAAAACTATAAAACGAGCAGGGGTTTCGAAGATGTGTTGGGCCCCTAACAAAAATGGTTTGGAGCCCTAAGATACATCCGTAGACGAAGAAAGACGAAACGGGTCCAAAAAAGAACACAGAGGCAGGGCCTCGGTTCGGTAGCCAATCTGGGAGCATATTTAATCAAGGATATGAGGTGCATCAAAGCTCAGGGGGTATCCGCATTTTTAACCACCATAAAATATGGGCAGAAGGGAACTAATGATCGAACTTAGTTAATCGAATTTTGCAGCAAACGCCCATACGAAGCATTCCATCACGTCAAATATGGCGCAAGTCTATCATGTGGCATCAATTAGCAAAACGTAAGAGGCCTAGCAGAAACCGTAGCATCGCACGAAGTGTGACGAATGCGTCGAATGTGCAAGATGGGTGTGCACGTACACGAACGTTGGCGTCGTGGCGATGGGCGCTATGAACTGGAATGTCTGAAATTGGGAAATTTTACATTTTAAAGTGATTTGCATAGGTGTAATTTCAGTAGTGTGAGGCGTCTTATCAAGGGATACCAAAATAAAACCATAGGACAGGGTGGGGGAGTTAGGGTTGAAATCCGAAGAATCAGAAACAATAGTGGTAGTTTAGCCCCCTCCACAGGACAATTCAGTTGATCACTAATTATTTTATTTCAAAAGGTCCCCTTTGACAAAATAGTGGTAGAAATCCGAGGACTTTTTTTAATGGGGTACGTGAACCCCCTTCAAATACGTTTGCCCGTCCCCCTTGACGCAAGTATAGGTACGCTACTGGTCCCCCAATAATTTTCAGAAGCATACGCCCATGGGGCATAGCCAACACTGAGGGGGCAAATTCCCTCTCACAAGCACTCATAACAACACCGATACCCACTGGTGGATCCAGGGGGGGGGGGGGGGCATTCCGGCCATGCCCCCCCCCAAGCGCTTCAAAGGGGAGGCCATAGTGTCTTTTGGCCCCCCAAACCAACAAAAGTAAACTGAATTAAAATGCAGTAACCTTTGCTGAGGTAAATAAATAGCGTTCCTGGTGAAATAATCTCCAATTTTAAAGGTATTTTGTTATAATTGTTTGGAAGCACAATATGGTAGGATAGTAGATTCTGACACATCGAGGGTTCTATACTGTTGAAGTTCTGCTTACAGCAAGAGATGACGAAATCAGCAGTTTCCTTATTCCTTCGTCAGATAGGTTCATGAAGTTTGTTTAGCCAGTAACGGGCAAGCGGACCCAGTGAGCCAGATTTCGAAAGCGGAATTTAAACAGGATGATTTGTGCGAGTGACCAGTTGAGCCCAGTTGAGCAGCATGTTTCGTATGTTGGTGTTGCTAAGATGAAGAGACAGGCTACATTGACTTATTTTTTATCAAGAAGAATAGCAAGAGGAAGTACACTGGCGGATCAAGATTCTGACACACATCGAAGGTTCCATGCTGCTCAAGTTCTGCTTACAGCAAGAGTTGACAAAATCGGATCCGCCAGTGTGTATACGTGCACGAACGTTGACGTGGTACAAGACGTTGAACGTGAACGTGAACGTTTTGGTAAACAAGAACAAAATCCGGTAACATAGAAACGGTGGAGGTAGGCTGGGGCCCCTACGCAGGCAATTATGTTGTCAATTTGTTTTTGTTTTTTGTTTTTTTGTTTGTTTTTTAATGGGCCACTTTGCCAAATAGTGGTCGAAATCCGGTGCTTTTAACCAAAAATAGTGGGAGAATAGGCACCCTCCAAATCCGTTCGACCCCACCCCTGACGCAATTCCTACGTACGCCACTGGGGGAGGGGGAGGGGAGGGGCTGACGCCGAAAACCGAAAGTTGCCACCACCCCAAACCGGTGGGCTAGATCCGCCAGTGCCGATACCTCATATAAAATTGGAGGAATGATGATTTTAAATGTATTTTCTTCCTACAAACTTGTCTTCTGTGATTACGGCCTGCATGATTACAGCCTTCCCAGCTTCAATACCTTCTCAACAACGTCATTTACAAAGCTGTACAACACAGCGAAAACCATTAGCGTGGCGGTGTAGAATTTGAAGGTTTTGCGTTATTCATGCATTGCAATTGTTACATTGTTGCATTTTCATTCATACATTGTTGTTCAATGCTTGTTCTTGCCGTGAATTTATTCACTGATTATTTATTATGTGCCAGGTGCCTTGCAGCCAGCACCAAATATTATACAAAATAAATAAATCCCTAAGATGGCGATCAGAAAACCAACTCAATCAACTTCTCGTTGTCACCTTCGCGAAATTGTCGTCCTAGGACTGATAAATAGTCGTTTAAGCTTGCTTATGACATCAAGCTGATGGGAATGACTGATGAACAGTAGTGATGAATCTAACTAAATTCAGTTAGACTTGGTGGACATAGAAGTGCGTTGATCAATGGGAGATATCTTTAAGATATACTCAGCACCAGCCTCGCCAGCTCGCTGCAATCTAGAGGCCAGGGGAAGATTCTTCTGGTTGAGAAAGCATTAAAACATTGGTTTGTTTTGGCACTTAGGTATTTATCCACGTATTACTTATGTATACTCTGGTATGGCTCAATTCTCAGCGAAGAAAAAGAAGATTATTGACATTTCGTGTTGCGTAAATGATGCACCATGCCAAGAACAACCAAGACATCAATATGCAATCATGTTTCCCATTCTGGAACCATACTAAAAGCCATAAAAAAAACAATAGGAGGCCCTAACACAGTGGAGGCCCCCTTTCGGGGAGCAGGAGGCCCCCTTTCAACATTGCCCCCCCCCCCCCCCTGGAAGTATTTCGTGGCGACGCCACTGCTTGCGGCAAGACTGCATCGGTCCCAGCAACTTCCCACAGAGCGCCACGCGTGTCGTTAGCGGTCGTTGACGGCTTACGGCAAGACTGCACCGGCCCCAGCGACTTCCTGCAGTACGCTACAGCACACGAGTCGTTAGAGGGCGCCAGGTTGGCCGCCGTCCGTGCGTCGTCACTCGTCAGCTGACGCGGCATCTCCCGACGGCCGGTTAGATGTCGCTGTGGTGCCGTTTTGGCGCCGCTGTGGTGCCGCTGTGGTGCCGCTGTGGTGCCGCTACACGGGGCAGGTGAACGCTGCCGTTTCACAGCGATTACAGCAGGGCCGCGGCGGCGGCGGCGACGGTGAATAATGAAGCGGTGGAGCAGGTGAAAGGTGAGACGGACGACAAGAGACCCGCTTCAACTATTCATGGCGACTGGCAGGTGCGGTCTCAGAAAATCACCCACTTTCCAGCCGCCATGCATGGCCGATGGGAACCGCGAGCGGCGCGCTCTGACACAACCGCGTCACACGTCCTGATCAAGGCGGCGGCCAGCAGTAGCCACCGGACACAGGAGGGCGGCCAGGAGCAGCCACCGGACACAGGAGGGCAGCCAGCAGCAGCCACCGGACACAGGAGGGCTGCCAGGAGCAGCCACCGGGCACAGGAGGGCGGCCAGGAGCACCCACCGGACACAGGAGGGCAGCCAGCAGCAGCCACCGGACACAGGAGGGCGGCCAGGAGCACCCACCGGGCACAGGAGGGCGGCCAGGAGCACCCACCGGACACAGGAGGGCAGCCAGCAGCAGCCACCGGACACAGGAGGGCGGCCAGGAGCACCCACCGGACACAGGAGGGCAGCCAGGAGCAGCCACCGGACACAGGAGGGCTGCCAGGAGCAGCCACCGGACACAGGAGGGCGGCCAGGAGCACCCACCGGACACAGGAGGGCAGCCAGGAGCAGCCACCGGACACAGGAGGGCGGCCAGGAGCAGCCACCGGGCACAGGAGGGCAGCCAGCAGCAGTCACCGGACACAAGAGGGCAGCCAGCAGCAGTCACCGGACACAAGAGGGCGACCAGGAGCACCCACGGGACACAGGAGGGCTGCCAGGAGCAGCCACCAGACACAGGAGGGCGGCCAGGAGCACCCACCGGGCACAGGAGGGCGGCCAGGAGCACCCACCGGACACAGGAGGGCAGCCAGCAGCAGCCACCGGACACAGGAGGGCGGCCAGGAGCACCCACCGGACACAGGAGGGCAGCCAGGAGCAACCACCGGACACAGGAGGGCTGCCAGGAGCAGCCACCGGACACAGGAGGGCGGCCAGGAGCACCCACCGGACACAGGAGGGCAGCCAGGAGCAGCCACCGGACACAGGAGGGCGGCCAGGAGCAGCCACCGGGCACAGGAGGGCAGCCAGCAGCAGTCACCGGACACAAGAGGGCAGCCAGCAGCAGTCACCGGACACAAGAGGGCAGCCAGCAGCACCCACCGGACACAGGAGGGCGGCCAGCAGCAGTCACCGGACACAAGAGGGCGGCCAGGAGCAGCCACCGGACACAGGAGGGCGGCCAGGAGCACCCACCGGACACAGGAGGGCAGCCAGGAGCAACCACCGGACACAAGAGGGCTGCCAGGAGCAGCCACCAGACACAGGAGGGCGGCCAGGAGCACCCACCGGACACAGGAGGGCAGCCAGCAGCAGCCACCGGACACAGGAGGGCGGCCAGGAGCACCCACCGGACACAGGAGGGCAGCCAGGAGCAAC
This sequence comes from Ashinkailepas kermadecensis, assembly GCA_034440615.1. Lineage (NCBI taxonomy): Eukaryota > Metazoa > Arthropoda > Thecostraca > Neolepadidae > Ashinkailepas > Ashinkailepas kermadecensis. Next base: position 21,434 of record JAOTOM010004337.1, on the reverse strand, counting down.
CACCGGACACAGGAGGGCTGCCAGGAGCAGCCACCGGACACAGGAGGGCAGCCAGGAGCAGCCACCGGACACAGGAGGGCGGCCAGGAGCAGCCACCGGACACAAGAGGACGGCCAGGAGCAGCCACCGGACACAGGAGGGCAGCCAGGAGCAGCCACCGGACACAGGAGGGCGGCCAGGCGCGACCACACACCCACCCACGTGAGGTGATGAGCCAGTGGCGTAGACAGGATTTGGTTCAGGGGAGGGATGGGCACGCATGAAGATGGCCCCCTACCTACTCATCCGCCCCCTCCCCACACTTTTTGGAAACTCTTCGGATCTCGGTGACTGAATTTTCAGAGGGCCGGGATGATATATAAATATATATATATATATATATATATATATATATATATATATATATATATATATATATATATATATATATATATATATATATATATATATATATATATATATATATATATATATATATATATATATATATATATATATATATATATATATATATATATATATATATATATATATATATATATATATATATATACATAGATGATTAAATACGTGGGCAGATGAGGCACACCACGTTGGCGTGAGTAATGCGCAAGACCTGCATTCAAGTTCGAACAGTCCAGTAAAGACCAGAAAATACCAAGCCTTGTTCAGGTTGAGGTTCCACGCTCGAAGCTGTGTTTTCGCCGGTTCTCTAAATTTGGGTTGTTCTGCCATACAACACGAGGGTTCCTTTACTTACGACGGGAATGTCAGGGGAATGCGAAACCTTAAATGCAATATATACTTCTACTCTCGCGGAATAATATCCGCCACATTTATTTTCTTTCCAGCCCTCGGGGTTCCTAGCTTTGTACCCGGCTCGTGGATCCCTCTTAGCCGTTTCGCTAGTCCCTCTCTGGCTCCAAAATTTCTTGCCGAGATCTTGCTTATATGTTTGCTGACTGTCGTGACCTTCCTCCCGGTTATCTCGACCGGAGCCCAGTCGGCCCTGACCGTCATACTGCCAGGCATGACAGACAGGTCATGCCTGACACCCGGCCTGACTACTCACTACACCCTTGTCCGGCTCCTTGCCTCCTCGTAGTTCTGTGAGCGGCTTGTTTGCACCCTTGCCGTCCTGTCGGAACATTACCTGCTTCTTGGCCATCCTGGCCAAGCCCCGGCGTCCACACGCCGCTGTTCCGAAGGATGCGGTTGATGCTGCTGACGGACGGGATGCTGGCGGGGTTGCAGACGCGCTGGCTGAGCAGCTGGTCTCGGATCTCCCAGGCGAACACGCTCGGGTTCTCCTGCTTCATCCGCAGGATCTTCTTCACCACCGTGGGCGTGGCAACTTGCTGCAAAACCGAGAACAGAGCTTGTGTTACTACCCTCGTCATGGCTTGTGTTACAGAGCAACAGAGCTTGTGTTACCGCCCTTTTCATGGCTTGCGGACAGTTGAAGGAATAATATTCCATAACAGATATTGCACAATGTGAAGATTATTTTTCTTCATAGCATGCGCCATGGTGTCTACCAATACCCGTTTTACACGTGCAAATCATCTGTTTTTGTTGATCTGTTCAACCTCCGATCGGTAAAAAATGAACTCGGCAGGACTTCCATTCAGGGCCATCAAGTGTAAGGAAACTGTGAAATCTATGTTGGCTGAACTGCAGCATGGAAAAAAACCAGTTGTAAACGCAGTCATGCGACTTTCTGCTCAAACATATACGGACGCTTGTACAGTATATATCACTTTAGCAAATCTTCTATTTCTAGTTATATTCCAAATCTTGTGTCCTAATCACCTCATTGTGTCCTCTTCCCTGGTCATGAGACTCGGCTGAAAGAAATTACGCAATGCGGCAGTCACCACGCATTCACCGGTGGTTGGTTGTGGCTTTACGACTCACTCAGCAGCTGAGGGCATATAGCGTCGCCCGCCTCTCACCCTGGCACCGCAGGGAATCGAAACCCGTACCTCTTGCATGCCAGACGCCCAGCTTAACCACTGGGCTGCCAACAACAGCTGCCCACAGCCCTCACTCGATGACCAGCAAACCAGAACTCTTGAATGTCGTGCCTTGCTCCCTCCGAGTGGGCGTGCACGTTGCTAGCGGCACATATCACGGCTGGGAATGCGTGCCACGTGACCATTCCCTGTTGCGATGAAATTGACGTTCAGCGGGCGGTAGTTCAATTCTAGGGACTTGTTTGCACTTCGTTATTGACCTTATGCTATATGTGTAAAATTTCGTCATGGCTGTCCGTTAATGGGTCGAAATATATTAGTCACAACGCAATTCACATCATTAGCACGCATATGTGGCGGGCATTCAACGGGGGAATTGCACTCAAGAGCTTTTTCGGGAATGGAGCACTGAATGGATAAAATCAGGGACTTTTGCTTCCGGAAGGCAGCAGTTGGGAGTCATTTCCGCTTTTTTACTTTTTACTCATGGCGAGAGGGACGAGGAGATCCTCGGAAGGCTCTTGCGCAAGTAATAATTGATAGCAAATGTCAACGTTTTCTATACATGAAGGAAATGTCAAAACCACGCCTTTTTGCTCTATTACTCCCCGCTCGCTCACCTAGGAAACTCGGGAACAAAATTGCTGTTCCAAAAAACATTCGAAGTGTTTGACGTATTCAGGGTTTTCTCAGGAAGCATGCCGCAATAAGCCTGCCCTTCCCAAGCCTGGTTTGCATGAAATTATGAACAGCACATTCATATTTCGCAACGTTTTTGTAGTATGTTGTGTCGAAACGTTAAGACGTGAGCACGGGATCACCATCTATAATACACAGTGGAGGTGTTTGGTCTCATCCGTAACATCTCTCGAACCCAGAGGAGTAGCGACAGATCGCCTTCAATGTAGCTGGCATCAGAGCACGTCTGTAATATGAGGTGGATAGACAAGATACACAATGCAGCCCCAGGATCAATTTTTTTAATCAGTTAAGCTGGATAATATTGAATCGTCGGAGAGACAGATTGGTTACACCTAAGCAGGAGAACATTGATGTGCGGTCAATTTGACTGAATTAAAGTTTGTGATCTCACAAAACTCATCTCACTTCGAGTTTGAGGCTGATGTGCCGATGAATAGTCAGCAGCATCACAGAAACAAAATATACAGTTGGTCGGATTCGAACTGGCAATCAAAGCTGCATTTGACTTTCTGTCCCATATGACTCTGATCCCTTTTGACATTTTCCATGTGATGTTTCGAACCTGTCTGAGCTGTGTTCGGAGCCCATCTGAGCTGTGTTCGGAGCCTATCTGAGCTGTGTTCGAAGCCTGTCTGAGCTGTGTTCTGAGCCTGCCTGAGCTGTGTTCCGAGCCTGTCTGAGCTGTGTTCGGAGCCTGTCTGAGCTGTATTCTGAGCCTGCCTGAGTTGTGTTCCGAGTCTGTCTGAGCTGTGTTCCGAGCCTGTCTGAGCTGTGTTCGGAGCCTGTCTGAGCTGTGCTCAGAGCCTGTCTGAGCTGTGTTCCGAGCCTGTCTGAGCTGTGTTCGGAGCCTGTCTGAGCTGTGTTCGGAGCCTATCTGAGCTGTGTTCGGAGCCTGTCTGAGCTGTGTTCCGAGCCTGTCTGAGCTGTGTCCCGAGCCTGTCTGAGCTGTGTTCCGAGCCTGCCTGAGCTGTGTTCCGAGCCTGTCTGAGCTGTGTTCGGAGCCTGTCTGAGCTGTGTTCAGAGCCTGTCTGAGCTGTGTCACGAGCCTGTCTGAGCTGTGTTCCGAGCCTGTCTGAGCTGTGTTCCGAGTCTGTCTGAGCTGTGTCCGAGCCTGCCTGAACTGTGTTCCGAGCCTGTCTGAGCTGTGTTCCGAGCCTGTCTGAGCTGTGTCCCGAGCCTGTCTGAGCTGTGTTCAGAGCCTGTCTGAGCTGTGCTCGCAGCCTGTCTGAGCTGTGTTCCGAGCCTGTCTGAGCTGTGTCCCGAGCCTGTCTGAGCTGTGTTCAGAGCCTGTCTGAGCTGTGCTCGCAGCCTGTCTGAGCTGTGTCCCGAGCCTGTCTGAGCTGTGTCCCGAGCCTGTCTGAGCTGTGTCCCGAGCCTGTCTGAGCTGTGCTCGCAGCCTGTCTGAGCTGTGCTCAGAGCCTGTCTGAGCTGTGCTCGCAGCCTGTCTGAGCTGTGTTCCGAGCCTGTCTGAGCTGTGTTCAGAGCCTGTCTGAGCTGTGTCCCGAGCCTGTCTGAGTTGTGTCCCGAGCCTGTCTGAGCTGTGTTCAGAGCCTGTCTGAGCTGTGCTCGCAGCCTGTCTGAGCTGTGCTCAGAGCCTGTCTGAGCTGTGCTCGCAGCCTGTCTGAGCTGTGCTCAGAGTCTGTCTGAGCTGTGCTCGCAGCCTGTCTGAGCTGTGTTCAGAGCCTGTCTGAGCTGTGTCCCGAGCCTGTCTGAGCTGTGTCCCGAGCCTGTCTGAGCTGTGTCCCGAGCCTGTCTGAGCTGTGTTCAGAGCCTGTCTGAGCTGTGCTCGCAGCCTGTCTGAGCTGTGCTCAGAGCCCGTCTGAGCTGTGCTCGCAGCCTGTCTGAGCTGTGCTCAGAGTCTGTCTGAGCTGTGCTCGCAGCCTGTCTGAGCTGTGTCCCGAGCCTGTCTGAGCTGTGTCCCGAGCCTGTCTGAGCTGTGCTCGCAGCCTGTCTGAGCTGTGTTCCGAGCCTGTCTGAGCTGTGTTCAGAGCCTGTCTGAGGTGTGTTCGCAGCCTGTCTGAGCTGTGTTCCGAGCCTGTCTGAGCTGTGTTCAGAGCTGTCTGAGCTGTGCTCGCAGCCTGTCTGAGCTGTGTCCCGAGCCTGTCTGAGCTGTTCTCGCAGCCTGTCTGAGCTGTGTCCCGAGCCTGTCTGAGCTGTGTCCCGAGCCCATCTGAGCTGTGTTCAGAGCCTGTCTGAGCTGTGTCCCGAGCCTGTCTGAGCTGTGTCCCGAGCCTGTCTGAGCTGTGCTCGCAGCCTGTCTGAACTGTGCTCGCAGCCTGTCTGAACTGTGCTCGCAGCCTGTCTGAGCTGTGCTCGCAGCCTGTCTGAGCTGTGTCCCGAGCCTGTCTGAGCTGTGCTCGCAGCCTGTCTGAGCTGTGTCCCGAGCCTGTCTGAGCTGTGTCCCGAGCCTGTCTGAGCTGTGCTCGCAGCCTGTCTGAGCTGTGTCCCGAGCCTGTCTGAGCTGTTCTCGCAGCCTGTCTGAGCTGTGTCCCGAGCCTGTCTGAGCTGTGTCCCGAGCCCATCTGAGCTGTGTTCAGAGCCTGTCTGAGCTGTGCTCGCAGCCTGTCTGAGCTGTGTCCCGAGCCTGTCTGAGCTGTGTCCCAAGCCTGTCTGAGCTGTGCTCGCAGCCTGTCTGAGCTGTGTTCCGAGCCTGTCTGAGCTGTGTCCCGAGCCTGTCTGAGCTGTTCTCGCAGCCTGTCTGAGCTGTGTCCCGAGCCTGTCTGAGCTGTTCTCGCAGCCTGTCTGAGCTGTGTCCCGAGCCTGTCTGAGCTGTGTCCCGAGCCCATCTGAGCTGTGTTCAGAGCCTGTCTGAGCTGTGCTCGCAGCCTGTCTGAGCTGTGTTCAGAGCCTGTCTGAACTGTGCTCGCAGCCTGTCTGAACTGTGCTCGCAGCCTGTCTGAACTGTGCTCGCAGCCTGTCTGAGCTGTGTTCCGAGCCTGTCTGAGCTGTGTTCAGAGCCTGTCTGAGCTGTTCTCGCAGCCTGTCTGAGCTGTGCTCCGAGCCTGTCTGAGCTGTGTTCAGAGCCTGTCTGAGCTGTGCTCGCAGCCTGTCTGAACTGTGCTCGCAGCCTGTCTGAGCTGTGCTCGCAGCCTGTCTGAGCTGTGTCCCGAGCCTGTCTGAGCTGTGCTCGCAGCCTGTCTGAGCTGTGTCCCGAGCCTGTCTGAGCTGTGTCCCGAGCCTGTCTGAGCTGTTCTCGCAGCCTGTCTGAGCTGTGCTCAGAGCCCGTCTGAGCTGTGCTCGCAGCCTGTCTGAGCTGTGCTCAGAGTCTGTCTGAGCTGTGCTCGCAGCCTGTCTGAGCTGTGTCCCGAGCCTGTCTGAGCTGTGTCCCGAGCCTGTCTGAGCTGTGCTCGCAGCCTGTCTGAGCTGTGTTCCGAGCCTGTCTGAGCTGTGTTCAGAGCCTGTCTGAGGTGTGTTCGCAGCCTGTCTGAGCTGTGTTCCGAGCCTGTCTGAGCTGTGTTCAGAGCTGTCTGAGCTGTGCTCGCAGCCTGTCTGAGCTGTGTCCCGAGCCTGTCTGAGCTGTTCTCGCAGCCTGTCTGAGCTGTGTCCCGAGCCTGTCTGAGCTGTGTCCCGAGCCCATCTGAGCTGTGTTCAGAGCCTGTCTGAGCTGTGTCCCGAGCCTGTCTGAGCTGTGTCCCGAGCCTGTCTGAGCTGTGCTCGCAGCCTGTCTGAACTGTGCTCGCAGCCTGTCTGAGCTGTGCTCGCAGCCTGTCTGAGCTGTGTGCAGAGCCTGTCTGAACTGTGCTCGCAGCCTGTCTGAGCTGTGCTCGCAGCCTGTCTGAGCTGTGTTCCGAGCCTGTCTGAGCTGTGTTCAGAGCCTGTCTGAGGTGTGCTCGCAGCCTGTCTGAGCTGTGTTCCGAGCCTGTCTGAGCTGTGTCCCGAGCCTGTCTGAGCTGTTCTCGCAGCCTGTCTGAGCTGTGTCCCGAGCCTGTCTGAGCTGTTCTCGCAGCCTGTCTGAGCTGTGTCCCGAGCCTGTCTGAGCTGTGTCCCGAGCCCATCTGAGCTGTGTTCAGAGCCTGTCTGAGCTGTGCTCGCAGCCTGTCTGAGCTGTGTTCAGAGCCTGTCTGAACTGTGCTCGCAGCCTGTCTGAACTGTGCTCGCAGCCTGTCTGAACTGTGCTCGCAGCCTGTCTGAGCTGTGTTCCGAGCCTGTCTGAGCTGTGTTCAGAGCCTGTCTGAGCTGTTCTCGCAGCCTGTCTGAGCTGTGCTCCGAGCCTGTCTGAGCTGTGTTCAGAGCCTGTCTGAGCTGTGCTCGCAGCCTGTCTGAACTGTGCTCGCAGCCTGTCTGAGCTGTGCTCGCAGCCTGTCTGAGCTGTGTCCCGAGCCTGTCTGAGCTGTGCTCGCAGCCTGTCTGAGCTGTGTCCCGAGCCTGTCTGAGCTGTGTCCCGAGCCTGTCTGAGCTGTTCTCGCAGCCTGTCTGAGCTGTGCTCAGAGCCCGTCTGAGCTGTGCTCGCAGCCTGTCTGAGCTGTGCTCAGAGTCTGTCTGAGCTGTGCTCGCAGCCTGTCTGAGCTGTGTCCCGAGCCTGTCTGAGCTGTGTCCCGAGCCTGTCTGAGCTGTGCTCGCAGCCTGTCTGAGCTGTGTTCCGAGCCTGTCTGAGCTGTGTTCAGAGCCTGTCTGAGGTGTGTCCGCAGCCTGTCTGAGCTGTGTTCCGAGCCTGTCTGAGCTGTGTTCAGAGCTGTCTGAGCTGTGCTCGCAGCCTGTCTGAGCTGTGTCCCGAGCCTGTCTGAGCTGTTCTCGCAGCCTGTCTGAGCTGTGTCCCGAGCCTGTCTGAGCTGTGTCCCGAGCCCATCTGAGCTGTGTTCAGAGCCTGTCTGAGCTGTGTCCCGAGCCTGTCTGAGCTGTGTCCCGAGCCTGTCTGAGCTGTGCTCGCAGCCTGTCTGAACTGTGCTCGCAGCCTGTCTGAGCTGTGCTCGCAGCCTGTCTGAGCTGTGTGCAGAGCCTGTCTGAACTGTGCTCGCAGCCTGTCTGAGCTGTGCTCGCAGCCTGTCTGAGCTGTGTTCCGAGCCTGTCTGAGCTGTGTTCAGAGCCTGTCTGAGGTGTGCTCGCAGCCTGTCTGAGCTGTGTTCCGAGCCTGTCTGAGCTGTGTCCCGAGCCTGTCTGAGCTGTTCTCGCAGCCTGTCTGAGCTGTGTCCCGAGCCTGTCTGAGCTGTTCTCGCAGCCTGTCTGAGCTGTGTCCCGAGCCTGTCTGAGCTGTGTCCCGAGCCCATCTGAGCTGTGTTCAGAGCCTGTCTGAGCTGTGCTCGCAGCCTGTCTGAGCTGTGTTCAGAGCCTGTCTGAACTGTGCTCGCAGCCTGTCTGAACTGTGCTCGCAGCCTGTCTGAACTGTGCTCGCAGCCTGTCTGAGCTGTGTTCCGAGCCTGTCTGAGCTGTGTTCAGAGCCTGTCTGAGCTGTTCTCGCAGCCTGTCTGAGCTGTGCTCCGAGCCTGTCTGAGCTGTGTTCAGAGCCTGTCTGAGCTGTGCTCGCAGCCTGTCTGAACTGTGCTCGCAGCCTGTCTGAGCTGTGCTCGCAGCCTGTCTGAGCTGTGTCCCGAGCCTGTCTGAGCTGTGCTCGCAGCCTGTCTGAGCTGTGTTCCGAGCCTGTCTGAGCTGCGCTCGCAGCCTGTCTGAGCTGTGCTTGCAGCCTGTCTGAGCTGTGTTCCGAGCCTGTCTGAGCTGTGTCCCGAGCCTGTCTGAGCTGTGTCCCGAGCCTGTCTGAGCTGTGCTCGCAGCCTGGGTGAGCTGTGCTCGCAGCCTGTCTACCTTGGCCTTGCTGCCGCCGATCGCGCCCGGCTTGATGCTGCCGGTCTCGTAGAACCGGGTGAGGATCTTGGAGACGCAGCCGTGGGAGACGAGCAGCTGCCTGGAGATGTCGCACGGCCGGACGCCCAGCAGCGCCAGCTCCACGATGCGCCGGCGTACATACTCGGGCAGTGGGCGTCCGTTCACGAACACGCCTCCCAGCTGGTTCACACCAGCCTGGCCTGGCGGCACGCGGCAATTACGGTACAGCTGGCTCACGCCGGCCTGGCCTGGCGGTACGCGGCAATTACGGTACAGCTGGTTCACACTGGCCTGGCCTGGTGGCACGCGGCAATTACGGTACAGCTGGTTCACACCGGCCTGGCCTGGTGGCACGCGGCAATTACGGTACAGCTGGCACACACCAGCCTGGCCTGGCGGCACGCGGCAATTACGGTACAGCTGGTGCGGTGCGGGTCTGATATGGTGGCACATGTCAGTTACGGGGCAGCTGGCTGACACCGGCCTGGCCTGGCGGCACACGTCAGCAACTATAAGTGAATAATAGTGAATAATCAGCCACTCGGCCTTATCAGTCATATCCGTGAGTTCATAATGCATGACCGAATTTGTTCTTAGCGCATTACATGACATGATCTTGGGCGGATACAGCGGGGGACACTGGGCCATGTGCCCACCCCACCCCCTCCCACGGAAAAAGTGGCGCGCCTCTGGCGGGGAAAGACGCCACTTCGGGAACGCTCGAGTGCACTCCTCCCGTTTCTCGGTCAACGGAGCTTTCAGCTAAAGGCGCCCCTCTCAGAGAAACAGGCGCTACCTTGAGGGGAAAACACACCTTCCTCTGATGAGAGATAAGAAAGGTTAAGCATGCTTGAGTGCACCCTCTCCCCCATCCACGTATTTTCAGTTTAAGGCGCCCCTCCAGGGACTTTTGCAGTGGGGCTTCTTCGAGGAAATGGCGCGCCTGCAGACGAGTGTCCTCCCCCATGAAAATCCTGGATCCACCCCTGGGTTTCATGCATTTGAAGAAGTGCAATGCTCTTGTTCGCATTTATTTGTAACAAAGAATGAGTAAAGAATTCCAGTTACGGATATCGGGAGGAGATGAGTACAGCACGCGTGCGTAACTTTGTTCCCAAAAATCATAGTCCTTTGTTGTATGTTTCCCCCAAAGAAAACCCCTTTAGCGTGATCGGCTGGTAAGAACACACGATAGGCACCGATAAGTGTGTTCTAATACATTATATGCATGCATTTTGGATGCCATCAGTTGCTTTAGCACGCTCATCTGGTGATTCAAGCAAGCGTGTGTGAATGCACTCGTTTCATTCGTGCCTTAACACACTCGTGCTTTTATCACCCAACTCGTGCGCTAAGAACATTTATGCGCCCAAAAACATCTGGGAAGAAATATTAATTCTGCGCTATTTAGCACATATTCAAATATTCTCATCGCAAGTGAGTTTTACCATCAACAATGGGTCTATTGAGAAAAAGGACGTAGTCAGGGGGAGTGCGTGGCAGGTCACCCCCTCCTTGAGCCCTTATGTAGTTTTATACGGGGTTGCCATGGTGGAGATACAAAGGCTAGCAACACTTCTTACGGCTGTTGTCGGCTCCCTTAGAACATCTACGAGCCCTTACGAACGTCCACGGGCCTTTGCAGCGCTTACGGGCCCTCACGGGCGCATACGGATCCTTACGAACGTCTACGGGTCCATTCGAACGTACACGGGACCTTGCGAACTTCTACGGGCTCTTACGAACGTCTGCTGGGGCTTGCATACTCCTGCAGGCCCTCATAAACGTCTGCGGGCCCTTACAAACTTCGAAGGGCCCTTGCGGACATCCACGGACTCTTATGAACGTTTACGAGCCCCTAGGAATACCTAAGGGCCATTGAAAACGTCTACAGGCCTGTACGAATGCCTACGGGTCCCTGCGAACGTGTATGTACCCTTCGAATGCGTGCGAACCCTTACGACAGAATACGGGCCTTTACAAGCGTTTGCTTACCTTACCCTTACCTTATACTCACCGAATGCTGAATCAACGTCTTTCCCAATGAGGTTTTCCCATCCTGCATCTAGATGCTTGCTTATGCGGTCTGCATTCCTAGTTTATATTTAAGCTAGGACCATATTTAAGCACAATTGGTTTACATTTAGATTAAGAAAAATAGAAGAAGACTTTATTTCTTCTACGCAAAACGAGCCGTTTAATAAATGAAGTGGTAGAAATCCGGTGAATTCAGGAACTGTGTGGTAATCCTGGTCCTCTCAGTAAAATCCGTCCCCTCCTTGGACACTTCCTGACAACGTCTCTGTATGGGAGCATGTTGGATTAAGTAGAGTGTTCAATTTTATATTTTGCATTAACCCAGACAGTGTGGACCACAGCTTGAATAAAGGTTTTTCATCGTGGATAATGGGTTGTAAATAAGTAAAAACTCAGCCATGAATGACTTGCCGTCAGGGGCGGATACAACACGGGGCACTGGGTGGATGTGCCCTCTGGAAGGTGCCGTCCTCGGGCCATGCAAGGCGCCCCTCTTGGAAGGCTTCAGAGCAACTCCTAGAATTTTTCAGCCAGAGGCGCCTCTCGCATGGGACATGGTGAACACTTACTTGCTTGATCAAGCCGAATGTGAACACAGGTACTATGAATGGCGTTGCTTTTCCCATACACATATCGCTCTATCGTGGGATTCTATCAATGGTCATAGTACGGAGGGGGGGCAGACGGTTTTCGAACAGGCTGGTGTGACAGACGTCTTGTGACTGGCCATCAATTGCAAAGATATCACGAATGTTAAAAGGCTTTTTTTTGTTAAACATATTCAGCTACAAAGTGGAGACGGTTGTTTTAGAGAGAACAGGGGCTGCTCCAAAAACTTTCATGGGGAGGGGGGCACTAGTCTGGAGGGGCACCACTGCAAAAGTCCCTAGAGGTGTGCCTTCGGCTGTAAATTCGTCGAGCGGGGGGCGGAGGGGAGGGGAAGTGTACTGGAGCGGACTGAAGTAGCGTCCTTTCCTCTCACTGTCCTTTTTTGTCCTATCCAGGGAAGCCTGGACGGATTTTGTATCCAAGCTTTATTCAGGGAAAAAGAGAAAAATGAGACGGAAAGGCTGGTGCGTCAGTATATTCGAGTGCACCTACACCAGATCAATGCATTTATTCCATCGAAGGCACCGCTCAGATAAAATCTTCCCCCTCCATGAAAATTCATGGATCCGCCCCTGTCCCGCTTCCGACCGTCTGCACGACTTTAGAATGTCTTTAGCAATGTACGCAGAAAGCAATCGTGGTTGGCGTAAGCATCGGTAGGCTGATCGGGTGATGATCGCAGTCAGGATTGCTTTTTACCTGTTGCGCCCAGGGCCGGATCCAGGGGAACTCTAAGAAACTCTAAGAAGTCTTTGGCGGAAGAATAGGCTGAGCGTGGGGGGAAAGGAGGAAGGGATGGGGTGGGGGTACACTCCAGCCTTTCTGGAGTGGCACCTCTCTCGGCGAGGGGACGCCACTTTTCCATGCGGTGGGGGAGGTGCACTCAAGCATTTCTGGAATGGCACCTTTCCCGACTAGAGGGTCGGGGCGACTTCTCCATGTGGGTGGGGGTGGGGGTGGGGTGCGATCATGCCCCAGTGGCCCACTGTGGTCGTCCCTGAAAGAGCATGTGATCTAGGTGTACGTAAATTCACAAAGCGTGGTCTTTTCACCACTGCGCGCACTGCATCGCAGGTGATATCGGGTTATAGGCACATACCTATGCTGATACTAGAAACACTATCCCGAAAGCATGCTACCTATGTTAATGCCATATAAAGTGCTAATGGAAAATCATATTCTAAGAATCATGGGGCAGGGTCCATAGCCCCCACCTTTCTTGGTGGAGGGAATGTGGTAGCCAGCAATTGTAACCCCCAACATTTTTGCTAGCTTCTCCGAGCGAAAATATGGGCAGAAGTAGCCGAGAAATGTCTTTGCAAATCAAGATTAAGTAGAGCGAGACGACACTCTTGTCTAGTTCTGCGATACTACTATACCTACTGGCATAGAAAGGCGCCCAGAAACAGGCCATACATTCACAATTGAATGGTGGTTACAGTTACCATAATGGATAATACTTCATTTCATGAGAGCACCATCCCTTCTGCCACTCAAGAACGATTTTTTCGGGTAAGGTCATGTTGACTCAACATAAACCTGCCCCATTCCCTCCACCTTTTTTAAACGCTCTTAAGCTCATGTGTGAAGAAATACGAATAACGAACATTAGTTCGCACAGATGAATATCAGTTCGTAATGAGTGAATTGCCAATTATAATGAAGGAATTTAGTTTGAGCCGTCACCATCAACTACAAAAACGCCACGAATTAGCATGGACTACGCAGCAGCCACGCGCACAGTTGGTGGCTGTCTTGGTTGTCGCCTCGTCCCGCCTGAATCAGAGTAATGCATGGAATGCCGCATAACGCCCATATATGGTAAACATGTGTCCTTCTGGTGTCGGACGACTCCCCCCGGCCTTTCGCGTGGGGACAATCTCCACCAAAGTTCCTACCGCCCCCGGCAGTAGGGACGCCCACGAGGAGAGTCGTGCCTGTGTCCAGCATCACACCGAAATATCAATCAGCAAAAAGACAACACACATTGCGCTCAGTGAGACCAACTGATGTTGCCAACTGGGTGTGGAAAGCTTGTGTAGGAATCGGAATACCCTGGTAGAGATGCCGAGAACAATCCTATTTTGACAAATGCTAAATTCACAACCAGGCATAAAACGGCAACAAACAGATTGCAGATAGAGTAGCAAAATCACTAAATGAATACCAAATCGACTACAGGAAGCCGGTACGTCGGATGGAAGGCAGTGGCGGTCACCCCTTCGCTCCATTGGATCCGGCCCTGGGCAACATTGATAAAACAAGCCTGACTGCGATCACCATCCGCTTAATATACTAATGCCTACCGCAACCACGATTGCTTCCTGCATATGTTGGTAAAGACATTCCAAAGTCATGCAGACTGTCGGAAACATTAAAGGGGGTATTCCATGAAGTTTCATGGTGGGGAAGATTTCCTCGAAGGGGTACCTTCGGTGAAATAAATTCGTTGAGCGGGTGCAGATGCACTCGAATGTATTGAAGCACAGGCATTTCCGTTTCATTTTTCTTGTTTTCTCGAAAAAAAAAAGTTTGCATACAAAATCCGTCAGGTGGGCGGTAGGGTGAACTCGAGCCATCCTGAAGGGGCGCCCTCCCCAGCCGGAGGGGCGATGCCTTGCCATCGATGGGACAGAAGAGGGGCATGCCCCCAGAATCATCCTCCCCTGTATCCGCCCCTGAAGCATCGTACCTGTATGCGGCATCGCAGCCGAATCTCGCACAAACTCTGCTACCGCTGGGACCGCTGTCAGCCTCGTCGGGCCCGATGTCGACGTCGACGCGACCACTGTCGACTTCGACGATCAGCCTTGAAGTCCGCGACGGCCGTTCGGCGGCCGCGACCGTCTCGGCCGCCGGCGGCGTTGGCCAATCAGAGTGCGTCGCGGCGGCCGTGGCCAATCGGCTTCACGGCGACCGCCGGCCGTGCACCAATGGGAGCCGGGCGGGCCGGCGCGCCTCGCCGGCCCAATGGCCGTCCGGGCCGGCACAAATCGTCGGATGGCGTTCGACGCCGGTTCCGGCGCCACGTCGATGGTCGGCGATCGCGACCGGCCGCGATGTGCTGCGCCGGCCTGCGCGGCTAATGGCCAGACCGGCACACTCGCCGCGGCACGCCACGCTGACCCGACGCTGACAGTTGTGCCGGCGGCAGGTGCGGCGCCGTCAGTGGAGCGGCCGCCTCCTGCCGGGCGCCGCTGCTGGAGACACGCCGCACGTGCTGGCAGCATGGTCCGGCCGTCGGTGCGGCGTCCCGTCAGTGGAGCGGCCGCCTCCTGCCGGGCGCCGCTGCTGGAGACACGCCGCACGTGCTGGCAGCATGGTCCGGCCGTCGGTGCGGCGTCCCGTCAGTGGAGCGGCCGCCTCCTGCCGGGCGCCGCTGCTGGAGACACGCCGCACGTGCTGGCAGCATGGTCCGGCCGTCGGTGCGGCGTCCCGTCACGATGCGGCCCGGCCGCGACGCGAACGTAGCACGAACCGCCGCCACACGGCCTCACATGGCCTTCACGGATCGTGCGGAACGCGCGCGCACACTGGAGCCGGCCAGCAGTGAATGGCAGAGGCGCGCCCAGCCGGGCGAGGTCAACACGTGGGCTCGTCCGAGCAAGCCGAGCTCAGGTGACAGGCCGTTGCATGGTGTACCGGAGCAACTCTAACTTATGTTCAGCAGGATCAGACAACCTGTAGTTACCGGCGCTAAGAAAGCCAGAGCTATGGGCATAGGCTAGGTGGGGACGATAGCCCGTAGAACCCCGTAACCAAAAAAAAACCGTTTGACCTCAATTGGGGAATTTCGGGAGATTTTGAGGCCCAGTTAGGAACAGAAAGGACCCTGAGGGCTCGGGAGACCTCTTGGAGCTGGACGGGCCTTTGAGGCTGATGGGAGATCAGCATCTTGAATTGCAGGAACCCTCTTAGATGCATGGTTACATGGAGCTCGATTGTTCCATCTACCCAGCTGCAGGAGTTGGATCACCTTTGGAAGAAGACGTGCCTGGTGTTCGGGGAGGCTTGGAAATAGAGAGCCCTGGGAAGTTGAACATGTGCGGGACCTCTGACATTTTGATGAACCCCAGGCAGCTGGAGGAGAAACCCTGGGATATAGGAAGGCCCTCGGAAAAGATGAGAGCTGGGGAGACTCATGGTGGCGTAGCCATGATTTGGACCAGGCGGGGGGGGGGAGGGGGACATCTGAAGAGGGCCCCCCTACCGACTTGGGGGATCCCCACGTTTCCGAAACTCCTCGGATTCCGGCAACTTTATTTTGAGAGTCCATAGACTGAAACGGAGCCAGACAGAGACAGAAACAGAGACAGAGACAGAGAGGGGAGAGACAGAGACAGAGACAGAGACAGAGACATAGAGAGAGAGGAGAGATAGAGAGGAGAGAGGAGAAAGAGAGAGAGAAGAGAGAGAGAGAGAGAGAGAGAGAGAGAGAGAGAGAGAGAGAGAGAGAGAGAGAGAGAGAGAGAGAGAGAGAGAGAGAGAGAGAGAGAGAGAGAGAGAGAGAGAGAGAGAGAGAGAGAGAGAGAGAGAGAGAGAGAGAGAGAGAGAGAGAGAGAGAGAGAGAGAGATATAGAGAGAGATAGATATATATATATATATATATATATATATATATATATATATATATATATATATATATATATATATATATATATATATATATATATATATATATATATATATATATATATATATATATATATATATATATATATATATATATATATATATATATATATATATATATATATATATATATATATATATATATATATATATATATATATATATATATATATATATATATGTATATATATATATATAAAGAGATATATATATATATAGAGAGAGAGATAGAGAGAGAGAGAGAGAGAGAGAGAGAGAGATAGAGAGAGAGAGATAGAGAGAGAGAGAGAGAGAGAGAGAGAGAGAGAGAGAGAGAGAGAGAGAGAGAGAGAGAGAGAGAGAGAGAGAGAGAGAGAGAGAGAGAGAGAGAGAGAGAGAGAGAGAGAGAGAGAGAGAGAGAGAGAGAGAGAGAGAGAGAGAGAGAGAGAGAGACAGGCAAAGACTGTTAAATACCTGGGAAAATAACTCACTCCACGCTGGCGTGGCTATTGCGACACATACAATCAAGGTCCAACAGGCCGGAAAAGATAAGGAAAACAAACCGTCTAGTCGCCGACAGCAGCCAACAAAAGAAAACCTATCACATAATATAAAGGGACCTTAACACATCTACAATGAAGACATGAATATTATTATTAGCTTGGGTAAAATACGATTGCTCATCTTCACGCAATAGTTTGTTTTTCTGTTATACGTTACGTTCAGACATAGTTTAATAGGGAAGATATCTATAAGGGTGAGGCCCACATTGTTGCGCCTATGCAATACCTTCATACAACTTCAATATGAAGGATGGATACTAGTGAAGATAAATAAGTGCAATATTTGAGGACAGGAGAAGGATTAGCGACATGCTTGATCAGCTATGCACACAACACGGCATCCTGCAAATTATTGTTGTTTTTTTTCCTTAATCGGTGTCACTCCGGTCCAAGGCGAAGCAACTGCCGCCATCTCTGGAGCGGCCATCATCACAGCTATCGCTGGGCTGTCTTTTTCGTCACCGCTGGAGCGGCCGTAGCTTCTGAGCTGAGGTGGCGGGTGGCTGATCTGAGGTGGCGGGTGGCTGAGCTGAGGTGGCGGGTGGCTGATCTGATGTGGCGGGTGGCTGAGCTGAGGTGGCGGATGGCTGATCTTGTGATCGGCCCCGTCCTCGACAGCATCTATAGCTCTCGATGATATCTTATCCCTGGGGCTGGCCCTCAGTATTCCTCGCACCCATCGCCAGTTCTCAAGGACTCTCTTTAGCTCTAACGCTAGCTTGGTGGTATCCCAGCTCCGTACGCAAGACCGCATCGGATGACAACCAGAGAGAAGGGTATGTGCTTATACTTATACCTCAAGACATAGAACGGCCAGTAGCCGCTTATGAGACCGGCAATGTGTTCTGGCGGAAGGAAATCAAGCGAACACCCGAGTTTCGGTCATGGCCGTTCCACCACTGCCACTTGTTGTTGCGGCAGATCTGAAATTACCACAGCCGGAATAACATCTGATTTCGCATTGTGGCCTTTATATCTAACATCTCTCTATGTCTCTCTATCTCTGTCTCTCGGCTGTCTGTGTCCATCTGTCTTTGTCACAGATGCATAACATATCTATGAAAAATGGTATGGCGAAATCGCACATTGGAGATGCTTCTAGCCCCATGAAAGCAAACAAGGAGAGGAATTTCCCCTTCCCCACCAAGAACACAATAATATTATGTTACATTTGACTTCACTTGGGCCGTGCGCTTGTTCAAACAGGCAAAACACCCTTCCCTACGCATCAAATTAAATTAACTAAAGCCTGCGGGCTTGTGTGACATGAACCGCGTGCATTTTCCCGCTCCCGTCCATGGACGTAGGAACGTGGGAGGGGGAAGTGCCTAGGGGGACACAGGCCCCCAAACTTTGAACGGGCTTAACATTGATCTTATGGCCGGTGCATGGCAATAATCGGCTTCAAAATGGGTCTTCTATCCCCTCCCCCAACTTTAGGACAATTTCAACGTTTCGATCGCTTGTGCGTGATCTTTGATCTGTTACCGTAAGCATGAGACGTGGAGCCTCGTGTGGTTGGTGTACTGCAACACCTGTGGCTGCACAACCGAATTTTCCCTCCATCTCCTCGACTTTGAGACAGCTCCTACGCCTCATGTCCCGTTTCAGAAAGAACTTTCACTAGCTCTAGTGCTAGCTCTGGCACAGGGGCGTCGATTTGTATCCTTTTGTGGGGCCATGGCCCACCAATGTTGATCTTGCCCCCCCGCAATGTTGATTTGGGCCCCCAATAACCTATGCTATTTTACGCTGATAAGAAAGCTAAAGGGAAAAAATGAAAAACACCATGCTAAGTAGCAACATTTATGTTAACCAGCACATTTTGTACTGAAAAGAAACAGATTTGGATTAGATGGTGGACTGACCCTCCACCTTTGCTGAAAAATGTAAAATTGTGTGCAAAAAACAAACCAAATAGCTGGAATTCCCTCCATTGTGGAAGTACTGCTTACAACATAAATGTTCGGATTAGCGATGCTGATGCATTTTAAACCATTGTCTGAAAGAAAATCTGCTAAGCAACTAAACAACAATTGCATGGTCATACTGATGTTTGTACACACCACCAATAGCAAAACCACATCAACATGCATATCAATATGGAGTTTGAACATGATTAATTATATTCTCAACCTCCAATCCTTGTCAAACTTGCATGCAAATCATGGTTATCATTGAGATTGTGGATATACAAACTATAATTATATTTAGCAACCTACCCATCACACCATCAGCTTGATATTTACCAAGGTACCTACCTAGGTAGGTACATGCCCAATTATGGGGCAAGCCAATCTCAAACTGAACCAACAAAATCAAAGTGTGAGCCAATCTGCCAGCCTATGAAAACATGAAAGAAAAGTCAGCAAGAAGCCGTATAGACACCTCATTATAATTGATATTCCTGAAAATAATAGGTATTAAGCTATGGCCGCACATGACTTCCTAAACAAACCCTATAGTCATACAAGACCAGTGTGTGGCAGCACGCATTTGTGCCACCCACTATTACATTAGTAGGTACACCAAAGCTCGCCTTCAAGCTTTGGTGACGTCATAGTACTTTTTTCTCTCTTACATTGCAGACATTGGTAGCATCAGGCGTGTTTCAATTTCACTGCGCATGAGACATTTAAAGCATTTTTAAATCGTATTTTCGGTGAAAATTCATTTTATTTTAATTTGAAGAAAATAATTTGACAAATTTTCCAACTTAAAAACATAAACCAACCTACCCTAACCAAACCTAACCCATTTGTTTGCTTTATGGTGACAAATGTGTGTAAAACCTTTCTTGGTTGGTTGGTTGGTTATTTGGATTCACGGCCCATTGACTGCGTTGGTCATACAGCGCCCATACAACTTTTCTTGTTCCCACCTTAAAGCACAATAATACCAAAAATCCCCCAAAATTTACAAACATGTTCACAAAAACAGAATATGTTCTTCAAAAGCAGCTTAGGTTAGGTTAGGCTCGGTTAGGTTTATTTTTTAAGGTTGATAATTTTCAGAACATAAGTTAATTGACATTTTAATTTTTTAATTTTTTTGTCCCTCAAAAGTTAGGTTAGGCTAGGTTAGGTTAGGTTTTGTTGCATTAAAAAAACATTCATGTTTATGCTATGTTACTGAACTCAAAGCCATTTTTGGCATTATTTTTATCACAACCTGAAAAGTAAGCATTTGCACACAAAATAAGTGGGTCCAATCATCTTAGTCACCTTCATAAACATGGTATTCTGCAGAAAAATTGTTTACAAAAGAGCACCTTAAACTGCAAAGTTACCAAATAATTCGCCATTTGTGGGGGAAACTTTTTAGGATATTTTTTGAAAAGTTTTCCAATTTGAAAAGCCTAAACTAACCTAACTTAACCAAACCTAACCCATTTGTTTGCTATATGGAGGTATATGTGTAAAACTTGTCTTGTTACCACCTTGAATCACAATAATACCGGTTTGGCTAGGTTAGGCTAGTTTAATTGTTTAACTTGGAAAACAAAATTCAGAAATTTTCCAAGATGAAATAGAATCGGAAATTTCCTTCAAAAGCAGGTGACATTCGGTTCGGTTAGGATGGGTTCGGTTGTTCAATTTAGAAAATTTTCTAAATATATATTGCTTCATTTTGGTTTCTAATTTTGTCTCCAAAGCAGGGGCGTACATTTGTATCTTTTTTAGGTCCATGGCCCCAACAATGTTGATCTTGGCCCCCTCAATGTTGATTTCCCAATAGCCTATGCTATTTTTATGCTGAGAAGAAAGCTAAAGGAAAAAAAAAAAAACACCATGCTACTTACAAAACTTAGTTTGTGAATTACATTGAACGCTTCGGACTGATTGATCGTGACGTAACCAGTTCGATATAGCCCGATTCCTATGCTGTACAGGAGTTGCTGCGATTTCCGAAAAACCATATATCGGATTATATTGCGCCATTTCGCATGATTCTGGCACCGAAAAAGGATCGCTTCGCTTTCTTTCACCAATCTATCACCACTTTTGCTCTAGCAACGGAAACTATCGCGGTATATAACGTCAAAGTATTTTTTCTGCACACTGCCCAACCCGCATCCCAAACTTCGGGGCAGTTACGTCCAGCCGTGTGGCGCAGAGGTATGAACTCAAACTCGAGATCCAGAGTTGGTGGGGTTGGAATCTCTCCAAGAACCCTGCCTTTTCAGCCGCATTATTTTGCATTTTTAAATTAGGTAGGAACATTATTACGTGCCATCAAACATATTGAACACGTTAACTGCAACCTTAATCCTTGGCAACGCGGTACATAGTTTATCGTCGCTTTACCGAGGCTTATTTACCGACGCACCCGAGCAGAAATCGGGCATATTCCAAATTCGGTGGAGAAATTCGGCGCAGCCTGGCAATCGCACTCGTGACGTCACAGATCAGAAATATGGCCCTATGGCGGCTGCAGAAGTGACAAATACCTGCTTGTAAGTTTATAAGGTCAAAACCCATCACCAATGGTTCGAGAGACTTAAGTCTCCCAGACACATTAAGTCTCTCCATTGATAGACGCTAGCGCGCATTAAATGTCACAAATCGTGATGGGCGTTCCTCAGAACATCCAAAATCGTAACATCCCAAAAAAATTCCAGTTACAGAAATTCCAGCGCCTAAAGTCCAAATTTAAGGTTACGGTCGACAAATGTGACGGAGGTGAGACATTTGTGGTGCAATTGCGCGCAGTGTTTAATCCGAGGCCAATCTCATGTAACGTACTGATTCGTTTTGTACTTCGCACATTCTGATATATCTGCAGATTGCTGTGATTTTAAATAGTGAACAAATAGCTTGTTGATATTTAATTCCCAAAGGAACAGTAGTTGAAGAAGTTTGCAGGTAAGCTTGAACAAGTCCAGCCCATGTCTTTTCTGATTTGTACTCAGGGTTTGTGTTAATATCACGGAGGTTACAGGGTTTCCGTGTTAATTCAAGAAGAGCTGTTTTTAGTTTACTTTTATTAATATTTTCCTTCCACTGCTCTTAGTGCTTTTTCTGCCCAGGATTGGGGCACCTAATGTTGCATTTCCGTCCAGAAGTTGGCACAACTTTTGGTAAATTTACAGCTTAAGGTAATTTATGATTTCTTGAATTTTGTTAATGCAATGTTTAGGAATGTGATGAACATGATGTTACTGCTCATTTTGGTAACT
>JAOTOM010004336.1:162500-267485 GCA_034440615.1 Ashinkailepas kermadecensis | reverse complement strand
CATTGATGGGTTGGCGGCGATCCCTGTACCGATCGCCGCCTAGTCCTGGCGGCACTAGACAATGCTCTCGTATCGCTCGGTCCCGCTGTCCTGTTGGCGTGTTTGCTGCTGCCGCTGTGACCAGGGGCAGACTAGCGGCGCTCCATATGCTTGCCCGTTCTGGCTGCACTTGGCACTGCTCTTGGTTCTGGCAGTGCTATGTGGCAGGTGGCGTATGCCACTTCATTGTTGCTTGTATCTATCATTTGGCCTATGAGCATTGATTGGAAAGAACGACATGCGACATGCATTTGCTCCACGAACTTTGATTGCAATCGTTCATTCATGCCCTGAGCCGGAACCAGCGCATAAGCCGACTAGGTCGACTACGCCGACGTGTAGGAGCGTTTTGGAATGATCCAGATCTGGTCCTGAACGCATTGCTTGGGAATGCCACCAATACATGCCTGACCGCTTTTGGAGCCAATGTTTCCAGTCCGTCCGTCGAATGTAGCCTCCTAGCTTGAGTTAAATTGTACTTACTTTTGGGAGGCATCAGCCTCCTTTAAGACTGACGTGAGCCCACCTTCCCCAATAATTTCATATTTTAACATGTGGCGCTAATGGGGCCTCTCGACTGAAGGTCTTCCTGCTACCTCCAGGCATTGCGTCCCCAAAATAATTTTCTGAAAATTCCACCCCCGTTGCTGAGCTGGCTCTGGGGCTTACAGATGCCCCCATAATAGGAATGTCTGCCTCTCACGTGCTCTCTATGGTACTATCGATCTGGAAAAAAAGATTGTCACCTTCCTTGACATCTAAAACGGGGGCGTTGCCGCATATAGAGGGGGATGAAAATGTATTTGGGTTAATTACTTTTGCCATGCAACACCACAAGCACAATGCTAAATTTGATACAGACTGGGGCTCCCCGCCCCCTCCTTCTACCTGGTTCCATCATGGCGACGACCACGCTTCAGATACGTCCTTGCTGCATCCCACCGCGGTAAGATGTTAATTATATGCCGTATTTGACTTGTCTCACTTCCCTTTGCACGTTCTTTCGGGTATAATATGCGCATGAAAGGTATTATAGATCCCTTCCGGGACTATGACGCCCTAAGTTTTGCACCTAAACTTCTTAAACCCTCGTTTTCTCCCCCGTAGTGTACACAAGTTGCGTATCTTCGAAGCGTGTAAGCGGCTGGCCCATGTTAAGTGTGTACCCCTGATGACGTCATTTAAGAACCTGCGCATAAAGCTGCGCAGTAGGGATGACGCCACCTGGTATATATCGCCTTGCTTCGATCACATCCAACTCTGTGGCGTGTGCGGTAGCGTAGTTGCGTTTGTGTTACGTGGGAAATTGGCTGCGTAGGTAGGTATGCGCTGAGCTGAGGGTGAAGTGTGAAGTATTTTTGTTTCTTTTTCATATGGCTAGCCTTGTACTGAGACCAACAGTGAAAGGAAAGCGCATTTATCCTGTGAGTTATGACACACGAAACAGTGCTGATTATTATCGGTCACTAGTCGGTTTTACAGCGTCAATTTGCTCTCCTGTCTAGTCGCTTTTCATCCTTCCAAGTCATTGCTTGCTTTACCTAAACATTCCAGACATGAACTAAAAAAGTACACCGAAGAACATTTATTATTAACAAGAATTGATTTCACTGAATTTTCTCAGCTTTTTCATTGACAAAACTTGTTTCTTGGTGGTGAGAATAAAACGATTTTAGACTGATTGTTTTAGTATAATTTTCCTTAAACCATTTTATATTCCGAAACCTATATCCCAGTATGTGGCAGGCAACAAATCAGTCTGTGCACGAGCGTCCTACTCGTTGGGTGTGTTGTTAATATTTATTAGTTGTGTGGCGTGAGCATGTCGGCAGTATCAGGTATGGATTTATAACTTGGTTGACATCGATTAAGTGTACTTTTGTTATCATTTTCTGTACCGTTGCTCAGGAAATTGGCTTATAACCGCATCCTTCGCTAATTTAACCACAGCGCCAATTTGTCATCTGGCAGTCATCCGTCGGCTGCCAGATACCGTAGAGCTGAGTGCAGTCTCGACGTAAATTAGAAAGCGTATTGCAATTTGCTGATATTCATAAGTTCAATTCTACTTATTTCAGCAGCGTCAATAGTAAAACATATTTTGTTATTAAAACTGATGCGAGAATTATATTTGGTGGTTGCTTTTAATTTATGCAGATCACTATGCCGGGTCTTCTCCCTCTATCTTGTTCCTGAGACCACAGGACCTGGGAGCAAAGTTCCGCTGTAAAACCGACTACGGCCTGGCGGTGCCATCCATTGTTCACTTATTTTTTCCTATGTTTTGGCATTTGATTTGACCAAAAATGAGAATTATATTACTTATGCATATTATGTAGTTACTGATTTAGGTTTTTCCGGTCGGTTACTGGTAAACAGATTCCAAAAAATAATGTCCACGAAAATGTACTCCGGAATGAATTGGTATGCACTCCCTCTCCCAACCCAGAAAGTAAGTTTCCCACTCTGTTCCCCAGTATTCATAAACAAACAACATTGATACATTTGTGCTTTGAGGTGTTTTATGATTTCTTGGAATTGATCATTCCAATGCAATGTTTATCAATCACTAAGATGATGGGACCACTTATTTTCTCTGCAAATGCTTACTTTTCAAGTTGTGAGTAAAACAACCCAAAAAAGAGGCTTTGAGTTAGGTAACAGCATAAAAAGAAATGCTTCAAAATATCATAAACATGCAACATAACCTAACGTAACGTAGTCTAGCCAGTAAATTCGTGCTTTAAGGTGTTTTATGAATTCTTGGAACTTACCATTCCAGTGCAATGTTTATGAATGTGACCAAGGTGATAGTACCACTCATTTTCTGTGCAAATGCTTACTTTTCAGGTTTGAGCAAAATAACACCGAAAAAGGTGCTTTTAGTTAGGTAGGTAGCATAGCATAAAAGAACTGCTTAACACAAATAAAATAAAAATGTAACAAAACCTAACCTAACCTAGCTTAACCTCCCTTTGGAGAAAACAATTCAAACAAATAAAATTGGGAAGAGCTTAAGCAATTTATTTTCTGAAAATGTGAGTTTAAAAACCCTAACCCAACCTAACCTAACCTAACATCAGCTGCTTTTGAATAAAGTACAATTTCCAAAATTATTTTGCAGTTTTTTGGCAAATTTCTATTTTAAAAAAAATCTGACAAGCCTAAACTAACCTAACCTAACCTAATCAAACCCAACCCAACCCATTTGTTTGCTTTATGGAGGCAAATGTGTGTAAAAACTTGCCTTGTTGCCACCTTAAAGCACAATAATAACAACCTTTCTCTACAGAAAATACAATGTTCCTATCAAGCAGCAGTACCTACCACTTCTTTGTGTACGGTTCTATGGTACAGTCTTTGTGTGTGGTCCACAGGTGCCTTTCTCAGGCTTTCAAGGGTGGTCAGCTTAAGAAAACCGTGAAGAAGTAGCCTGAAATATTTTTTTTTGCAATTACACAAGTATTTTTTAGCAGCTACTAATAACTTGTACAAATCAGCTACATTGAAGCCCTGTGGTTGTTTGTAATCATGTTTTGTTGGGTTCAACTGTATTGAACAGTCTTTTCTTGAGGTATAAAAGTATTCTGCAAGCAACACAGATGATCTTCCATCAGTTCCAAACTGAACAAAGGTGTTTGGAATATGGCACATGTGTCTACACCTGTTAAAACAAGTGTGCTGAATTCCAAACATGGTCTTTATGATCATTTTAAGTCTGCAAGGTTGCACTTGGCCTGAGTGGATCCAGTATTTATCATTGAAGAAGGTGCACAATCCCTTCGAGAAAAAAATATGGAGCCTTTGGCAGACAAAATATGGAATCACCAAATTATTAAAACATGAGATGATCAAGATCAAGCACCCCTGTGTAATGATTATATTTTTTTAAAAGGTGCTGGTGTATGTAGTGTTTCAACCTGCACAATTTTGTGTTTAGTCAGCATGAGCCAGACTGAGGTTTGCTCTTTTCTTACTTCAGGCAGAACAGCTATTTTGATTGAATGAGGTTTTAATACATTCCTGGTGTCTTTCCTCTCACATTTCTTGTGGAGAGTGCTCTCTTCACATAGATTCATGCCAATAACTCAAAATTATGTACCTATTTCATACTCCCTGGTGCCACAGAAACTCGATTAGGTTTTTTATGGATTGTCAGCAAGAATTTTGCATGCAGAAGAAGGTTGCAAAGATGAGGGTGAATGAAATTACAATCCTTTGCAATTTAGAGGATTGAAGACTGAATTTCAACCCATTGAATGCAGAAGATTGTGGATTGAATTTAAATAATTTAAAGAACCTTTTGTGTAGTATTGCAGCTTGTGCCATTGCCTAGGCATCACCCGAACTTACTGCTGACAGGATATCATTGAGTTTCAGACGGTCCGGTATTGACCTTTAGACATCCAGAGGTGCCATGGCTTCCGCACTTTGCCGAGCGTGCCGACTAGGCATGACCCGGCTGGCACTGAGCCGGCCACCGACGGCGATGCCCCGCTTCGCCAGCACGGCTTCCTTCGAACACATCCTGGTGTCGCAGCGTGGCCTCAACGACCGCGTCACACTCATCCAGCTCAACAGGCCTAAGTCGCTGAACGCGCTCTGCAGTCCGCTCATGACTGAGCTGATGCAGGCCGTGCAGGACGCGCAGGACAATCCTAAGGTGAGGCTGTGCCCACCTCCCCCATCAGTAGTGTCGGCCAGTGTTGTTGTCCCTTTTTTTTATTATACTGTGTCCGTATCGTGGGCGTCAGAGACGCCCCAGTCGCCTCAGGAGCGATATCACCGCACCTGCGTCGGCGAAGGCTTCCGCCAGGGACGGGTCGTGGCGGCCGAAGATTTGTCGATCGGCCAGCATTGCTCAGCTGGCCAGGCATCCGTGCTATTTCGGGCCGTGTGTAATGCAGTGTGGACAACAAACCTAACCGTAGCCGCTCCGATAGCGCATTTTGAGCGCTGACGTATTACTGGGTGCCCCTCGTATCAATCACTCACTTAGAGAATCCGAGAAGATTAGCTTCTTCTCTTAACCTAACTGAGAAAAGAATGTTTACACATAGTCGGGTTAAGAGATGAAGCTTGATATAAATTTACCGTCAAAGTATAGGACCTGCTCCCTTTCCACTACTGCGGTTTTAATTCAGATAAGCACCGCACAGTTCATGCATAACTTTCTACCACAGATGAGAACTCTGAAATTGTCCTGTCTCTCACCATGTGTTCCGTGGCACCTGACGAACACCACCGGCGCACTTGAGTCGCATTAGGTGTTCACTGGTTGTAGGAGGCAGACGAAGCCACCATATACAAGGGTTTCCACCGTACGAGATCATGGTGTAATGCTTTCCTTTTCCCCCATTTTTTCCGAGGGGCCGTGGTAACTCAGTTGGTGGTGAACTCAATCCTGGTGTTGGATTCTTGATTGCAAGATCGTGAGTTCGAATCCCGCAACCGGCGGGATCACCGAATCCACCCGTGACCAATCGGCGTGAGAGGTTGGCGACGCTCTATGACAGTTGAATGCGTCGTAAAAGAATCCAAGGTTGTTCTTCATCTTCGTCCATTGTGTGAGGTGAAGGAACCACGAAGTTAACCAAGTGATCACAACCGTATGCATATTTATCTATGAAAAGGGCGATTGATATTCCGTGTTCTGTATGTGAATGATTTGTTGGGGGGCTCGTCTAGTTGTTTTACAGCCACCACAGCTGTTTGATGGAGAGCCGGTGTTTCGGGTTCTTTGAAGCTTAAATATATCCGGCTGAGACTCTGCGGGGAAATCATTTTCATGATGGGTTGTCATCTGGTCCGAAGTATTCTTCGGACCGGTATATACAGGTTTTTTTTATTGTTCATTGCCTTCAGTCGATCCTCTCATTTAGCTCAGTATCCGGTTCCCTGCGAGCACAAGCCATTTCTCCGGAGTTATCCACCCATTCCGTTTTATTGACCACCAGTCCGTGGAGCCCCATCCATCCTGCAACCAGCTATCGTTCGCCATCTCTTTCGTGACGGTTCTGTCCGAACTCCGATCAGCAGATGGACCAATTCCCTGGTCTCTCCGTCCACTTCGTCTTGTCGGGATCCCGCGCTCTGTCGCCCCGCCAGTCCCGCTCTTGATGAACCCTGGACCTGGAAACAAGGACTCGTCTAACGTGTTGAGTGCGGGGCAGCTGTTATGTATCTTATTGGTTGGAGCTCAGTGATTCCTACTCATAGACGGTTGGGACGGTCCAAACGCTGCGGCTTCCGGGGTTAGACTGTTTATTCGTGGGCGGCCAAACCCACATTAGCTTTCGCTGCGATACTCTGCGGGAATATGGCAGCGAGTCAGAAGGTCTCCATAACCACACAACACCTCCCCCAAGACGCACAATCACTGGACTCATCTGCGTCTGATAACAAGTCGTCAAACATCGCCGAAAGCGCAATGTCGCACAGGTACGATTGCTCCGACACCGACACTGACGGGCACCACCAGGACTGGCTACACATTGTGTACGTAGTCCCGCCCCAGGTCACTACCATGCGACTCGGCCTTCGGCGACGGCGAGTCCCGCTGGACGGCACTCGGTCATCACTGGTCACTTCATCGTCGATCTTGTCCAAGCCGCCGTCCGCTGCCTGGTGTCGACAGGCGGCGTCCTGGCCGCCATTCGTCTCGTCGGCAGGAACTGTCGGAGGTTCCTGCAGGGCGCTCTGCTGGTTTCCGTGAGGAGCGCCGTGTTGCTGCAGACCGACCTGGACAGCCTCGGCGGCCTGCTGTCGGCCACTACCGCCGTCGTGACACTGCGGCCCGATCGGGACGGTCACCAGAGGGCGGAGGGGTCGGAGGGAGCGGCTGTTCCGCCAGTATGTCCGACCGCTGGGCATACAGATGACATAGTCGCGCCGTCTCTCGACCGGTACGACTGTGCCGGACCGGTCCCACAGACCAGACCTCTCGTCCTGGAGCAGGACGCTCTGGCCCGGACGCTGCGGGCGCGCCGAAGAGTCATACCGCTCCGCTGGGTGGCGCCCAATGTCCTCGGCTTTCTTGTCGGCTGCCTTCTGTCAGACTGGCGAACGCACGGTGGTGCGCCGGCACCGCTGACCGTAGCGGATGGTCATAAACCACCTGTGCTGGCGAGCGGCCGTCCGCTCGTGGCGTGTTGCGCAACTCGAGCAGACCGTGTGCAGACGCGTCTGTGTTGAGGTCATCGCTCACCATTGTCTTCATGACGAGCCTCTTCGCCGCCTTCACCGCGGCTTCCGCGTGTCCATTGGACTGGGGAAAGTGTGGCGTGGAGATCTAATGCTACACACCCCACCTTTGTAGAAAATCCCGAGTGCGCCGAGCTGCCAACTGAGGACCACCGTCCGTACACAGAACGCAAGGCACGCCCGTGTTAGTGAACAGACCTCGCAGCTGTGACACGAGGTCTCGGGCGCTCGCTTCCCCAGTGACGTGGGACACGAACGGCCAGCCAGATAGTCTGTCGACGTGCACGAGGTAAGTACGTCCAGCCCAGGAAGAATAGTCGGCTGATACCGCCTCGAATACGCGGGTGAGCGTCTTCTCAGATATCAGCGGCTCCTTTTGCTGGCTCGGGAGATGCGTCTGACACGCACCGCAGGCACCGATGACGTTAGCGATGTCCTGATCCATTCCCGGCCAGTAGACTACTTATTGAGCGCGCCTCTTCGTCCGGTCCACCCCTTGATGACTGGCGTGGAGTCTCTGCAGTGTTTCTTGCCGGAGACCTCTGGGTACGACCAGCCGTTGTCCGCAGACAATCAGGCCGCCGTCCACCGTCAGACGATCTCGTACACCCCAGTAGGGTCGTAGCAGGGGTTCCAGCTGGGATTTGTGTTCTGGAAACCCAGCTAGGACCACTTCCTTCAGCGCGATGCACTCTGGATCGCTGTCAGCAGCTGACTGGACCTTCTTCAGCATTGAATCTTCGAATGCAGACACGAAAGATCCGTCTTCCTGCATTGCGGTGACCAGTCGAGTGACCATGCTGGCGATACGGTGGGACACATCCTTCTCGGCTTCCTCATCTTCTGCCAATGGGATGTCCACTGGAGCCCTAGACAATGCGTCTGGGATGGCGTGTAGCTTGCCCTTCCGCCATGTGGCCCAAAAGTTGAGCCGCATCAGCTGTTCACGAAGACGCTGGAGCCGCGGGTTCTCGATGTCAATCAGGCTCTTTGCGTTCAGGATCTAAATGAGAGGCCGATGGTCTGTCACCACCTCGAAACGCTGTAAACCGCTGAGGTACAGCGAACACTTCCTGCATGCTCAAGCTAGGGCTAGCATCTCGATCTCGATGACCGCGTACCTCGTCTCGACGTCAGACAGGAAGCTGGAACCGCACTGGATGAGGCGCCACGGTCCGACCTCATCCTGCTGTCGTAGGCAGAACCAAAGGCCGCGGAGACGCGCAGCGTCGGTTTCCAGGACGGTCCGACGCTGGGGGTCGAAGAAATCCAGAATGGGTGTCGACACCAACGCCTTCTTCACCTCTTTGAAGGCTACGGTGTGATCCGGCGACCACAGCCACGCGTTCTTGGGCCGAAGAAGCTGTCGGAGCGGCTCTGCAGCAGCTGCGACGTCAGACGAGAACTCGCCCAGCTGATTGGCGAGACCGAGGAATGACCTCAGGTCGGTAATGCTTGTGGACTGCGGGAACTTGGCGATGGCCCGGAGCTTCTTCTTGTCCGCGGTGTAGCCGGATGCGCCGATCTGGAATCCGCAGAAGTTCACTTCTGACTTAGCGAAGGCGCACTTCTCTGAGTTGAGTGTGATACTGTGCTTGTCACACCTCTGCAGCAACTCCAAGACACGGCGGATATGCTGGCTGTAGTACTTGTCGAACGCCAGTAGGTCGTCCACCACCTTGCATGTGTTCGGCACATCGCCAAGTGCTGCGTCCCCCCGTCGGTTGTTTCGTCGCCGGAAGAGATCAGGCCCATGCTGGCGCGCTTGAATCGGAAGCGGCCCCAGGGCGTGATGAAAGTCGTGAGATCACGATCCTCTTCACGGATGGCGATTTGATGATACCCACACTTGCTGTCGAGCTTGGTAACTCACCAGGCTCTTGGACGTGGGTGTTGAAGTCCCGACGGTCGATTATTATGTTCCTCTGACGGCGCAAATGCATTTGCATCGCTGTAATGACCGCCTCCATTCCGGCGTCCTCAGGAACCTGCAGACCGAACCGGACCACCTGAGTCCAGTCGTCGTCCATGACGACCAACAGAGCAGCTCTCTGCTCCGCATGTTGGAGACCGTTGATGCCAGTCAGCAGGCAGTAGCCGGAGAATTTGCTTCGCCGTGCCTCGAAGTCCTTCAGTGACGCTGAGGAAGACGGCTGAGGAACCTGTGTGGCGGTCACCGGCAGCCGGTGCCGGGCCCTGGGCTCAGCGGCGTTGTCCGTCCGCGGGCCGGCAGGCGCGGCCACGCCCGGCGCCTCGGGCGCCGTGAGCGAGCCGCCAAACAGTTCGCGTTCCATGAGCATGGTCAACTGTTGCTGCTGCTGGGCCACCAGCTGCGTGAGCAACTCCACGGGCGAAGGCTTTTCCTCGGTGGCCGGCTCTCCGACCGCTGTGCCTGGCGACGCCCCTGCGCTATCCATGCCCCGCGGCGCCGGGATTCCAGATCACAGTCACTATAGTTCACCACACTCCGCACGCACACGAACTGTCCGCCCCGAGAGCACTGTCCGTCTACGAGCACACCGACCGCGCCATGTTATGTCTCTTATTGGTTGGAGCTCAAAATGGTTCTAACTCATAGACCGCTGGGACGGTCCAAACGCTGCGGCTTCCGAGGTTAGACTATTTATTCGTGGGCGGCCAAACCCACATTATCTTGGGCTGCCATATTCGGCGGGAATATGGCAGCGAGTCAGAAAGTCTCCATAACCACACAACAGCAGCAGCCCCCACAGTCAACAGACCTTTCACATTGTTCTGGCATTGCTGCTGGGGTCGGAGTTAGCTGAACGGTGACGACGGCCCCGCAATAGCCAATGGACTCCACCCCCCCCCGCCGCTCCACACTCAAAATGTGTTAGACGAGTCTCTGGCTTGAGACCCCACGTTGTACGGTACAGCGGGAACAACACCCCATCAAATCCGAAATCTGAAGGTCCACTTTGTCGACCATTTTTGGACCCTTACCTCCTTCCATTTTTGGGGCTGACCCAAATGGTGCATGAGCTTGACCACCTGCGATTTTATGTCACGGTTTCAAATTGAAACCCAGAAAGGACGTGCATTGAAACTTTCAATGCACGTCCTTTCTGGGCTGAACTATGACAACCAGGTGCGGACGCAGCGCTTACCGTGTGCTCTAGTCCTGCCTACATTATGTTTTAATACCACGAAGAATGGCTATTAGATGCTCCTGGGTTTTAGACATTGCGTGTAAAGAAAATATACGACCTTCAATATACATGACGATGGCCCCTGGCCGAAACGTTGAGTAATAAAGTATAATCTTTACCGATACCTTTGATGTGAACTCAGCACCTTTTTGGGCGCTACATGACCGATGCAGTCGATGCGCCCTAAAGCCCTAATAACTAACTCAACTCAGCACCTCCTGGTATATTGAAGGTCGTATATTTTCTTTACACGTAATGCATTATTTGTTTAGCATCCGAATTCCTCCGGGAAGTCATCCTTGTGGTCGGGGGCACGTGGTCCATCGCTGTCCTCAGACACCATGCGGACGTTTCACTGATGCGTCTCTTTCACGTGTTCTAGATTATTTATTTCATGCAATGCGCAGATTTGTTTCAATTCAAATCAAACCATCCGCAAATTTGTCTGAGAGATCATGCTAGTTTGCTTTTTGGCGAATGCTGTATATCAGGATTGTCGTCGGAGTAGCATTACCAGTGACGTACCCAAACAATATTTTGTTGATGGGGAAAACTGCAAAAGCCAGTTGGATGTTGGATGCATGAACAAACTGTACTTTGGCATGCATCAAAAGTATTTGATTTTTAGCACTTCACTCTGTTCTGCTGCAGAATGAGAGACATGTTTTGTAGGTCCGGGCCCCTTGGCCACTCTAGCCGATGTTTCACTACAGGTTGCACTGCATTAAATGTTCGTCTCGGTTCTTGTCCTGTGACCTCAAAACCGGATACGTGCGATTAAGCCGGTGTGTGTGTGCGGCGCTGTTCGATGGGCAGCCGCTGCCAGCCGTGACCGTGACCGTGACCGTGACCATGACCATGACCGTGACCGTGACCGTGACCGTGACTGACGGTCCACTGACGACCGCCGCCAGGTGGGCGCCATCGTCATCACCGGCAGCGAGAAGGCGTTCGCCGCCGGCGCCGACATCAAGGAGATGCAGGACAAGCAGTTCGCGGCCGTGTACCGCGGCTCGTTCCTGTCGTTCTTGGGGCGGCGTGGCGCAGTGCACCAAGCCGGTGGTGGCGGCCGTCAACGGGTTCGCTCTGGGCGGCGGCTGCGAGCTGGCCATGATGTGCGACGTCGTCTACGCCGGTGAGAGGGCCAAGTTCGGCCAGCCGGAGATCGCGCTCGGCACCATCCCGGGCGCCGGCGGCACCCAGCGGCTGGTGCGCGCCGTCGGCAAGTCGCGCGCCATGGAGATGTGCCTGACGGGCGAGATGATCGACGCGGCGACGGCCGAGCGTGCCGGCCTGGTCAGCCGGGTGCTGCCGCCGGCCGAGTTGGTGGACGCCGCCGTTGCCACCGCCGACAAAATGGCCTCCCACTCGCAGCTTGTGGTGCAGATGTGCAAGGAGGCCATCAACGTCGCCTTCGAGACCAGCCTGCAGGAGGGCCTGCGCTTCGAGAAGCGCACGTTCCACACCACGTTCGCCACCGACGACCGCAAGGAGGGCATGTCGGCGTTCGTCGAGAAGAGGAAGCCGAACTTCACCGACAGCTAGACGGCGCGCGGCGCACAATCTGGCGCGCGCGTGACGGCGAGGTCGTGTCTGATAACGGCTGTCTGCGCAGCCGGACACGCGGGCGCACGAAACCAGGCACGAATCCAGCTACACTCAGCAATTAACTGATAACCCACTGGCGGAATTAATGACTCGAGCTTGGGTACTCTACGAAGTGCGCACTGCGCAATCGAGTGATCACGGTGGTTGTGCGAGTGATAGCGATGCCAGGATTATATTGCGTTACCCAGTGTACGCGTAGCATGTCGGGAGCGTTCCTGGTGATGGACTTTTGTATGTATAAGTGCAATACAAAACCGTGATTAGTTCATCTGTGCACTTGGGAGTGGTGTACTGTCGATTCGCGATATTTGTGTCGGCACTAACCGGTCAGTGACTATTTCGTGGTTTGTCGGTATGAAGGTGCGTCAGAATCAGTATCACAATGTCTAGAGATCAATGGGAATATAGCCGAAAGCGCCATGTGGGAATATATCCCGAAGCAGAGATGCGCCTACCCTGCTTCGCTTTTGCAAAACATTTTTTGTCTTCAAAAGATTATAAATGCATGAGTGACTGTAGTCAACACGTGGACGACAATAAATATACATTATGCAGCACTTCGAATTTAAATTAAATGATGTTGATTCTTGATAAATTGCATGGGAGTCATGACCGTGGATTATCAGCGTCCAGCATGTGCAGCCCTTGCGTCCAGCTTAAACACAATCCTACGATGACACCGTTATTGTGAATGGGTAGCGGGACAGGGAGGGAAAATAGGAAAAGGGAAGGAGCCCAGGTTGCTGGGTTAGCGTGATGGCGGTATAATGCTTCCAACTTAGAAATTTGTAGGTAAGACCGCATGCCGCATGAAATACATGTGCGATGGAGATCCAACCTGACTTGGACGATGCATTTCCCATGACCGAGAACCCTCCGCTTCAGCCCGGATCGCCTCTGTAGCTCGTAGGCCTTTTTATCGGGCCTTTATCAGTATCGCAATGTCTAGATATCAATGGGAATATAGCCCGAAAGCGCCAGGCGGGAATATATGCCGAAGCAGAGATGCGCCAACCCTGTTTCACTTCTCCAGAACATTTTTTCTCAAAAGATATTAAATGCGTGAGTGAATGTACTCAACATGTGCACGACAATAAATATACATTATTCTGACAGTGGGCATGACGCCCGATGTCAGCTCTGAGCTCCTCCATCAGCATGAGCCAGAGTGGACCCAGAGACTGCACGTCCGGCCTGGGGCTCCCACCCGTCGGCTCAGGGACCCTCCACTGCTCAGGACACTCCGTCCGGCGGGAGTCCCCTCTCAAAAGCTCTCACTCCTCTATCACTGCGATTCCGGGCCTCATCGACCCAGGGGCCCTTCATACCGGCTCTTGGCCCTCTCGCTAGGGGTTCTCTCCGTTGGCGCAGCCCCCCCCCCTAGTGATCCAGGGCCTCCTCTGTCAGGCCGGAGGCCCTATTTCAATAGCTTGGGCCCCCCCCCCCTTTCCCCATCCGTCGGCCATAGATCCACTCCGGCAACTAGGGTTTCAGGGGCCCTCTTTGACGACCCATGGCCTTTTCCGGGAAGCCGGAACCCCATTTTCAAACGCTTGGGCCCTGCCCATCAGGTCAGGGTCATTTATCGGCCTGGGCTCCGCCGAAAGCCCAGGCGCCCTTCATAATGGCTCCGGCCCACTCAGTTAGCCCGGGGACAATCCAACTATCCAGGGCCTCCTCCGTCGATCTAGAAGCACTTCACGTTAGTCCAGCCAAGGATCCTCGATATCTTCCTGAGGGCACTCTCCGTTGCCTCGGGCCCACTTCATCGGCCCGGGACCCTTTGCGTTAGCCTGAGCCCATTTCGTCCGTCCAAGGGGGCCCTCACGTAGGCCCAATGGCGCTTCACGTCGGCCCAGGGGCCCTTCACGTTGGCCCAGCGGCCCTTCACGTTGGCCCAGGGGCCCTTCACGTTGGCCAAGGGGCCCTTCACGTTGGCCCAGGGGCCCTGCACGTTGGTCCAGGGGCCCTCCATATCGACCCTGGGGCCCTTGCGGGCCTCTTGTGTCTACGCTTGAAGTGCCCTGCGAACCTCTCGGACCCTCCAGGGGGGGGGATGGCGGCTGCTCCCTTCGCCCCGCCCCCTGGCTACGCCACAGCCACATGAATCACTTGTGTATCTGCGGAGCATTTAATGGGAATTGTTTACATCGTTCATGAACTGTATCATCTGAGCCATAAGTGGCTGAAATTGCAAATTGATATACTAAAATAACATTTGAATAAAATAATTTTACAAATAACCACATTGTGGAACATTCTTCTGAATGAAACATCTTAATTTAATGTATGAATTATTTCAATCATAAAATTAAGAAAGAACTTTATATAATCAAATGGTCTTCAACTAAAACAGTATTACAAGAAACATTGTATTGGGTACAATTACTGCGCAACTGTTACAAAATGTGACTTGTTAAATACGTGATGGGCAATATTAGTGTTGACATGGAAGCACTGTTGCCAGAATCAGAGGTTTCCCTGAAATCTAGAGGTTTTGGCCATACGTTTCAGGGGAAATTTTGAAATCAGAGGTTTTTCGTTTCTAGAGGGGAATCTAGAGGTTTTATAGCACCGCGCACAGAAATGAATTTGTATTGATAATTTGTACTGATATATGCATTTATTTCATTTAGTAATTGTCATTTAATTTTCATGTTTTTTGTTGCTTTTCTTTTATTCATTTGTACTCACAAATATATTTTTGTATAGTCACAAAACTCAATAATTATTAATCTAAATATTCTTCATCACACGTTTTCTGTTGCGAAACAAAAGCTTGTTATCCCCATTCCGCCTGTGACAACATCAAAATAAATAGGGTTTTATGTTGCCTTGGGCTCTGTGGAAATTATAAAGTATTTTGAGTCACAAAATGGGAAAGCATCAGCAATACACCCAACGCTATAAGGAGTGGGAAAGCCAGCACATCTTCAGGGGCTGGATTCAGTCTGTGGAAGGAGATGACTTTCACGCGAGGTGCAAGTGCTGCAAAGCCGTGATCGCCTCGAGGAAAAAAGACCTACAGGATCATTCCAAAACCACCAAACACAAACGGAATTTTATGAGTAGTAAATCCACGAAAATCACGGAAGCATTCCCATGCCGAAGTGACGGTCAGGGTGATGCCGTGAAGAAGGCGGAGTTGAGGACTGCATTGCACATCGCAGAGCATGGTGTAAGACGGCTTACATTTTTTATACGGAGTTTCATGCGGTTTCCATGCGGCCCGACTACACGAGAAATCCAGCCGCCGCGAGCGGATTTTTAACTCCGTGCTTGGAGGCCAGTTGTGCCCCAGTATCTTTGGTACGATGTCAGGTCCCAGAGGCTATCGTGCCCAGGCGCTCGCCCCCCCGTTTTTGGGTCAAAATTTTTGTTAATCCTTTCCTGATTTTTTTAAAGTAATCCCGGCCTTTTTTTTTGAGCCCTTCGCGCCATGTTTTTGCATCCCACATTAGATCCGTTTTTTTTTTTTCTTATTTTTTTTATAATATTTTTGGTTCCAAAACCATTTTTTACCTGGGCATTTAGATGCTGGAATCCCTCCTTCTTTTGGAGGGTCCAGCAGGTGCGGAGAAATTTGTGAAAAGCCAGCGCAAACACGAAGCCTACTCGTCGCCGAAACGCCCTCGGGTCAACATGCAGTCACTTCGTGCCGGTGCACAACAGCAAACAGTGACTTCCGCCTAGCTACGGGGTATCAGCCTGATCCAGTAACCTGAAAGCAGCAGCTGCTCTGGACAGCCGGAAACCGCCAACCGCCAATCAGCGGCCGGCAGTCACCAGTCACCAGCGTCACCAGCCGGCACCATCAGCCACCAGCCAGGCCACGGGGCACAAAGAACCTGACGTGCGTTGTCTGATAACAGGGGCGGGCCATTTATAAGCGCCACCCCGGGGGAAGTGAAAACACATCACCCAAGGCAGTCGTCGCAGAGAGACCACCCAAGGCAGTCGTCGGAGGCGGACACCACCCGAGGCAGCCGCCGGAGGCGGACCACCCACGGCTGCGACGGAGGAGGAACATTCGACGGAATCGCCGAGAAGCTCGCACATCCAACATAATCGTTCGGGAGTCGCTCGCGAGCTGAGTGGAGTGATTGTGGTAAATCTGTGAACTTCGGGTCGAGGCGGCCACTACGAGACATGCGAGTGAACTAGAGCAAGGGTGGCAATGTATCCCGTGTACCATCATGCCCAAAAATGTGACCCGTCCGTCACCGGTCGTTTTGCATATGTGATGGCCCCAGCCAGCGGTGGGATATGGGTAGCCGTCTGCCCCGGGAAGGGTAAAAATGGAGGAGCGAATTGTGGCAAATAAGGTTCTTATGGAGCATAGTTTTCAGGGTTGGTGGGGGATATCTGATTGTTATATCGTTTAGACATGCATGGTGTTTAAGGTTGGTGTGGATGATACACGAATGTTTTACTATCCATAAATGCTTATACTCTGAATGGAAGAAAAGAATACATAACCACGCACACACATAACTGATTAGAGTTTAAGTGACTGAGGAACCACTGGTTCCGGCTAGACGTTAGTGAAGAGGGCATTTCTTCTGGCTCACTGCAGTCAAATAAACCCCCTTCTTTCCATGGGAGCATGAAAGTAACGTAGATCCGCTGGGGCCCCACGTTACTCAGCGGATAAAATGCGCAAACAGACAAGGTGGGAATACCTCTTTCCCCACTGTCCCTCTGCCCTTCTATTCTCCGTCTTTCTCTCTTTCTCTCTCTTGTTCTCTCTCTCTCTCTTTCTTCCTCTCTCTCTCTCTCTCTCTCTCTCTCTCTCTCTCTCTCTCTCTCTCTCTCTCTCTCTGTCTCTCTCTCTCTCTCTCTCTCTGTCTCTGTCTCTGTCTCTGTCTCTGTCTCTGTCTCTGTCTCTGTCTCTGTCCTGTCTCTGTCTCTGTCTCTGTCTCTGTCTCTGTCTCTGTCTCTGTCTCTGTCTCTGTCTCTGTCTCTGTCTCTGTCTCTGTCTCTGTCTCTGTCTCTGTCTCTGTCTCTGTCTCTGTCTCTGTCTCTGTCTCTGTCTCTGTCTCTGTCTCTGTCTCTGTCTCTGTCTCTGTCTCTGTCTCTGTCTCTGTCTCTGTCTCTGTCTCTGTCTCTGTCTCTGTCTCTGTCTCTGTCTCTGTCTCTGTCTCTGTCTCTGTCTCTGTCTCTGTCTCTGTCTCTGTCTCTGTCTCTGTCTCTGTCTCTGTCTCTGTCTCTGTCTCTGTCTCTGTCTCTGTCTCTGTCTCTGTCTCTGTCTCTGTCTCTGTCTCTGTCTCTGTCTCTGTCTCTGTCTCTGTCTCTGTCTCTGTCTCTGTCTCTGTCTCTGTCTCTGTCTCTGTCTCTGTCTCTGTCTCTGTCTCTGTCTCTGTCTCTGTCTCTGTCTCTGTCTCTGTCTCTGTCTCTGTCTCTGTCTCTGTCTCTGTCTCTGTCTCTGTCTCTGTCTCTGTCTCTGTCTCTGTCTCTGTCTCTGTCTCTGTCTCTGTCTCTGTCTCTGTCTCTGTCTCTGTCTCTGTCTCTGTCTCTGTCTCTGTCTCTGTCTCTGTCTCTGTCTCTGTCTCTGTCTCTGTCTCTGTCTCTGTCTCTGTCTCTGTCTCTGTCTCTGTCTCTGTCTCTGTCTCTGTCTCTGTCTCTGTCTCTGTCTCTGTCTCTGTCTCTGTCTCTGTCTCTGTCTCTGTCTCTGTCTCTGTCTCTGTCTCTGTCTCTGTCTCTGTCTCTGTCTCTCTCTCTCTCTCTCTCTCTCTCTCTCTCTCTCTCTCTCTCTCTCTCTCTCTCTCTCTCTCTCTCTCTCCCTCTCTCTCACTCTCTCTCACTCTCTCTACCTCGCTCTCCACTCACACGCCAAACACCTGCTCCCCAAATCAACGTGTCGCCCGGCCGAAGGCGTCGAGTCGAGGGTTCTTGGCCTTGGAAGTGCTGCGGCAATTACTTTCCGGACACTGGGTCGCTAAACCATCGCATCACGTGTCTACGAGACTTCCACCTGCTTTAAATGGTTCGGGTAATAGTACCGAACAACTGAACCCAGGAAGCTGATTACATATGGGACCGGGGGTAACATTTATAATGGAATGAATGGACTTGATACTCAAGTTAATTATAGAGGACCCTGTGGTCCGTGGTGTGCGTTTTATGTCACGCCGAGATATGCTGGAGACCATACTCGTACAGGTAAATTGTTGTGGCGGAAATGTCACAAAGCAGTCACGATAGGAAATAACGTTACCGTGAAATCGCTGGAAACTCGCCCTCAGGCTTTGTACTTATCAGCGCATGTATTACCCTTGAATGCCGCGGGCCTGGTAAACACTCGGAGGTCCAAAATACTTAAGTTGATGTAGTTGAGGAACGAACCATTCACCACTGACCATTAAGTGGCCAACGTACTAGGTGCGAATGAGGGATTTAGCAGGGAATAAATTCCGGGTTCGTCCGTTACTTAATGTAAAGCTAGTCGGCAAGACAGGACAGGACGAACCCGACTACCGTCTGTGACGGAAAACGTGAGACGAATTACGCAATTAGCGGGGAGACGGCCTGCAAGCCGCCCTTCCACGGGCGATAACTTCCATGGGCCCAAACGTGAGCCTCCGCCCTCTTCTCTTCGGAGGAGACGGAGGAGGGCTGATAGAAGACGGGAAAATGACGAAACACTGTTGGTTGAACCCCTGGGAAAGCGTGCCGGAAAGACTGGATATTCACAAGGCAGCTGGTTCACTTGAGAATTTCTAGGCCGCAAAAACCCTCCGGCCTGGTGATCCCAGAGCGCGGAAGGGCATCCCGAGGGTGGTCAGATCCGACGGGATCCGTGGGTAAGCTCGCAGGCAGCGGCACCCAATTTTGGGTCGGGATGAATCTGTGCGCACAGTTAGGTAAAAGCCAAAAGCGGCTAGCTCGGTATTCCTTTCCCGTCTCAGCTATTCCAGCAGGCCTGGGCCTTTCGATTACGGCACAGACAGGGGAGATGAAGTTTGGCGTTCCGTAAGCCCCCAAGGATAGGACAGGCAGGGGATTTGAGGGTCTCCCGACCATGACCCCGTGCAGGATAGGTTAGAAAGACGATAGGGGGACATTCCGACCGATTTGTGGCCCAGGACCACCTGTGGAGGTGCCCGCCGATTGCAAGTTAGAGCAATGCAAGGCCTGGCAAGGCATTCGACTCATTTAAAGCGTAGGTATGTCGGCCATTAATACTCAAGCCCAGCATAAGACCATCAGAAACTAACGGAATATCGCAGCCCAGTGTCATCGAGCCTTGAAGGCAGTAAAGTAATAGTATATCATTCCCAACCAACAGTGTCGCGTCAGCCGGTCACAGTTGTGGGCCTAAGCACGGGTAATTCACATTTAACTTTGGGCTAGAAAGCCCTAAGCAACGGTCTGAGGAAGTAAGACGCGCTGAATACGCATGCACCACTGGAAGGGAAATTATCGGGCCAACACTTTTAATAGAGAGCGAATGTTCGGAATGGAAGATGGAAATGAATGGATTACGTGGGAGCATGCATGACGTAGTTATGGGTAGTTAAGGACCAGTGTGAGCTGTTGGAACTCTGCGTACGCATCTAGCTGTCAGAAACCCTCGTTGCCAAAAATTTGACCCAGGATAATTACCTAGGCCCTCAATTTGCCAGTCCCGTGACCCGTGGGAGCATGCGGATGGATGACATGGGGGGAAACAAGCGGGGACTTTAACACTTAAGAGGGCCCCGAAGCTGGACGAGGGCCGGTGACGGACGCATTTCCAACTCCAATGTCCGTCGATTACTCTTATGACCCCCCCCTCCCCTCCTAGGTCTCTCCAATCATGCGGTTCCTCTATCCCTGGCGCCACGACCAAGGCAGGTTCACTCACGGATGGAAGTGGTGAAGTGAGAAGACTTGACCTCGCAATATAAATTTGTGTTAGGATAACGAGTTACGGGGCGCCGACAAGATGACACAATACGACGAAGACAAGATGGTATGGCACGCTCAGACTGCACCTACTACAGCGAGGACTCGCGGGTCACCGCTCGCTGTGGGCCGCCCCGGTTGGGGGCCGGCGGCACGCCGGAAGCGGGATCGGCGCGGGCCAGGGGAGCCACCCGGCGCCCGTGAGCGTAGTAAAACATGGCCGCCGGCCGGCGGCCGTACGGAAACTACTTTCTCAAGGTTGCTCCGAAGTCATGGGCGCACCGCAGTAGACCAAGACGAAACATAACAACAGTGCCACCATTCAGACCGACCAATCAGACCGACCACTCAGACCGACCACTCAGACCGACCACTAAGACCGAACCACACCCGTAACCACCACCTAATATCCCATCCTCCTCAATACCACTTCCCCCCCCCCCACAAAACCACCACCCCTACCTACCCGTCCCCCTTTCCCCATAAATTCCTACCCCTCCCCATCCATCCCCCCACACCGACCCCGCCCCCGACCTCGCCGCCCTACAATGGGTCAAACGCCTCTGTCGACCATCTGGGTGAGGTGCTGTCAAGTTTGGACCCGAATTCCAAGATTCTAAAAGATTTGAAACTTCATCGCACGAAGTGTTCAGGCATTATAAATAACATTATAGGGCCAGTCATCCATCAAGAACTCCTGGACGATATGAAAGGCTCATACTTTAGCCTTATAATAGACGAATCGACCGACGTGTCAGATACACAGTGTCTCGGTGTGATTGTGAGATACTTTAGCAGAAGGCAGAAACGAGTGGTGACTACACTGTATCGCCTCATTGAATTGGAGTCAACGACGGCAGATACAATCACAGAAGCGATCCTGCAGGCACTGGAGCTGGACAACCTGCCCGTGCATCGCCTCGTCGGCATCGGTGTGGACGGTGCCAGCGCCATGGTGGGGCGACACCACTCCGTGAGTACCCGTCTCAGGGAAAAGGTTCCTCACCTGATCGTAGTACGGTGTCTGTGCCACTCGCTACACCTGGCAGCGAGTACGGCATGTGCTATTCTCCCTCGGCATCTCGACTTCATGGTCCGTGAGACACATAATTGGTTTAGTCATAGTCCTAAACGGCAGAGAGAATACTCAGAACTGTACGCGACCATAAACGACGGTCAGAAAAATCGTAAAATACCGAAGGTGGCCATGACAAGGTGGCTTAGCCGTGGTGATGCCGTAGACAGAGTTTTGGAACAGTATGAGGAACTGAAGTTGACATTCATGCTGGCGAAAGATAGCGAGCGCTGCTACCAAGCTGATCAGCTGTACCAGATGTACAACGATCAGCAA
This sequence comes from Ashinkailepas kermadecensis, assembly GCA_034440615.1. NCBI lineage: Eukaryota > Metazoa > Arthropoda > Thecostraca > Neolepadidae > Ashinkailepas > Ashinkailepas kermadecensis. The sequence continues at coordinate 246,227 of JAOTOM010004336.1, read as the reverse complement.
AACCGTCTGTTCTTGACGTTCATGTCCACGCAATTGAAGGCGGTCAACCGGATCAACCGCATCTTCCAAAGCTCAAATCCAGATCCATGTGCGCTCCATAAGGACTTGGAAGAGTTCCTTCGGAGCTTGTTGGACCTGGTCGTGATGCCATCCGCTCTAAGAAGTCTGACGTCGGAAGGTCTAATTGCGCTCGATCCATCGCAAAACTTGATCCCAGTTAGGGCCTTGTTTTTCGGGCACGAGTTCAGTATGGAAGAGTGCAACATCCCAGAAGAGTCAGCGATTCCTATCAGGGAGAAGTGCCGCGAGTTTCTCGTGACTCTCGTAGCGGAAGTACAGAGGCGCCTTCCTGAGAACATCGGCATCCTCTCCGATCTCACCAGGCTGTCACCGGAATCTGCACTGAAAGTATGCGGACGCCCGGCTGTGGTACCAATTGCAGCTCACTTCCAGAGTATCGCTGGGAGTCCAGATGATGTTGAGAGACAGTGGAACGCCCTGCATCACGAGGACTGGCAGGACACGGCTGACGTACCTGTGGTGGACAGAGAGAGTTCTGGTGGGAGGTGGGGGAGAAGAAGATGGCGGATGGAGTCCAGAAGTACCCCAATATATACAAGTTGGGAACAGCAATACTGAGTGCCCCCGTGTCCAACGCATCTGTGGAGCGGCTGTTCTCGCAGATGAATATTGTAAAAACCAAACTCCGGAACAGGATGCAGATCCGTATGATGGAAGCCATTCTGCAAGTCAGGTCCAATCTGCAGGGGATGGGGAAAAACTGTGTAACTTACGACATCCCGGAAAAGATGATCCGTGTGTTCAGAAGTGATGTGATATATGATGGTGAGTGGCCAGAGAGTCTGTAGACTACTCTGTGTGGGTAGAATGTGACCACTGAAAGTACCTATCGTACGAGCTGACCGCGCCTTAAGTTGTGCTTTGTATAATTGTTGCTGGTTTGCTAGCACAGGTAGTTGTGTAACCCACATCATACTGATTTGAGCTAATTCGAGCAGAAGGAAGCTATAACCTAGTGTTGTGTAACTTCCCCTGATAAGTTCGTTTGTGTAGATGCGGCAGCACTGAGCACACATGGTGCAATTTAAAGCAATTCCAGACATCAGTTGTGATACGATGCTAATATATGTATCCAATCGCATTCACTGCTCACTGGTGTTCCTGATGACCGATTACCACCAATGCGGCCGCCGCCGTGATTGCGATAGTTTATGTGGGAGACGGTATAATCTGACGAAACGTAACTACGGCACACTAAGTAGGCAGTGATGAGTCCAGGAGAAAATGCGCCCAGCCCCCCCTCCCCTCTAAGATTCCGATTTCCCCAAAAAATTAGCTTGAACATCCATTTTTTCGAAACAAGTATATTTGATAATAAAAATGTATGCTTAAACTACATATCACTTCTTAAGCTGCTCAAATCAGACGAGTTTGTAAACAAATCGAAGACGGTTTCTGAAATTTCGTTCCACCACATGCGTCGCCCATGCGGAGCCGGGGAGAGGGGGAAGATCACGACCCCCTGAAATAAGAAAATTTCACATTACGCCTATGGTATGGTATTGAAAGAACGCGCCCAAAATAGCGTTTGCCCCCCCCCCATCACCCCACCCACACCAAACAATCTGCGGTGACGCTTCGTCGCTTATGGCCACACAAGCGGGCTTCTGAATGCGTCACGCCTCACATACCTAACTGTGATAACTACCGACTAAAATCGTATCGCTTGCATATTCTTTCCCCCCGGTCACGCACTTTTTAGTATGCTTAGCATGGGTTGGTATACCCCGGTTACGCTCGGTCCAACCCCCCCACCCCTCCATGCAAAACGTAATTTATGGACGGCCGCTAAGGCGCGGATCCAGGAATTCCCCCCAGTGGGGTAGGGGGCGCAATGTTAACTTGTCGAACCGCGTTCCTGCTTGGCGCAGTTTTAGTGCTTTTTTTGCGCGCGCCGGAACAGCACCCTGCCCCCCCCCATGTATTCGCACCTGGATATCTCGACCCGGCTGGGGAAAGAAATTGCGATCTCTAGCGAACAGAATTTTCAGAGGGAATTCTAGAGGGTTTTTGAAAACATCAGGGGTTTCTAGAGGTTTTGGATACCAAATCTGAAGGTTTTTCATCACGACTGTCTGGCAACAGTGCATGAAAGCTCAGCACCTTTATTCCCATGTCAACCACGCAAATTTGATTGTGGTTCGTACCTAGGTAAGCACTATGTATGTCCTAGGCGCCTACCTACCTACCTACCTACGAGTGGTCGTCACTTAACTGTCTTACACCTTGACTTGTCTAACCGGAGTTGATGACCCTTATGTGATACTTTCAATAGAAGAGCATCATTCAAATTGACCGTATTTAACCCTTTAATGATTTTATGCATTGCAATCATATCACCCCTTAATCTCCTATGCTTGATTGAGTACATATGTAATGCCATAATCCTTTCTCCATATTTTAAGTTACCTCGTCCACTGATGAGTCTGGTGGCTTTGCACTGCACTCTTTCTTGTGTATCTATATAGTCGGTTTTACAGCGGCAATTTGCTATCCCATCTAGTCGCTTTTCATCCTTCCAAGTCATTCCTTGCTTCACCTAAACATTCCAGACATGAACTAAAAAAGTACATCGAAGAACATTTATTATTAACAAGAATTGATTTCACTCAATTTTCTCAGCTTTTTAATTGACAAAACTTGTTTCTTGGTGGTGAGAATAATATGCTTTTTGGCTGATTGTTTTAGCATAATTTTCCTTAAACCATTTTATATTCCAAAACCTATATCCCAGTATGCGGCAGGCAACAAATCAGTCGGTGCACGAGCGTCCTACTCGTGGGGTGTGGTGTTAATATTTATTAGTTGTGCGGTGTGAGCATGTCGGCAGTATCAGGTATAGATTTATAACTTGGTTGACATCGATTAAGTGTACTTTTGTTATCATTTTCTGTACCGTTGCTCAGGAAATTGACTTATAACCGCATCCTTCGCTAATTTAACCACAGCGCCAATTTGTCATCTGGCAGTCATCCGTCGGCTGCCAGATACCATAGAGCTGAGTACAGTCTCAACGTAAATTAGAAAGCGTATTGCAATTTGCTGATATTCGTAAGTTTAATTTTACTTATTTCAGCAGCGTCAATAGTACGACCTATTTTGTTATTAAAACTGATGTGGTCGCTTTTAATTTATGCAGATCACTATGCCGGGTCTTCTCCCTCTATCTTGTTCCTGAGACCACGTGACCTGGGAGCAAAGTTCCGCTGTAAAACCGACTTATATCTCTTTCCAAGTCTGGGCTCCATGTCTGTACAGAATGTTCCAAGTGGGGTCACATGCAGGCTGAGTAGTTTTTCATGACTTCCTTGCTCTCATACCTCGCTTGTATTAGTGATTATCTGCATTCTTATTTCCCTGTTCCTAGTGGAGGTAGGTACATTGTTTTTCTACTTTAAGGTCATTTGAAACTAACATCTAAGTATGTTCCCTCTTTACTAACATCTAGTTCCATACCACCCATAAAGACATAAAAGATCAGTGCAACTATGAGCCACAGACCACAAGGGCCCTTCTTGGTTGCACTCTGGACACTGAACCAGTTGCCCAACAAATCTGTTGATCAGCCCTTCCTGGAATACTGAAAAGCAAGCCCTCTTTTCTGATAATGAGTGTCTATGCTGTTTTTAAAGATGTTCAGTGTGCTGCCACTGACAATGGTTTCTGGCAGCTGGTTCCAATGTTCTACTACCCTGTTGGTGAAGAAAGACTGTCTTAACCTTGTCCTGCTGTGGTTAACTTTAATTTTGAATGGATGACCTTTAATTGCATCATTTCTGTTAAATTCAAACATTTCCCTGAGATATCCCTGTTCCTGACCATGGACAAATTTAAAGACCTTGATGAGATCTCCTCTCAGTGGAAGATGAGACCTCTATATCTAAGTGGAAACATATTCAAGTTCTCCAATCTTTCCTCTTACGCCATGTTGCTTATACCATTAACCATTTTTCTTGCCCTCTTTTGTACTCTCTCTAAAAGCCAACAATCTTTTTCATAACTAGGAGACCAAGCTTGGACACAGTATTCCAAATGTGGCCCAACATAATTCACAGTAAAGCTTCCTGATGACTTCCCTCACTTTTGTATGATATGTTCCTATTTATTGCCCCAAGCATTTTTAGTGCCTTCTTCATGGCTTCTTTGGTCTGTTCTGATGCCCCAAATTTTGTGTTCAAAATAACACCTAAGTCCTTCTCTTGCTGAGTCACAGATAGTTCTTGGCCACCCATGAAGTATGGAGCCTTCATATGCTACCTACATACATGCATGATTTTGCACTTATCAAAATTAAATTTCATTTGCCATTTTTCGGACCACTTCACAAGCTCGTCTAAGTCTTTCTGCAGCAAGACCTGCTCATTGTGCACTGTTATTGCCCTAAAGACCTTCAAATCATGAGCAAATTTCAAAACCTTACTACTTAGGCCACTTTCAATGATATTTTCAAATATAATGAACAACAGTGGCCCCAGTACTGACCCCTGGGGGACTCCACTAAGAACATTTTGCCATGATGACTTTGTACCATTTAGCATCACTCTCTGGTGTCTATCTGAAAGCCACAACTCTATCCATTTTAGGATGCTACCTGCAATACCATGGCCCTGAAGCTGCATCATTAACCATGTATGGTGTACCTTGTCAAAGGCCTTACTAAAGTCAAGATATGCTACATCAACCTGATTTCCCTGATCAAATTGTTCTGTAGCAAAATTAAAAAAGTTGAAGAGATTTATGAGACACGATCACTCTTTTCTAAACCCATGTTGAGTATCTTGAATCAATCTGTTACCTTCCAGAAAACTAACTATTCTATCCTTGATAATTGATTTGAGTACCTTGCAGACTAGGGATGTGAGGCTTACTGGCCAATAGTTTTCAACTTTCCCTCTTTCTCCTTTCTGGAAAATAGGAACTACATTTTCCCTTTTCCAATATGTTGGAATTTCATGTTGTGAAATTGATCTACAAAATATTATACTAAGTGGAATTGCCAGTTCCTTTTCAGTTTCCCGCAATACCCTAGCATAAATTCCATCAGGTCCTGCTGCCTTGTTTGGCTTTATTTTCCTGATATAATTGAAAACAACATCATCATCAATGAAATCACCATTGTTTATATGATCACCTGTCACTGAACTGTACAGTTGGCAGATTAGTCACATCTTCCAAGGTAAACACTGATTTAAACTGCTTGCTCAGCTCCTCAACCATCTCACCATCCTCACTCAATATAGTCCCATTTACTTCCAGTGGACCAATTGTGCTTGAAACTTTACTTAGCTTGTGGAAACTAAAGAACTTTTTACTGTCCCCATTACAGTTCCTAGCCAAATACAATTATTTTTCTCACTTTGCTGCTCTGGTTTTCTGCTTTGCAGCATCTCTAGCTTTTTGATACGACCTTAGATTTACGATATTTGAAGCTTCCTTAAACACTCTAAATGTATCTTTCTTAGCCTAAATTGCTTTTGTCACATTTGACATAAGCCATGCTGGCTTTCCTACCCTTCTTTTGCACCTTTGCTTTTGGGGTACATGTCTAATTTGAATTTCCCTCAAGTAAGATTTTAACTTTTCCCACATTTCACAGGCATTTAAAGTGGAGATTTCTTCTTCCCATTATATGGCACTTAAAGCTGTTCCCATGCAGCGAAAGTCTGCCCTGTCAAAATTTGGAACCTTTGCCAAATAATCCTTGATTGTGCCCTCAACTTGTGCTGTGAATCACAATATGTTATGGTCACTTCTTCCCAGAGTTTCTCCTACAGTCAAGTCTTGAATTAATCACTTAAATCTGAGAAGACAAGGTCCAAGAATGAACCCTGCCTAGTTGGTTCTGTTACAAACTGGTGTAAGGAAAGGTCCTCTTCAAGGCATTTCCTAAACAGTTTACATGATGGGGAGCCAACACCAACATTTTCACTTCCTTTTAGATTAAAGTCACCAAGAATAAGGCATTTCCTCCAAAAGTTTCTACTGATTTCCTTGCAAATCACCTTATCAAGCTCCAGTTGCTGAGACTGTGGCAAGGTTCCTGATCTGTACAAAGCTCCTATCCTCAGTTTATTGCTGTTGCCTTTTCCCACAGCAACATGAAGCCAAATGGACTCCACAAACACATTTTTTACTCCATCTGCTACTTTTTGGTAACTGAATAAGCTATTTACATAGAGCATTACACCACACCCTTTCACTGCTGCACCCCTATTGCACGAAATCATATTGTATCCCTGGATCTCATAGTCCTTCAAGTTATCCCCAAAATACCCCTCACTGACCCATGCCTCAGTAATGCAAACAAAAACTGGTTCCTCCTCAGCAACATAACACTTGAACTCATCAAACTTGGATCAAATACTCTGAACATTAAGCATCATGCACTTAACATATATTCCATAACCAGCTTTGGCTTTTTCATGTTGAGTAGCTCTTTCATCTCTGGATGAGCTACCACTCTGCCCCCTCGAACTACTGCTATCCCTATTTGCTGACTGTGAGGTTCTATTGCCTAACCTGTCACTATTGGCATATCCCTGAGATGGTAGTGCCGCTTCTTCCCTCCCCACCCCATTGTCTAGTCACCCATTGTATATCTGAAAGTCTCACCTCCAGACCCCAGATGCATAACCAGCAAATAATTCATATCACCTGGTGTTTTATGAATTATTGGAATGTATCTTTCCAGTGCAATGCTCATGAATGTGACTAAGATGATCGGATCACTAATTTTCTGTGCAAATGCTTACCTCTTAGGTTGTGAGCAAAATAATGCTAAAAGGGCTTTGAGTTAAGTAAGAGCATAAAAAGAAATGTAAAAAATATACAAAATACAACATAACCTAAATGAGCCTAGTTTGAAAATGTCAAGCCATTTATTTTCTTAAAATTTTCCAAATTAAAAAAAGCCTAGCCCAACCTAACCTAAGCTATCATGATAGCTTTTATATATAGCTTTTGAAGAAAACACGTTTTAAATCATCTTATCCTGTTCAACTGAATGCAAATATTCAGATTTGGTAGTGGCTCTGACCATAGTTTAACTACATCACCTTTTTCAGATGCAAGATCGGGATGGAGAATGGTACAAAAATATGTCACTCTGCGACATATGTTGCATTGCTCAGCTCAGTTTTCCTTTTCTGGTACTGGAATCGAGCTAGCAGCGTCAGCATGACTCCCATGCTGGTGGAATTTGAGCACTTCGCCAACAACATTACTGCGGCGAGCGAAGAGCTTGGCCGGCATTTCCCCGCCGTGCTGGTGGTCAGCGAGACCCTGCCGTATCCAGCCGTCACGTTAGCGCCACCTGCGCGGCTTCACGTAACCAAGCCGTCGATTGACGTGCCGCTGCTGGAGCGCGTCCCGCCAGATCTCGTCGCCACCTCGCATGTGCTGCTGCTGCCCGACTTCGTGGCAGTTGTCGACTTTGACCGTGTGGCGGCGCTGGCGGCGGCCCGCCAGGCGGCGCTGCTGGCGCTGCCGGCCGGCACCGTGTCGTGTGAGCGCGTCGTGCTGGATGAGCGCCGCTGGACGCTGCACTACGCCGACCAGGCGGGCACGCGCTGTGACGGCGTCCGAGGACCGCACGGCCTGCTGCTGCCCACCGCACTGCTGTGGCAGCTGGCCGACCCGTTCTGTCGACCCTCGCCCGACTGCCTCTACGTACAGACGTCCCGGGCAGGCCTCCAGGTACGTCGGTCCTCGCCCTGCTGTCTCTACGTACAGACGTACCAGGCGGACCTCCAGGTACGTCGGCCCTCGTTCTACTGCCTCTACGTACAGACATTCCAGAATTCCTGGTGTCAACGCTAATGTGATGTGCCTCGGGAATAACATCATAACTGTCCAAATGCCTCATCCCGATGTTAGTGCACGTGCTGCTACTGCTGATTGAACTGTCGTCCTTGTCGCAGCCGTTCACATCTAAGGCAATTGAATCTAGTGTTATTGCATCGAACGCATGTAACGGCGACAACAGTCAGAGCACTAGACGTATTAAACAATGAAATATGTAGTTGCTATTTAATTAATGCTGGCATTTCATGAGCCCGAAAGACCCAGCTGTGTAGCTGTTTTTGGAGCCGTGAGCGTGTGTTGATAGAAAACATGTCCACCTGGAACACATGCAGGCCTGAATGCAAGAGTGCGTGCCGTGTACTCTGCCGTACTCATGCTGTGGCGATAAATGGTCTGGACTGGCTGTTCTTGTTTGTTGTTTCGGTTTCAAGACTGGACCGTGGCTGTTTCCGCAGACCGACGTCGTCGACGGCGGCCTGCTGGCGTCCACCCGGCCGCCACTGACAGCCCGCGTGCGCCACAAGCTGCAGCAGCACCGGCACCACCAGCGCGCGCTCTTCCTCCGGCGGTGGGACGTGAAGCGCGTGGTGCGGCGCGGCCGGTCCCAGTGGCTGGGCTGCCGGCGCGACACGGCGCGCTGTTTCCCGTCGCTGGTGGGCGATACGCCGGCCTACCTGCTGGCCGGTCGCTGGACGCCGCCCTGCTGCCTGCGCCACCTACGGCGTACCGCGCGCCACGTGTTCGCCACACTGCGCGCGTGCGGTGCCCGCTTCTGGCTGGAGGGCGGCAGTCTGCTGGGCGCCGTCCGATCGGGCGACATCATCCCGTGGGACTCGGACGTGGACGTGGGCGTCTACCAGGCGGACGTGCCGGCGTGCGCGCACCTGCACGCCGCGGTCAAGTCGGCCGTGCAGGACGAGCAGGGCTTCGTGTGGGAGAAGGCGCCCGAGGGCCGCTTCTTCCGCGTGCAGTACAGCGCCTCCAACCGGGTGCACGTGGACGTGTTCCCGTTCTACTCGCGCAACGGCACCATGACCAAGGACACGTGGTTCGCGTCGCACCGGCAGGACTGCGAGTTTCCCGAGAGCTTCCTGACGCCGCTGGAGACGATACCGTTCGTCGGCGTCAACGTGACCGTGCCGAACCGAGCGCGCCAGTTGCTGGAGCTGAAGTTTGGCGCCGGTGTGGTGGAGTGGCCGCAGTACCCCGTGCCCGACCAGGTGCCGTTCCCGGTGTCGGACGAGCTGGACTGGCTGTCTGCGGACACGCTGCACTCCACCGAGTACGAGCCAGTGGACTGTGATCTTGCCACGGCGGGTGACCGCGGTAGTTGTGATCTCCCGGTGACAGATGACAAAGAGGATTTATGATCTCGGCGTTGGCTGCGAGGTGTGATAATGAGCTTGTGCTGAACTGTGATAATGGGTACGTGTTATCTTGATTATTTTCGTGTCTGCTCACATTGCATATGCCAAGTGTTTGCTTCATATCATGACATTAAAAAAAAGTAATGCTAAGGCAATGGACTTGTAGTCACCGGCAGGTATGCTACTTGTCTTTGGCGTCGTTTTTATCACTCCTTGCGTGAGTCGTCCAACTCAGAAGAAGCATGGTGACTTTACCCTACTTACGTTGATATCGTGCTAGGAAACAAACATCCCCCTGATTTTCTCGGTGGAAATAAATACGAAGCTCCCCGCAATTAAAAAGCTCGAACGCAAGATGTAGCGGCGATTTGAAAAGAATTCTGGTCAGTAACGCCCTACGTTATGTGAGTTACGTGCTCTGACTATTAGATGAGAATGCAATGCTTTTGTTTATATATATATATTGCAAAAGACTGGTATCAGAATGCTTTATCCTGGTTAATTACTCCGTATCAGTAGGGACAAGTGGCCCTACTACCAAATGCTAGTGAAGGAAGGCGGAGTGGATTACAAGTGTGTCTTTAGAAGCAACACTATTTACCTGGTGTCAGACTCTTGGTCGTACGATCGTGGGTTCGAATCCAGCAACCGGCGGGATTACTGAGTCCACCCGCGGCGACCAACCGGCGCGAGAGGTTGGCGACGCTATATGACTCAGCAGTCGGATGTGTCGTAAAAGAACCCAACAACCTTCCAAATAAGGCGCGTCGTCTCCGTGACACGGAGGGGCAGATCCGCCAGTAATGTCAGCCGTGATCGTGTTTCTGTATGTTGCATATGTGTGACGATATTTCCATAATATATGGTTGATATCGATCCGAGTGAACATCAAGCAATATGGAAAATGATGCGAACAGCAAGGGCAGGGAAACTGATAATGGCAGCCATGGCTATCATTAAAGTGTGGGCTTGCCGCATCGTGCATTCACATACGGCTCGTGGAAGCTCGTAAGCAGACAATTATCGTCCAGTAATGAGGAGCCGAGGACGATTATCTTCATCAGCCGACCACAGCTACTGGCTTATATTATTTTATTTGGTTTGGTGTTTATGAAACTTATTGTGAGGAGACGTCCCGTAGTTCGAAAAGTAATTGTGCAAAGAAAACTGCTGGTGTCTAAGGGGATGAGACTCCTGTGGGGGAGTGCCGTGGATCGGCATGGGGCATGTTGTTAACCTAGCTTGTCAATGTGTAACCCGGCGAAAGGATTCCGTATTATACTGACACGATCTCGCTTTTTGCGACGGAACAGCGTGGGCACCGGAGAGTTAGCATTTTTACGACCGTGGCAGCGTTGTTCGCCACCAATGGTACATCGGTGGCAAAGTAATGCGTATGGAAATACACAGAGCGTTGTTATTCGATGTTTGAGAATACGGTCCGGTAGCGAATTTTTTTCACCGAGACAGCGTTTTCAGGACGCTTAAGCAATGATCATCTCCCGTATGGTGTGTGTGTAGGGGGCGGGGGGAGGGAGGGTATTTCCACTCGGGGTGTTTCTATTGCATCCTTTGAACGTTCCAATAGAATGCTCTGAAATTTTAAGTAGCCTCTGGGCATCTTATCCACAACTTTAGTAAAAACAAATTGAGGTCCGGTTAGGTTACAGAGCAATGCGGTGAAATGCGGGAGCACCTTATAGTTCTGCCTGAATCCTCATAATAAGTAGCTTTTAGAGGTGACTTTTAGAAACATTGGCAAACGACATACATCCATTAACTTTTTGGTCATTAGGTCGGTGGTCTTTCTTGACCCAATTTGTCTTTCGAAGATGATTGTATTTGTCATGAGGAATTCAAATTGGTTAGCCCCTTTAAGAAAGGCCTGGGTGCGCCACTAGTATGGGCTACCAATCAAGATTATATCGCCGACCAACTAATCCACCCGACAGTATCAGTATCAATCTAATAACAGTATCACTCTAGTCTAGGGGCGGATCCAGCGAAGACGCGGGAGGCAATTAGAATCCATCAAATACTACTCACCACACTGTTAACTGTGCTCGAGTTTGGGCAAGCAGGCCTTCTCCCATTTTCTCCGCCCGTGAACGGCAGTCAGCTGGCCAGCTACTCCAGGCGACTGTCGGCGGTGGGTCGAGCTGGGCCGGTTTGCACCTCCACCGGGCAGTGACCTCGTCTCGGGCGCCTGCGGCTGTTTGTGGCTGGCGTGGGTGACCTCCGGTTCAGTCGTTGCAGCGGTGTGCGAGGTGTCGCGAGGTGTGGCCGGCGGTGCGGCCCGACCGACCATGGATCTTCGCTGGATTCTCCGCGCCCGGGTAACTATCCTGTTCGGTGTCGCGCCTGGGACGGCACCAGGCCGAGCGGGGAACAGGTGTCCACGGTTAGTATCGCTTGCCACAGGACGAATGTCTGGGCTACGTGGAGGTGTGGGACCTTACGTCTGGCGAATGTTTGCCGTGGTGGCTTCGGAAGCATGGTTCGGAGAGTGCACAAACATTTTAGTAATAACTGAGTAATATTTCAAAACGCCATAGTTTTCTAGAATGGCTTTAGTGTCGGATACTATGGGTCCCCATCTGCATTGCTCATAGTTTTACCGATGCTCAAAGATTAATAGGAAATGAGAACTACAATTGCATCTAGATACAAAATGACCCGGAAGCATTGCGGTGTTTGCCTCCCTGCTGTAGATGCGTGGCCGCCTAATTTCTTTCCCCATGTGCTTCATCAGCCATCATTTAAACTCGTGCACTCAGAAATGAAGGTTGCGTCACCACGTACCGTATGGGGAATGTGTGTGTGCGATGCGCGGTCAATCCAGCGCCGACAAGCCGCCGAATTGGCTGCACGAGCGTATGAGAAAAAATATCACCGGTTCGTTTCAGAGTAAAGACTGGTAGAATACCATGGGAATGTGCTACCCAGGTAGGTCGTATATTAGATCACTGCGTGCTGGCAGTAATTGAAGATTGAATGATTACGCGCGTCAAGAAGTGGCCACGTTCTGTGGATTTCTTCACGTACGGTAGAACACAGTGGCGTAACAAGAACTTGCCGAACTTCAACCGCTTTATTTTGGAATGGGCTCGTTACTTCTGAAGAAAGTAGTTCATTTTCTTCAAATCTTCATTGTGGGTTCGGATCGTCTGATCGTCTCTCTCAAATTGTACAACATGACACTATGACCAGAGGCACTAACCAGAATGAATGCAACCGCCCGTATAGCAAACCGCCTAAACGTGCATCTAGATTCCGGATGTCAAAACGTTATTGGAAAGGGTGACAATTCAGTGTTCGATAACTGGTGCATTTCAGGACAGATGGATTGGTGCCTGACGCCTTCTTCCCTTATAACTCGGCGCAAATGACTGCATGTGGTTAGTTTTGGCTCAGATTCCAGCTGTGAAAACTTGAGCTCGATCCGAGCAACAGTCTATAAGTTAAAGCCGCGGCCATTATTTTTGCGAGGTTATCGTGAAAGTGTGCTTTTGATTGCTCATAACCTTATGACCAAACATGGTGCCTACATGAATCAGACATTTCGTTACTTGCAAATGTTCCAGAAACTTAATTTTTGAATAGTTTCTTTAATTTGCACTGATTTGGATAAACCGTGATCCGTGATCGGTACCGTGAGCTAAGGACACTCTATCTGCCGTGACGTCTAGTAAATTGAAAATTATGTATCTAACCACACACAAATGAAGATACATCATTTATCTGGTAACTTACAGAATACAAATATTGTCCTGATTATAAACAAATTTTTGTGGCAAGGAAAATGCTGCATATTTGGCCTAAATCCTTGGATAGACTGATCTCGGTCAACATGTTCAGTGTTCACTGTCGGTATGCTATGATCAGGCATCACAATGTTAGTCTAGTTGATGGGAGGTACCTGGAGTAATGAGTCGAAGAAAATTAACATTTGTGCAAACACGGTCATGAGCTGGTGAAACAACAAAAGCAATGACCAACGGACACACTTGATATTGACAAACGACTGTTACTTTGCTCACGATAAACGATACCTATGAACATGCACATGAATGTAATTGTATATTTTTCCAGACAAATAACATCATTGACCAATTTGCTGTGCACCCAAAACATTGGCTCACTGCTCTAAATAGTGAATCACAATGCGCCATGCGGGACGGGGGGTAGCAGCGCATGACAGATCGCCGAGAGCCCCTCATTCATTTTGTTTTCGGGATAGCGGCCGAATGAATATACGCAGAGACACGAAACTTTCAGTACTTTCTCACACAGCTGCTTTGCATTTATCGTGCAAGTTTCAGATCAGGATCGTCAAAGATCATTGATCTGGCAACGGGTCAAGAGAGTAATGTTCGAAAATCTCCAACGTGCCGCCATTCGGAATAGTCACAACATATCAATACAAGACTCAGATCATGGTACTCTGTCAAGACGAACATTCGGCTAACTCAGAATTTACATCGCGATAAAGGCTACTAATCTGGGGTCAGCTCAACTTCCGTGTTTTGCTACCCCATAGTGTGGACAATTCAATGTAAAGGTAATTGTTCTCGCCGAACATAAGGAACACGTAATAAGCATTCTGGTATAAAATGTGTCGATGGTCAATGGCCTAAGGTCAGGTTAAGAAGCATGCATATTCTACAGAATGCCATTTTATACGGGAAGCTGCTATTCCTCGTAAAGTCATATAACCTCAATTCAGTTTCAATGTCGCCCATGTCATGCGACATGACATTGAATGTTTAACCAATAAGTTGAAATGACCTGATGTCATGAGATCTGACCTAATTTTATTTTATTATATGTTTCCATGGGATTGTTCTCCAAGGAGCGTACACTTCAGCGATTGCTGAAATGATCATTTTATCAATTTTATCAATCTATATATATATATATATATACTCAACTCAACGGGCAAGCAAGCTCATGTAAGGGCCCGTAAACCCTCGTAACGGTGGGCGCGCATTCGCAAGAGCCCGTACGCTTTTATAAGGACTTGCAGACGTTTGCAAGGCCTGTACATGTTTGTGAGGTTTCAATGTAAGCGTAAAGGCTCGTAGACAATCGGAAGGGCCCATAGACTTTCGCAAGTGGCCGTAGACGTGCGCAGGAGGCCGTATGCGTCCATAAGGGCCCTTAATATTTGCAAGGGCCGCAGATGTTCGTGAGGGCCCGTAGGGCCTTACGTAGGCCCAGACGTCCATAAGCGCCGGTAGACGTTCGCAATGATCTAAGGACGTTTGTTTGAGCAAGTAAGCGTTCGTAGGGATCCGTACACGCTCGTAAGGGCCCGTAGATCATCGCAAAGGCTTGTAGAAGTTCGTAAGGGTCAGTAGACGCTCATTATGGCCCGTAAACGTTTATAGGGACTCGCAAGCATTCGTAAGTGCCCGTAGATGCTGTTAGGTGCCCGACAACAGCTTCGACGGCGACAACAGCTTCGACGGCCACAAAGATGTAATTTGGCTTTGATCTCCGCCAGGGTGATCCTGCAGACCATTACGTACGGGCTCCTGACTTAGTCCTTCGGGCCGCACCAGGGGCCTGTCCTTCGGGCCGCACCAGGGGCCTGTCCTTCGGGCCGCACCAGGGGTCTGTATGAGTCCAATGGGTAGGACTGACCGCCCCGCTGCCTCTTTGGTTACGGCATTGGTTGAACACAAATCGCCAATTGTATAGACTATACAGCGAACAAGTTGTTACTCCTCGCTTAATAGAACTGGTGTGGTTTTGGGCCACATTTCTCTTGTATGGCCAGTCATGGATCTCCACTCGGAATCACTGCACCCATGGAGCCCGTCTCTGGGGTGGGGTGGGGCGGGGGACCACGTGCGTTGACCGATGCAGAGTGGCTGATGTTGCTGCCGCTGGGCAGCTGTGGCAAGTCGCTGACGCTGCTGTTGTGGGGCAGCTGTGGCAATTTGCTGACGCTGCTGTTGCGGGGCAGCTGTGACAATTCGCTGACGTTGCTGTTGCGGGGCAGCTGTGGTCAGATCCTGACGCTGCTCTTGCTGGGCGGCCGTCAACTGGTGCTGACCCTGCTGTTGCTGTTGCAGATGGTGGTCGTGCTGTGCACGATTGTGAAGGGTCAGCTGCAACATCCAGACATCGATGGCCCACGGGCAGAAGCGGCCATAGGCATGGTCGATGCGACACCGCCCCATGCACGTGAGAGACCGCTCTGTGCACTGAACTGGCTGACATTTGCAGCAACTGGCATCCAAATTCCGTATGCCACATGCCTAGGCCCAAGTCCATTGTGGTCGTGCTGCCACTTACCGATTGACTGCCTGTTGTCGTGGCTCCAATGTTATGTCCAGTTATGTGCATTGTGGTAACCACAGCTAGCTCGTGATTGGCTTCCATTGTGGTAACCACACCTAGCTCGTGATTGGCTTCCTTTGCAAGATCCCTCTGGAAGGTTCCTCTGCAGCCATATATTATTAAGCTTTCCAGTTGGACCGGTTTGCATGTATTAAATAGAACATGTTTACAAGGACCTTTGAATCAAGCAAGCAATCTGAATAGTCCACAAGCTAAGTAAAATGCAACTTCACCATTGCTTCAACTACAAGCTTGCATAAACTTCACCTCTAGATGGAAGCCTCTTGCTTGCGCTGTCCAGCCCAGCCTTCCCGGAGGGGTGCCATTTCCCGGCCGGAGGTGTGGCACCTGCCATGGAGAAGGGCACGTGCCCCCGGTGCGCCTCACGGTATTTACCCCTGCTGCAGTGTTGTGCAGTGTGCATTTCCAGCACACAACTGATGTGTCCGCCCTCCGCCTGCAGGCTTACCACTGCGCTGTCCCGACGGCTGGCGGCTGGCCGGTCAGCTTTGTGAAGGTGACTCAGCAGGGCGGCTCGGCCCGACGGCCGGCGCAGGCCGACAGATTGTTTGGGCACGTCAGCCGTTTTAGCACGCATGCATGTGTACTGAGCACTATCAAACACCGGTTCATCAGTGATGTTTGAGAGAGGCCGTACGCACGAGCGGGAAGGCTGCCGGTGTGCAATTGGGCTGCTGGCATCGAAAAGGGTTTTTGTCCATCTTCCTTCGTGAGTCTCACCATCCTGCAGAATTCGTCGAGACTGTTATAATTTATGAATCTGAACGCTAGCTATCTAACGGAGCTCTTCCTAACATCGCTATGCATGCTTGTCGACAGTTTTCACCTTTGCATTGATGGGAATAGCTGTGTCTATCTCTCAAGCCGTCCAAAGAACCTCTTCATTTTATTTTGGGGAAAATTCGCAAACCAGTCATGCCCTTAATACAGTTGTCTGTCTGTTTGGTGTCTGTTTCCATTGACTACGTACCCGGTGACGACGGACACAGTGACGACGGACCCCGTGATGACTGACCCCGTGATGACTGACCCCGTGATGACTGACCCCGTGATGACTGACCCCGTGATGACTGACCCCGTGACTACGAACCCCGTGACTACGAACCCCGTGACTACGAACCCCGTGACTACGAACCCCGTGACTACGAACCCCGTGACTACGGACCCCGTGACTACGGACCCCGTGACTACGGACCCCGTGACTACGGACCCCGTGACTACGGACCCCGTGACTACGGACCCCGTGACTACGGACCCCGTGACTACGGACCCCGTGACTACGGACCCCGTGACTACGGACCCCGTGACCGGCCGACAGATGCAGACGAGTGCAGTCGGCGGCGCTCGCCCTGTGTGGGCCGGCACACCACGTGCCGCAACACGGTGGGCAGCTTCCGGTGCGAGTGTCTGCGTGGTCACATCGGCGACCCCTACTCCTACGACGGCTGCTCGTCAGGTCAGCCGCCCAACTGTCAGGCTCACGCCGGCCCAGTCTCGCCAGCTGAACTGGGAGACTCGGCACGGTCGCCCGTTACGACAAACTGGGAGATTCGGCACGGTCGCCCTTCACGACAATCATTTGCTTTCGTGGGGCGGCCAGTAATCCAGCCGATTTTGGCTTTTGCGCATTGGATTTCGTTCGTCATCCGACAGACGCAGTACCGACTGCCAAATCTTGTTTGCTTCCGCATATTTCGTCTGTCCCGTTCCCAGTCACTTTTCTCTCTTCCTCATGTTCCCATGTCCATGTCCCGTTGCCAGTCACCTTTCTCTCTTCCCCATGTTCCCATGTCCATGTCCCGTTGCCAGTCACTTTTCTCTCTTCCCCATGGTCCCATGTCCATGTCCCGTTCCCAGTCACTTTTCTCTCTTCCCCATGGTCCCATGTCCATGTCCCGTTCCCAGTCACTTTTCTCTCTTCCCCATGGTCCCATGTCCATGTCCCGTTCCCAGTCACTTTTCTCTCTCCCCATGTCCCATGTCCATGTCCCGTTCCCAGTCTTTTTCTTCTTTCCCTTCCCCATGGTCCCATGTCCATGTCCCGTTCCCAGTCACTTTTCTCTCTTCCCCATGTTCCCATGTCCATGTCCCGTTCCCAGTCACTTTTCTCTCTTCCCCATGTTCCCATGTCCATGTCCCGTTCCCAGTCACTTTTCTCTCTTCCCCATGTTCCCATGTCCATGTCCCGTTGCCAGTCACTTTTCTCTCTTCCCCATGGTCCCATGTCCATGTCCCGTTCCCAGTCACTTTTCTCTCTTCCCCATGGTCCCATGTCCATGTCCCGTTCCCAGTCACTTTTCTCTCTTCCCCATGGTCCCATGTCCATGTCCCGTTCCCAGTCACTTTTCTCTCTTCCCCATGGTCCCATGTCCATGTCCCGTTGCCAGTCACTTTTCTCTCTTCCCCATGTTCCCATGTCCATGTCCCGTTGCCAGTCACTTTTCTCTCTTCCCCATGTTCCCATGTCCATGTCACGTTGCCAGTCACCTTTCTCTCTTCCCCATGTTCCCATGTCCATGTCCCGTTGCCAGTCACTTTTCTCTCTTCCCCATGGTCCCATGTCCATGTCCCGTTCCCAGTCACTTTTCTCTCTTCCCCATCCATGTTCCCATGTCCATGTCCCGTTCCCAGTCACTTTTCTCTCTTCCCCATGTTCCCATGTCCATGTCCCGTTCCCAGTCACTTTTCTCTCTTCCCCATGGTCCCATGTCCATGTCCCGTTGCCAGTCACTTTTCTCTCTTCCCCATGTTCCCATGTCCATGTCCCGTTGCCAGTCACTTTTCTCTCTTCCCCATGTTCCCATGTCCATGTCCCGTTGCCAGTCACTTTTCTCTCTTCTTCATGGTCCCATGTCCATGTCCCGTTCCCAGTCACTTTTCTCTCTTCCCCATGTTCCCATGTCCATGTCCCGTTCCCAGTCACTTTTCTCTCTTCCCCATGTTCCCATGTCCATGTCCCGTTCCCAGTCACTTTTCTCTCTTCCCCATGTTCCCATGTCCATGTCCCGTTCCCAGTCACTTTTCTCTCTTCCCCATGTTCCCATGTCCATGTCCCGTTCCCAGTCACTTTTCTCTCTTCCCCATGTTCCCATGTCCATGTCCCGTTGCCAGTCACTTTTCTCTCTTCCCCATGGTCCCATGTCCATGTCCCGTTCCCAGTCACTTTTCTCTCTTCCCCATGTTCCCATGTCCATGTCCCGTTGCCAGTCACTTTTCTCTCTTCCCCATGTTCCCATGTCCATGTCACGTTCGGCACCAGCCAAGTTTACATATCGCTTCCTGAAGTTCTTCCTTCTAGTGTCATTTTGTCTTTGCCCAGCCTTGTGCCTATCGTATATCTACTCTTTCCCATTTCTCTTCTCATTCGCTCCCAGTTTCCGTCCCTGGTACCTCATCATTCCCATTCGCATGTTTCGTTCTGTCTCGAAGCAGTCTGGTTTCGTTATCGTGTATTTTGTATCCACTTTCTCGCCTATCCCGTTCGCAACTTGTTTTCATTTCGTCTCCGATTTATCCATTCATTCCGCTGTTCTCTTGGTGCGTCAGCTATTGCTTCTGCACCATTCTTGTGGTGCTGAATTTCGTTCTCGCTCCGGTGAATTTCGTGTCTGTTCTGCTCAGTGACTGTTGTTTTACCATACACCGCTTCCGTACCTTTTTCGTAGTGACTATACCGCTACCCTCACGGTACCATAACGTTGTCGTAGCGGCTCCTTCCGTCCTCCTACCTCTCCCCCATCGTTCCTTTATCGTTCCCCTTTCTGTTCCAATGTTCCCCTTCCGTTCCAATGTTCCCTTATGTTCCAATGTTCCCCTTCTGTTCCAATGTTCCCCTTCCGTTCCCCACAGTTTACGTACAGTTTCCATGTCTTCCCTGCACAGCTCCCATGCCATTCGAATAGTGCGGAAGCCTGAAGGGAAGGGTGACTGATATGAGGGAACGATATTGCGCTGCCATCATGTGTACATGTGCTTCTGGTATCTGGGCGTTTGCGTCGCGTTTCTGCTCGATTTTTGTCCGTAGCATTCGTTGCATTGTCTGTGGTAAACTCGTTAAATCCCATTCAGTTTGTTTTTCTTATTCTCTATATAGCTAGCCGTAAAATTTTCACGACGTAGAAGCAATTTGTCGTGATATATCATGTTTTTCGACATCCTGGATGGGGAGGTACAATTGACAATTAACAGTCCAAATCACTGGCGGATGGAGCGAACATCCCTGTAGACATCACGCGGCTGAGGCCACACCCTCCGTCCTGTTTTGGCGGCGGCTCGCGGCTGCTGGCAAAACAAAAATGAATGCAACATACTTTTATTTCGAAAACGCATCAGCGAAGAGTTCTATTATACAAACGTACCGGGAAGTAAACTGACGTACACAGCATTCGTCTGTGCGAGTTGATTGGGGGAATAACTATGAAGTATCGTATACTACCATCATATTCACACGTAATGTGCTGCGACCAATAACCCAAAGAGCAACCCGCGTGTACGGAGACATCTATTGATTAATCGTTGGACACTGACATACGTTCGTTTCCCTTGTTTCGCTTCCTATGTCGCTTAATCAACCAGCTTTACGTTTCTTTTTTCAGATGAGAGAATATGCGGGAAAGCAACTACACCCTTACCATCCGGTTTTGAGGAAAATGATCTCACTGAATTAACCACCCCTCTGACCGATCAGACCCCATCTCCGACCGATCAGACCCCATCTCCGACCGAACCACTGTTTCCACCTTCAACCCCACCTCCAACCCAACTTCCGACCCCACCTCCAACTGACCCGACAGATCCTTCCACCAAAATCGTGACGCTAATCCCAGATCCTGCTCCAACCCCGACCCCACCCCCGACCCCGCCTCCGACCCCACCTCCGAGCCCACCTCCGACCCCACCTCCTCTGACTGACGAGACTGATCCTCCCACAAAAGTGACCCTAGTTACGGTTCCGGTCCCACTCCCGACCCCACCTCCGACCCTACCACCTCTGACTGACCTGACTGATCCTTCCACTAAAGTGACGCTAGTTGCCGATCCGGCTCCGACGCCATCTCCGACGCCATCTCCGACGCCATCTCCGACGCCATCTCCGACGCCATCTCCGACGCCATCTCCGACGCCATCTCCGACGCCATCTCCGACGCCATCTCCGACGCCATCTCCGACGCCGTCTGCGACGCCGTCTGCGACGCCGTCTGCGACGCCGTCTGCGATGCCGTCTGCGATGCCGTCTGCGATGCCGTCTGCGATGCCGTCTGCGATGCCGTCTGCGATGCCGTCTGCGATGCCGTCTGAGATGCCGTCTGAGATGCCGTCTGAGATGCCGTCTGCGATGCCGTCTGAGATGCCGTCTGCGATGCCGTCTGCGATGCCGTCTGCGATGCCGTCTGCGATGCCGTCTGCGATGCCGTCTGCGATGCCGTCTGCGATGCCGTCTGCGATGCCGTCTGCGATGCCGTCTGCGATGCCGTCTGCGATGCCGTCTGCGATGCCGTCTGCGATGCCGTCTGCGATGCCGTCTGCGATGCCGTCTGCGATGCCGTCTGCGATGCCGTCTGCGATGCCGTCTGCGATGCCGTCTGCGATGCCGTCTGCGATGCCGTCTGCGTGTGATGCCGTCTGCGATGCCGTTGCGTGCCGTCGCGATGCCGTCTGCGATGCCGTCTGCGATGCCGTCTGCGATGCCGTCTGCGATGCCGTCTGCGATGCCGTCTGCGATGCCGTCTGCGATGCCGTCTGCGATGCCGTCTGCGATGCCGTCTGCGATGCCGTCTGCGATGCCGTCTGCGATGCCGTCTGCGTCCTCAACACCGGGTGATGATACTGCAGGCAGCGCAACCGAACCTTCCACCTCCAAAACAGGCCGTACCGCTAACAACCCCACAACGGCCGAATCCACACTGGACACAAACACACTTAGCGTTGAATCTTCCGAGCCGTCGCCGAGCTCGCAGCGGCCTACAGCGGCTTCCGAGGCCACCAGCGGTCTACAGCAGCCTACTGCGGTCTCCGATGCCTCCGAGGCCACCAGCGGGTCGAGGCTGGTCGTCCCCGGAGCGGACACGGTGTCTATGTCGACAGGTGGCGCCACGTCAGGTGGTCCGACGACACGCCTGCCGGTAGTCGAAGGTGAGTCTGACGAAGCCGCCGAGCCGTCTGCACAGCAGACCTCGTCACCGGGCACTGCGACACCCTCGCGTGCTGCTGGGGGGGGGGGCTTGCGTCGCTGCGGGAGGCTACGAGCCATCCCTCACTTGCCGCCGAGAGCATCGACTGACAGCCGTGCGAAGGGGCTCCATGCAGACTGCACAGCTCTTCAGCAGTTCTTCCCGTGCTCCAGCTCCCCTGGGGACGGTTCCTATTGGCCAGCGTGGCTAGGCTGACGAGGACTTGGTCACGTGGAATCTCTTGCATTGGTCGCACAGCCACCATCAGATAACTTTTGGGTGTTCTCTTCATCTTTTCTTCTTTGGGTGAGTATTCCAGTGAGGGCGAGTGCGATCTAACCTGGTCGGTACCGGTGCTGCTCAGCACCGGTACCGGTCAGCGGCGCTGCAATGTGCACTACCGTTGATGTGTTCACTGAGCGGCTGTGCTCTGTGCGCGGCAGTGGTTCCCATCCCGGCCGGCTACTTCAAGTGCGTGCGGGCGGACCTGGGCGCCGGCGCCTTCGTGTCTCTGCACTCGCAGCAGTCGGCCACGTGGGACGAGGCGAACGCCATCTGCCGGAGCGACCACCCGCTCGGTCGACTCGCCACCGTGCTCGACAGCAACTACAGCGAGTGTCTGCGCACGGTACGTGCCGGCCGGCTCAGCGGTGTCGCAGCGGTAGCGCCGCCCTTCCGGGGTTCGGTGGCGGACGGGGCACAAGACCGCCATTGTGCTGCAGCACGATCTGTGCGAGTGTGGGTGGTACCAGGCGAGGGCTCTTGCTTGCCGTCTCTGTATGTACACAGCAGGCTTCTGAATAGCTGGATATGCCAGTTGGTTAAGGAAAACTATTTAGAACAATGAGCACTTAGAGAGCTGGATGTGTGCGATATGTTGGAAGTCTCCCTTTGGGTGATGTCACCCGATCTGAATTTTCTAGAACGGACTGTTCAATAAGTGTTGTGCTTGCCATTTCCACAGACTATATCACGAGCAAGGGCGTCGCCACCAGGGGGGAGGGCAGTCGCCCCCCCCCCCTGCCGTGAGACTGGGGGGGCGCCGCCCCCCCCCCTGAAATTTGAGGAGGCCCCTATCCGGAAATGCGCAGGAAAAAAGTGAGCAAGGAGGCCGACGAGACATGAGAGGAGGCCTCCAAGACGTGAGAGGAGGCCCCTAATTTGAAGGAGTCACCTAGGAGAGGATAGGAGGCCCCAGAAATCAAGAGTGCCAACAATTGGCACGGACGCCCCCAGGAATGCAAAGGAGGCCACCAGGATTACAAAGGAGGCCTCCAGGATTGCAAAGGAGGCCCCCAGGATTGCAAAGGAGGCCCCAAGGATTGCAAAGGAGGCCTCCAGGATTACAAAGGAGGCCCCCAGGGTTGCGGGTTTCAAAGGAGGCCCCAGGATTGCAAAGGAGGCCCCAGGAATGCAAAGGAGGTCCCCGGGATTGCAAAGGAGGCCTCCAGGATTACAAAGGAGGCCCCAGGATTGCAAAGGAGGCCCCCAGGAATGCAAAGGAGGCCCCATGATTGCAAAGGAGGCCCAATACGGGAAAGGAGACCTCGGACAATGAGAGGAGGCCCAAAGATGGAAGAGAAAGCCAGTAGATATGAGATGAGGTTTCGGAGACGCAAAAGCAGTCCCGAAAACGGGTAAGGTTCCACCAAGATAGAAAAGGATGATCCAGAAAAGTGGCAGGAAGTACCTAATTCGGAAGAGGACGACACAAGATTGGAAATGAGACCCCATGGTGAACGAGGATGCCCCTAAAATAGGAGAGAAAGGCCATAAGATAAGAGGGATGACTCCCAGGGGAAAAAGATGGCTCCAAGACGGATAAGAGGGTCCCTAGGAAATGACAAGGTAACTAAGATAGGAAAGGTTGCTTGTAATTTGGAAGAAGAGGCACCTGAGAGAGAACAGGAGTCCATCAGGAGATAAGAGGCCACCCTTAAAATGGGCAAAGATAGAATCAAAACGCAGAACAGGAGGCCCCGAAGACGTGAGAGGAGGCCCCTACTTTGAAAAAGAAAGCCTCTAGAAGAGAAAAGGAGGCCCCTGCCGGACTCGAGAGGAGTCCCTCGAGATGGAGTAGGCGGTGTCCAGGGCCGAATGAGGCCCCGACGACCGGAAGGAATTCCCAGGTAATGAGAGAAGGCCCTTAAGTTGAGTGGTAGGTAGCAGGTATGGAAGGAGGCGAGGTTTCCAAAATTGAAGATCACTCAAGACGGGTAAGATTTGCGAGGACAAAGGACGCCCACGAGGCGTGTCACTAGGCCCCTAATTTGGCAGAGGATGCCCCTGGAAGTTGAGAGGAAGCCCCATGCCATGTTAAAGGGGCCCCAGGATGTGGGAGGAGGCCTTCCAAAACGGGAGAGGACCATTGAATATGGAGGAGGGTAGGACGCACGAGAAGATGTCCAACACCGGTAAAGAGGCTCCAGGAAATAAGACAAGACCCCTAAGACGCGAGAGGAGGTCTATAATTTGCAAGAAGCCCTTGAAATGGCAGGAGTCGTGCCGGGGTACTTGAAAATCACGATATGGGCCCAAAAAGATCCGGCCGGGGCCCCTGAAAATCACGCTGAGCCTAGGGGTACCAAAAATTCACGCCCGGACCATGAAAATCACGCTAGGGGCACGATAGGTCGTACCGTTCCCCAACAGTATCATTGGGACACAAATGAAGCCCGGGCAACGAAAAACAATCCGGACATGGATAATCACTCTGGGGCCCCAACAATGACACCAAAAGCATCCAAAACGTATTGGACATCCACAAAGTGTCGAGGTCGCTAAAACTCGCGCTAGGGATCCAAGCAAATTACGTCGGGATACAAAAGATTACATTGGACTAAAAAAGTCGCGTCGCAGCCCTTGAAAATCTCAATAGGAACCAAAAAGGTCGCGTCTGGACCCCAACGGTTGCAGCTGCCCCAAAAATCAATTATCAACCGGAATGTCACACTGCGCCCAAAAAATCGGGTCAAAGTCCCCCACCCCCCAAAAAAACCCGTTGGGCACTGGAAAAAAAACGTGTCGGGGCACCGAAAAAAAATCGCACCTGGAGACCGAAGAATCGTACCAGGACCCAAGATTTCACATAAGGACCTTAAAAAAAATAGAACTCTATGTCCAAAAGTTCACACCAAGACTCGATGGAATCGACCCCAGCACCTGAAAATTAAGAACAGATCCGTAAAAAATTACCCGGAGGGCATTTATACTCAGAAAGGTGTCATCGGCTGAAAAAGTCCTTCGGTGGCCGCAGTGACAAATGCCCCCTCCCTCAAGGGGGCAAATGCCCCCTCCCTCCTAAGAGGGATATGCTCCCAAGAATCGAGCCAAGGCCCCCAAAAGTCGCGCTGGGGCCACAAAAATTCGCGTCGGCCCGCCAGAATTCGCGTAGAGGCTCCAAGTAAATACGGCGGGCCCCAGAATACTCGCTCCGAGGCACGAAAATCTGCAACAGGAACCGCCAAAATCGCGTTGGGGTCACAGCTAAGTACAACGCGCCCCGCAAACTGGAACCGGTCCCACCAAATTTCGCGCTCGGACCTACAATTCCCATCGGTAGCACCAAAAAGTTGGTCTGGGCATCAAAAATTAACGTCGGGGCTGCCAACAATTGGCGTCTAGGGCCCCACATAGGCACCGTGTGACCCCCAAAGTTGCATCGGTATCCGAAAAATAAAGCCGGAGCCTTCCAAAATCAGGAGGGATTCCAAAAAAAAGTCCGGGTCAGGACAATGGTTCTGGAGCACCGAACATGTCATCAGATGCCTTGACAAATCGCGTACGGCATCGAAAATCATATCGGAGCACGAAGAAAATCGAGGTGAGATACAAAAACATAGAGCCAGGGACTCGAAAAATCAGGCCGGGATTCGGAATTTAAAGAAAATTCAGAAGATATCCACAAAAACGCGTTGAGCCCAGATAATTCCCGTTGGGTCCCGGAACCACGCGCCTGGGCGCGATAAGTCGCGCTAGGACCCAGAAAAATCGCACCGAAGCCCCAAAATCGTACTGGGGCCCCACAAATGTGCGTCAGAAGCCAAAAAAAACACACAGCGGGACCAAAAGAGCACAACGGTGACCGAAAATGGGACTGGCCCTCCAAAGCGCAGTCTCGCAAAAAGCGACAGGGCCCGAAAACATGCGTTGTAGCCATAGTAGCCATATACCGGGAACTCTAAAAAAAACTTTTAAGAAATACCGGAAGCTCTCAAGGCACACAGGGGCCATGCGACCGCATAAGGGCCTGAAAAGGTGCTGGGGCCGCAAAAAGCAACATGGTCCCAAAACGAACAAAAATACCGGGCACTAAGTAAACACCTCGAGATCTTTGAAAACGCCCTGACAACTAAAAAAAATATTACGTGCGCAAAAAAGCAACAAACCCTAAAACGAGCAGGGGTTTCGAAAATGCGTTGAGCCTCTAACAAAAATGGATTGGAGCCCTAAGACACATCCGTAGGCGAAGAAATACGAAATGAGTCCAAAGAAGTACTCTCAAGCAGGGCCTCTGTTCGGTAGTCAACCTGGAAGCATGTTTAATCAAAGATATGAGGTGCATCAAAGCTCAGCGGGTATCCACATTTCTTCGCCATAAAATATGGGAAGTAGGGAACCAATGATCGAATTTAATTAATCGAATTTTCACAGCGAACGCCCATACGAAGCATTTTTTCACGTCAGATATGGCGCAAGTCTATGATGTGGCAGCAATTAGCAAAGCGTAGCAGGCCCAGAAGAATCCGTAGCATCGCACGAAGTGTGGCGAATGCGCCGAAGGCGCAAGATGGGTGTGCACGTGCACTAACGTTGGCGTCGTGGCGACCGGGCACTATGAACTGGAATGTCTGAAATTGGGAAATTTTACATTTTAAAGTGATTTGTGTAGGTGTGATTTCAGCAGTGGGAGGTGACTTATCAAGAGATACCAAAAGAATACATTCGAACAGGGTGGGGGAGATAGGGTTGAAATCCGACGAATCAGAAACGATAGTGGTAGATTAGGCCCCTCCATAGGATAATTCAGTTGATCACTAATTATTTCATTTAAAAAGGTCCCCTTTGACAAAATAGTGGTCGAAATCGGAAGACTTTATTGAGTAGTTGGACCCCCTCCAAATACGTTTCCCCCCCTCCCCTTGACGCAAATATAGGTGCGTCACTGGTCCCCCAATAATTTTCAGAAACTTACGCCCATGGAGCAAAGCCAACATTGCGGGGGCAAATTCCCTCTTACATGCATACAAAACAACACCGATGCCCCATATTACATGGGAGGAATGATGTTTTAAAATGTATTTTCTTCCTACAAAGTTGTCTTTTTGATTACAGCCTGCATGATTAGAGCTTCCCAGCTTCAATACCTTCTCAACGACATAATTTACAAAACGGTACAACACAGCGATTACCATGCGCGTGACGGCGTGGAATTCGAAGGTTTTGCATTATTTATGCATTGTCATTGTTACATTGTTGCATTGCCATTGATGCATTGTTGTTCAATGCTTGTTCTTGCCGTGAATTTATTCGCGGAGGATGTATTATTTTAGCTTCTGTGCCAAGTGCCTTGCAGCCAGCACCAAATGTTTTTTTTTTATGTCTAAGATGACTATCAGAAAACCAATTCAATCCACTTCTCGTTGTCACCTTCGCGAAATTGTCGACCTAGGACTGAGAAATGATCGTTTAAGCTTGTTTATGAGATCAAGCTGGTGGGAATGACAAACAGTAGTGATGAACCTAGCTATATTCAGTTGAACTTGGTGGACATAGAAGTGGGTTGATCAATGGGAGATATCCTTAAGATATGCTCAGCACGAGCCCCACCAGCTCGCTACAATCTAGAGGCCAGCGGGAAGATTCTTCTCGTCGATAAAGCATAAAGATATTGGTTTGTTTTGGCACTTACGTATTTATCCACATTTGCTTATTTATACCCTGGTATGGCTTAGTTTTCAGCGAGAACAATGATTATTGCCATTGCGTTTTGCGTAAATCATGCACCATGCCAAGAACAAACAAGACGTCAATATGAAATCATGTTCCCATTCGGGAATCAAACTAAGAGCCTAAAAAGCAATAGGTGGCCCTAACACAGTGGAGGCCCCCTTTCGGGGAGCAGGAGGCCCCCTATCAACATTGCCCCCCCCCCCTGGAAGAGTTTCGTGGCGACGCCACTGATCACGAGATGCGAGAAGCTTCCATGCTGGGGAACATGTTGGCGCTCGTACTTGATTATGTTGCCAGGGGCTCTCACAAGCGTAGTGCATTGAATAGTGTTGCTTGCCGACATGCTTTGAAATGTGAATAGGTTGGTAATACAAATATATTTTTTTATTAACACTTCCGTTTTTCGAGCTTCCCATTGTTCCTTACACACCTTGCTTGGTTAACCTTCGTATATGCTTAGAGTAGAGGGTATGTTGGGAGGCCGTGTCTCCTTCGCATAGCGAAGCGGACCTTGTCCTGGTTTTCGTTTTCGTACTTAAAGCACCAATTCGGACGGTGATGTGATCCTCAACGATGTTCCACAACCATCCCTCGCACCAATGAAGTTCAATATGACAGGAATTTCCCTTTGATTTGTGTGACTTAGCATTCAGCAATTTCACGATTAGCCAAATCGTGCAGACGAGCGAACTGTCGAAGCGAAGCGTCAACCCGACACCGGTGTGGCGTGGTATTGCCAACACGGTGGGACGTGGATTGGTGGCGGTGTGCACTACCTATTGCCAACACGGTGGGACGTGGATTGGTGGCGGTGTGCACTACCTATTGCCAACACGGTGGGACGTGGATTGGTGGCGGTATGCACTACCTATTGCCAACACGGTGGGACGTGGATTGGTGGCGGTGTGCACTACCTATTGCCAACACGGTGGGACGAGGATTGGTGGCGGTGTGCACTACCTATTGCCAACACGGTGGGACGAGGATTGGTGGCGGTGTGCACTACCTATTGCCAACACCCATCCCTCTCGCCCAGATATGGTTGGCAGCGACCTCTGTCAGTATGAAGCTATCTGCTCTTCCTTGCGAGTGTGGTTGTGCTTCACGTGTATCACTTTGTAAACTTAGTCGAGAGAACAATGGATATTTTTGATGATATTTTTATCCGGAGAGTGGCGCCATCGGTTAAAGACATACAGATAAGTGGCCGCGGGGGTGCACTCGAGCATTATTGAAGGGCGCCTCCATAGGCTCAATGGTTAAGCTTCGGTCTGATGGGGGGGGGGGGTCGGCGATTGCGGGTGGGGGAGGAATTAATAGTTCGGGGAGCTAGTCCCCCCCCCCTTAGCGTATACAAAGTGCCACCCCTTTTGTGCTTGCTGTCTGGTATGGTGTTGCATGCATTCTGCGCTGGCGTGTTCGCATGCGATAGACTCCAGGTACCTCGTCTTGTTTACTTCAGGGAGGCCATCTGCTTCTCCCCAGACGTAACATTCAGCGTAACATTCAGCAATGGGCCATATGAAGATTCCGTCTGCTGTTTGCAATATTCACGCGAATACATGCATTGTCTTAACCATTTTCATAAAACGTGGTGTATGTTATACCTGCTGTGTATGGCAGTCTGTTGCACATATCAATCGTTGTGTATCCTTTGGGTTTCAATGCACGAGTATGCGTATGTTGTGCACGTATTTCAGTGGTTCATCTTCCATGCGAACCTGTACTACGCGTGGATTGGCCTGCGCCTGAGGGACGACAAGTTCATGTGGACAGACGGTGAGACGCTGGTCCGACGCGCAACCCTCGGTACTCGCCCCTGGCTCTGAAGAGCAACCCAGAGTCGGCCCTCGCTGGCCAGAGGCTCCTGCGTAACACCCTGATCGGGGATGGGCGACACCCTGGTCGGGGGAGGGCGACATCCTGATCGGGGGAGGGCGACACCCTGGTCGGGGGAGGGCGACACCCTGGTCGGGGGAAGACACCTCATCGCCCTGGTCGGTGGAGGGCAGCATCCTGGTCGGGGGAGGGCGACATCTCACCCTGTTCGGGGGAGGGCAACACCCTGGTCGGGGGAGGGCGACACCCTGGTCGGGTTAAGACACCTCATCGTCCTTGTCGGGGAAGGGCAACACCCTGGTTGGGGGAGGACGACACCCTGGTTGGGGGAGGACGACACCCTGGTTGGGGGAGGACGACACCCTGGTTGGGGGAGGACGACACCCTGGTTGGGGCAGGACGACACCCTGGTCGTGGGAGGGCGACACCTCACCCTGGTCGTGGGAGGGCGACACCTCACCCTGGTCGGGAGAAGGCGACACCCTGGTCGGGGGAGTGCGACACCCTGGTCGGGGAGAACGTCACCTCATCACCCTGGTCTGGGGAGGGTGGCACCTCACCCTGGTAGGGGGAGGGTGACGCCTCACCCTGGTAGGGGGAGGGCGACACCCTGGTCGGGGGAGAGCGACACCTCATCACCCTGGTCGGGGGAGGACGACACCTTGGGCGGGGAGAGCGACACCTCATCACCCTGGTCAGGGGAGGGCGACACCTCGCCCTGGTCGGGGGAGGGTGATACCCCGTCACAATTTTGTCACCAACTGAGCTAGGTACACTGAACAAACACGAGTGTATTGCTTACCATGAGCTCTGCGGAATGACACCCATCATTACCTCTGGTGTTACTTGTTAACCTTCCAAATCATGTCAAAAGTCAGCATTCGGAGAAAAATCAG
This sequence comes from Ashinkailepas kermadecensis, assembly GCA_034440615.1. Lineage (NCBI taxonomy): Eukaryota > Metazoa > Arthropoda > Thecostraca > Neolepadidae > Ashinkailepas > Ashinkailepas kermadecensis. Next base: position 215,750 of record JAOTOM010004336.1, on the reverse strand, counting down.
GCTGAATAGACTTGGCTGCGCTCAATGCCAATACCACAGATGTTACCACAATAAGGGCATGATGTAGTGACGGGGTATAGAGGCGAGGGACGCATGCACAGTTTTCACAGCGCATGCACTCGAGCCGAGCGGCATGGTCTTGCAACTAACATTCGGCACGAGGGGTCTATGGGAAGGGTTGCAGATGTGGTTAAATTATTTCGCTCCTCCTTGCTTCTCTCCGTCCTGCTGCAGAGCGGTCGCCATCTGTGTCTGCCGTACGATACCCCAATAACTTACAAAGGTTATGCCAACCTGATCTAATATATTTACATGTATGCACACCGCATGACAGTGCGACCTGTAACTACTCCTGCTCCATGCACTAGCAGTCCATCTCGCACATTCCCACTCTGCGCATCCCCGGCCATGGTACAGTCCTACTTCGCTCACCACCGGCCACTTCACACATCGCTATTCTATACGCTTTTTACTCTACTCACTACCGGCAATCACACACACACACCATTTCTACTCTGCGCATAACTATTCTCGACACATTTTCCCCCGAGTTTAGCCTGGTAGCTTCACCATCCACCACAAGCCGGGTCGCTCATGTCAGCCAAGTGAGCCGGTCATGAAGTTGAGGAGGCAGTAGCGGTCGGTCCAGGCGCGGTTTTGTGACGGGTATGACAGCAGCAGACGGCGCTCACATTGTCGATGCCTGTCGCCCTCCGGCCATCCGTCACTCTTCAGCTAGCTCCTCCGTCCGGCCCTTCCACTCCACGACTCTGTCTGCCACCGTCTGGCCTGTTCTGCTCGGTCTGTCTGTCTATCTATATGGTTGTCCCCGTCGATCTATTCTGTCTGTGTCCTTCGTGCTATGCACCAGTATTCATTATCTCACCAGTATCGTTTCCGTCACCCCGCCGTTTGCAGTTTGCTGACCACTCCCTGGACTCCGCGTAGAAAAAGTTGTAATTTTGATTGGTCACCAGTGCACCATTTTTATTTTGAGTTACCTGTAGCGATGTCTAGGCCAATGCCACTTGGGGTCTTCGTGACGTTCCGCTACCGCCCGTTGTCTTTTGGAGCCGGTGGCGAAATCTGGATTTCCCACGGTCTAATCCACGGTCTAATCCACGGTCACGGTCCCACGGTTCCCACGATCTTCCCTTCGTTGCTGGGTCCAGGACAGATGAAGCGCTCCGAAAACATGGTGCCCTACGGTTTGCGCCCTCCGCCACCACAAATCTCTATTCTCGCCTCTCATTATGTGCTCGGTCGTCAGTTTTCTGCATCGCTCATCGAAACAAAAGGCAGGTACGGCTTAACCGATCCCGTCTGTTTCGTATTTCTGCTGGCCCGGTTCGGCTGGCCGAACCGGCGGTGTCGGCGGCTTCGGTCGCGGAGCGGGCGATATCCTGTCGACTGGCAGACTCGAGGTTTTGACGGCAGAGGAATGTAGGCCTCCTTACAGTACCAGCCATGAGAGTACCCCGTGCCAGTTGATACGACGGCAGTGGTTCGATATCTTGCCTTGCTATTTTATTTACCAGCAGCAGTGCTTTAAATATTATAAAAAAGAGAAAAGAGGGACGCATCTTCACGGAAGTCCATCAGTTATGCATAGTATCCTTAATTTGAGGAATGGAACAAGTCACGAGATGGCACCCTATGCTGGTCTGAATTTGGCAACGCATCACTTTTCATACTTTTCAGCTTCTTCCACGTTGCGAGAAGAACCAGACTTGCCTTCCGTCCGTGCAAGACGGATAATCAGTTTTGTCAGTAATATCACTTCATTAGCCCGAAAGTGCAGTTTTCTGCAATAATTATTGTAAGAATGGAAATTCTGCCAATTTGTGAAAATTTCCACTCGTAGCTCCGGTTTTCGATTTGTACCACATACGTTGCTCAGACTGAAAACGGTGGTTGGCGCTAAGTGCTAATCTGATGCCTGCTGATTAGCGAGGGCGGATCAGCGGGGCAGTTTGTCTGTGTCGGGCGGGTCGGACCACGTCAAGGCTGACCTGTGTCGCGCCATATTCCGGGTGGAGTGGAGCGGGTAGTCCGTGTCGAATTGACCAGTGGGTCGGTGTCGGGCGGTGGTTAGGGTGGTGCGGTATTGCGGTGATGCTCTTATCTGCTGCAGGCACCGCCCTGGGCGACACGTCGGAACTTCGACTGTGGGGTGAAAACCAGCCGCTCAGTCAGGATGGGCAGCAGTGTGTGCGCATGTTCAGCTCGGGAGGCGTGTGGCAGACGGCCGACTGCAGTGAGGCCCACGCGTTCTTCTGCGAGATCATCCAGTGAACGGCGAGTGCGCCAGTTGCGGCCGGAACTTCCTCAGTGCACCTCAGTGTTCTGGTGGCTGCACGTGCACTTTGCGAGAACCGCGCTCCCGCTGGTGCTAACTGCCGTCCCTGGTGGGTGTGACCGGCGCAGCTCAAAGCCTTCCTACCGTGCCTCTGCGGTGCTGATGATCTGTGTGTGGTGGCAGCTTCATGGCGAGCTGCAGAAGATGTCTTGTCGTCGTCACCTTCCTAGATGTGCCAGCAGCAATCGTGCGGGCAGCGCCACCTGCGGGCGTCGCCTCTCCTGTTGACTGCATTTTACTGGATATATTCTGCGCGAAACGTAGCGTTCAGATGGTCTGGAATTCGAGACCGGCTAAGACTGACAAAAACGCTGTATATGAGAATGTATGTGTGTGTGTGAATGTGCATGTGCGCGTGCCGTGCAATGAGGCGTTGAACAGGTCCATCGACAATACAAGGACAGCAGAATTGGGGCACATTATCGGCAAGGACAGAACTGGGGCGCATTATCGCTGTCGCTATCATTATTGCTGTGTTTACTGACGTCGTTGCTGCGGTTGCTGCTGTTGTTGCGAGCATCTCTCGGGTTGTGTGGAAGAGAATCTAAACCAACCCAAACTTAACAAAGACTGAGATAAATCTTGTATTTGCTTTTTGTGCCAGTGTGTTGGTGTTGTTTGGTTCCCCACCAACTCCACCACCACCCATTCCCCCAACCCCAGCCAGCTTGGTGTTGTTTGAACTACCCTCCGTGACACGCATTTGTATGTTGTGCGAGGTCAAAGTTTTGGGAACAACAGATAGGTAAGTGAGTGTCACTGGCTAAATTAGAATGATTACATTGTATTGGAAAGTTAATGAGTATGGAATTTGTCCGTGGTTTGAATGGCTTGCCCCCAGTTGGAATTTTCTGGGTGCTAATAGTAGTGTAATTTTGTGCAGCGTACTGCACGAAATAGGTGCCTAGGTAGAGTCGCAAGCTGCTTCCGCTGGTCCTTAAAGCTACCTAACACACATTCATTCTTCTCATTCGCTCGCATTCGCTTGTCCCATTCACTCTCTCCTTATTAATTAATGAATTGCTTGGTCCCCAATTTGGCTCCCCCTCAGAGGTGTACGAACACACATCGGCTGACCATTGCTCTATTTTTTGAAGACATGTGGTACAAATATTTAAGCCTTTCACTACCATTCATAGCTAACCTCTCCATTATTGGCAGCGTTTCTCGCCTGTATAAAGTATAAGTGCTACGATGGGGCTCATTGTACTAGCTCCGAGGGCTCATGTAGGTGCTCTAGTCTCTACGAACGACCTACCTAACCTTTGGACAGTCGATGACACGCCGGGCCTTATCCGCTGAGAACGTGCGACCAACCGCACATACCCAACTGGTGGGCACGTCCCCTGGTCGTCTATATACCCTAGCCGGCCATGTCCTTTAAAGAACCTTGCGTTCTTTTACGACTCATTCAACCGCTAGGTCATATAACGGCGCCAACCTCTCACGCGGATTGGTCACGGGTGGACTCGGTAAACTCCGTCGGTTGTGAGATTCGAACCCACAATCTTGCGATCAAGAGTCTGACGCTCTACCAACTGAGCTGCCGCGGCCCCGGCCATGTCCTTTAGCCCCGGGGCTCACGACATGCCCAAGCCGTCTTTGAATCCTGCGAACCACTGCACAATCCGTTACCCACGTACAGTGAACAGAGGCGGATTAATTACCGGCAGTGCACTAAGCGCCGGGCCTCTATCCTAATGTTCGGCGCCAGGCTCAACGAATGCAATGTGGTGCATTCCCTTTACGGCATCACATGCATACTGTGCTCGAAGCCCATCTGCACTCCTGGGTCACAGAGGCCAGCGGGATTTTCCCGAAAAAGTGAAGAGAATTAGCCGAAGAGGCCTCTCCGGATAATTCTCTTCACTACAGCTTAGTGCCGCTCCCTACCAGAGTGCAGCCAACAGATAATCTCGCCGGGCGAAATTACGAAAAGAAATGCGAGGGATTCTGAAGACGCACATGATATACCTGATTGGACAGGTAGAACAGACACTCGCCTTCTGAGCCGAATTTGTGCCATTGCTTGGGTCCAGAAGGAAGTTCATAAGGCAAGATTCGTAACCGAACCTTTCCCAATTAATCGTATTGGATAATTTCGTATAGTGTAACGTTAATATCTCAAAATATTAATACGTTGCAGGATTCGCATAGCATAAATTTCGCGGCAAATAACGTGCATAATTGATAGGTTTCTTACAAAAAGTAAATGCATAATGTTTGTTATTCCAATGGGAAAATTGCTCATGAACGAAGGTTTGCATAGCACGCTGTTCATGTAGGGTGACGTTCGAGAAGTCGAGTACTCGCATCGGCAACTGTTCATCACGATAATGCTCGCAAATAACGCATATAAAGGTACCTTCTGAGCAAACGTCCACAAGCAAACAGTTCGCAAGCATAAGTTTATAACCATATAACCAACCAGGGTTACCCCCCATACCCCCCCGAGACGGGATGTGAGGATCTGACCGGCGAGACTTTAAGCTGGGGTTAAGGTTGCGAACTCTAAGTAACGAACATGATTTTTACGAGATGTATTGCTGATAAACATTGGCAACGAATATTTTGCTGACTAAGCTTATGAACTATGAAGCTTATGCTTATATATTCATAAGCTTATAAAGCTTATGAAATACACAATCTATGCTTATGAACACTATGCCTAATAAAATTATGATGAAGAACCTTATGTGACGATTACTATGCTTATAGCCTGACTACAATACAAACCTTTGAATGCAAGCTTGATGACATAGGAACCTGTGCGAATCATTAGTTGCGAAATCTTTCTTGCATAATTACCGAAGCATCGAATCCCGAGCTTCTGCTCGGAGCCACGACTTTACCAATAACAGCCACACTATACGTGTAGATACAACCACAATAAACATGTCATTGGATATCGCAGCCACAACATACGTATTTCTGCTTGGAAAAAGTTCCGAAATTTTCCGAAGTCATGACCTTCAGCCATCTTCTGGTGAAGTCCTTCCATCCCGTTCGTGCTAGGCTGACACCAGCTAAGCGGGAGACGTCAGCTTAGCTGGGAGACGTCAGCTTAGCTGGGATACGTCAGCTTTGCTGTGAGACGTCAGCTTAGCTGGGAGACGTCAGCTTAGCTGGGATACGTCAGCTCAGCTGGTAGCTGTCAGCCCAGCTGTGAGCCGTCAGCCCAGCTGGGAGCCGTCAGCCCAGCTGGGAGCCGTCAGCCCAACTGGGAGTCGTCAGCCCTACTGGGAGCCGACATCGATGCTGGCTATGTTGCGAACGTCGTGTCTGCTCCCGATACTGGTCACGATGGCTGCTTCGGCTTCGAACACGTCTTGTACTCGGTCGGCGAGAGCATCCCTCTAAAAAAACGGAACATTTGAAACCGGATGGAGAAACCACTTGTTTGCTTCATGCGTTTACACTTAAATAGCAAAACATAGAATGTGATGGGATGCGTGAGAACGGTGAATTTCGCTTTGATTGAGCAGCGGAAAGCTGCCTTTACGGAAACATAATGCGCTTGTGCAATAGCTGCAACGCATGATTGTACTGCAACTGTCAAGCATGTGACAAGCGCTGGTAACTAATTACAAAAAAGCCTGCCCAGCATGTGCTACGAGACTAAGCACCAACAGTTGTTTTTACATGTTGAACTTACACGTACAATGCATTGAGATCCGATTTTTACTTCAACATATAATCCAGTTAAGTCACCCAAGGTATATCGAATTACACGAAAACGCTAAGAGCTATAAATGGTAGTAACCGCGTGTCGGTTGCTCAATTCTGAATATTACTGAGAGTCATTACAATATACATTGTCCTCCCCTATCCTGCCTCATGCTTCAGATTTAAGATGGGAGGCTGTGGAATTGGTTGCTACAATGCTTGGAAGCCTAGCGCAGATAATAAACATTGCTCTAATCGGTTCCACAACAAGTCGACAGTCAGTGGCTTACTGAGCCGCGTATGCACTGAGTACGTGGATGCTGAGGTACAATAGACAGATATATATATATCCGTGGTTAGTTATCATTTCTCTTTGGGACTTTGTACATTCCAGATAATTTCCAATGTACCACAGCTAATGCTCTAATGAGCTTTCAGACTGATATGAGAAATCAACTTTGTAAATTGTAGATATAGATTTCCGAAGCTTGCCGAATGTTACATTTGTGGCACCATTAATCGTCGATATAAAAGCACACATGAATTATCTTACACCATGAAAGGCATACGACTTTGGAAACCTCGTTTGCAGAGGTTGACAACGCTCGAGTTGCAGACCTCAGCTTTTTAATCCTGCATCGAAACCCCGAAGTTATGGGACTTGTGGCGACTTCAGACTTGGTGAGCCTCAAGAGACTTAAAAGCCGAGCTATGACATCCGAAGCTTCTAAAACGCTTAACCCCGTTTGCTTATGCGCTTGTTTTGCGGTCATCTACTTCATTTATCAATGCAAACAGTGAGCCGTACATTTTATCAACTTTCATGTGTTCTTTACACTGACCGTCTCTCGTTTGCAGAGACTGTCTCACATGCCTGTGAAGGCGTGGGAGGCTTTTGCTATCTCCGGCTGTTTCAGAAATGCTTACTGCAGCATGGGTGTTGATTTCCATCTCATGCAGTGTCCCTAATGCCAGTTGCTCCCCTTATGTTTTCCTAGTTCATCGTGGACCCTGTGGGCGAGCCCCGTCAGTGAGTTTGCTTCTGCTTCTGACCCCAACCAATGCTTGCGCCGCGATGGTTTTCATAATTGAACACCCGTCAGCTTATTAGGCTTACAGCTTATTGATTTATCAGGTGTGAGGCTGACCGGCGCACCTTTTGATAACGTCGTAGGACACCTTGACGCCATTGGCCTTAAGTTTCTGGTAGAGGTGCCAGCACTGGCGCTCGTACTCGAGGCTGGTGTCGCCGGGCGCATCCTCGGGCGACGGCGACGGAGGTCGCAGCGTGTGTCGCAGGTCGGGCAGCTGAAGATACCTAGCCGACTCGGCGCGCCGCGGTGTGGCAACACTGTGGCCGGCCCTGGTGGCGCCACTGTCGCTGTATCAGCGGGAACACATCAGCAACAGCGTGTCTCATGTGCTCGTACGCTAATATTGCACGAAAACACGTGACTGGGCGAAGCAACTGAATCGGGGCTGTGCTTCTGCATCAAGGCCATAGTGTTGTGACATAGGGCGGCTCTCTGTGCTCGTCTGCCATGAACAACAACTCGGACTACGACATTATTATCGCCAGAGGGCACGTAAGGCTATTTCATTACTTGATTGCACATACATGCGTATACACATGCATACACATACACACACACACACACACAGCACACGCACACGCACACGCACACGCACACGCACACGCACACGCACACGCACATGCACCTCTGACCACTGGCAGCTCGACCAGAGCAGCTGCGGAGCTTGCCGAGGAACTCACGGTTCGGTCGTGATTTCTGTCGCCGACAACTGCACGCTGTTACTTCTGACACCTGCAGACTCCACAGAGGCCGGACCATCTGCGCCGACTGCCAGCCCTGCACCCGGATCGTCGCCCGGTGGCGATACCGCCGCCCTGGTGGCGACCTTTGTAACCACGACTGCCGGCCGCTCCCCGCCAGGCAGGCTCTGATCTATATCGTTTTCAGCTGCTGACAACCGGTTTGGTTAGCAGTTAGCAGTGGTTTGGATGCGTGAGTTCAGGCAACATACAGTCCGAGCGTCCCGAATCGATGAGGCTTCTCATCGGAATAACTGGAGGATTTTTTGTTGAATATGTGAAGTGATCCACCAACATTTTTGTTTCTTGCTAACTTAAAGATCACGCTAACATTTACCACATTGACGCACTTTATGTAAGAAATTTCAGAGTATTGGGAATGCATCTCTAAAATTAGGATACATATACCTTTATGGGTGGATTATCTCTACGACGGATACGGGCCGAATATTATCTTGAAATATAAAAAACATACATTCCCCAATATACCCCGGTAAAGCCTTTTAATGTTCTCCAGATTCGAAACGGTGGAACACGTCCCACATATTGCATTGGCACGCTCAATTTCAAACAAAAACAAGGATAAGGCTTTTTCCAGCACCCCCACGTTGCAGTCTACTCAATGTCATCGCTCACTTGACATGGCTAGTCATCAGATGGTGAAAGCACATATCATCAACACTACACCACATCCTGTCTCGCGTCGAACGACACGTCCAGCAAGTCCACGACGACCAATGCACTAACCATGCACGAAGGCCTCCTAACCTGAGGTGCAAAGTGGCTTGGCATCAATAGTAGCAGGTATGTTCGCCATTACTTAGATCCGCTCTGCCTTTACAAGGTGGCATCAGGACAATTCAGCCTGGATGATATATAATGAGAACTGGAGAGTGTTAAATGTCCATGTCAGCGTCCCACATCGGCTGGTTGATGGTAATTTCACGAGCAATTGAGTATTTCAACCCGCTACTCGTAACCGTAGACCCATCGACCACAAACCGCCTTCAACCGACGAGCAACAGCCGCCAAATGGCGGGAGATAATCTGTAGCCACCTTTCGGCCAGTCGACAGTGCAGTAACAGCTGGCGCGACGTCCATTCTTGGGCGCAGTAGTGCACAGATCGACTATACGGCGAACACCGGCAGGCTCTAACGATAACGACGCGAGGGTCGACTCCCGACACTCCAGGTTCAATAAACGGGCTGTTTCGAAGGCCAAACCGGGCGTGCTTCTCGGAAAGCACTGAGCTGGTTTAATCGATGGTGGCGATCAGCCACATGGGTGAAAATGTCGCCCAGTGCCGACGAAATTCGGCACGAAGATGACACGCGACCGCTACACCATCGGCACACTTCTGAGCTCGCTGTCACCTGCATCTATTCGTTAGGAATGTGGTCTCAGTTACTTTTGATGTGGGTGTCGGCGAGTAACACTGCACATATTAGGCATCTACAATGATATGTATGCAAGAACATTGGAACTATTTTGATACACGAAGCGCGCTTAGGCACCCACTTTTGTTTTAGAAACGACACAGACGGTCATAATTTAAGATGAAACTGAAGACACATGTCGCTTGATAGATACCAATAAACATAGCATCTCTTAATTGAAATAGTGCTACGTTATTTGTATATAGATATTACCACGAGGCGATTTTATAATTGGAATTGCTTCCATATAGCTTTCCATCATTAACGTTTTAAAATAAATAACATCACACCTGCGTGTAAGTATTGGGCACCGCATTTATTGTCTTTGTGTTAGACACCTGCATATAAACAGCAACTGTCATTAGACGTGACTTAGTTTTAACAAAACTTCAAACGCAAGATTGCTTTTTTTCGTGACCAGTGTATGAATCACAAGACAACAAACAAATCACACACATGTTGCTATGGATTCTATCTTACGGAAGTGCTTCACTGACCACTGGCAGTGACGTCATGTATGGCACAGTCTTGCATTATCACAAGCGATGCCACTACCGCATGTTTCACCTTGAGTTATTAAGATATCGCCACCGTAATATATTGCAAAAAATTATTTCCAATATTTCAGTTTTTGTTTGGTAATCGGCTCAGACTTTTTAAACTTTGTGCAGCAAGAATGAACATACCGGCGGTGCCTGAGAAATGTGGACCGACGGAGCGCCTGTCCTTAGTGCGTTGATCTTACCCGAGCCGTGGTCGGATGATTGGTCTGTCTTTAGCTCGCTAGTCTTCCCGATCAGATCCTCACACCCCGTCTCGGGGGGGGGTCATTATAAGCCCCCTCTAATCTCCAAACTAAGCGTTGAACGATAATTAAAGTGGTGTCATCGGAAAGCAATCGACGAGTAGGGTCCGAAACCACCCCAAAATTGTCTCACCTCAAAAAGTGACATCACTAGGGGGCTATGGGATCACGACTGACGTCATGTTATGGGTTTTGGGGAGTTCATATTGGGGTAGATTTTAAAAACATAGATTATTGGGAATCAGAAAAGGAGGGCAAAATCGATTATGGCTCCACAATGTTTGCCCACTCAAAAGCAACATTTAAGTTTTGGTGAATGACAAAAAATTAGAGTTTTCAATTTTATTTCACGTTTTCTTCTTCTAATTGATAGAGCGCATGGAAAACGTTGCTGTAAGTCAACTTTCTGTTAAAAAAAGAAGTGCTAACCTTAACCAGAATCATCGATTTTAGCCTGATTGGGCAAATATACAAAATCAATAATTCATCAAAAACGAGAAGAAAAAATCCCGAAAATTCCTCTGGTGCGCTTTGCAGCATCCCTAAAAATAGGCGAACGCTGAAAGTTTCATTACAACACTTAATCTGTTAAAGCGCGACGACTGGTTGAACGTTCTTGGAGGTGACCTTATTTGACATTTAATTACTCGGTGACTGTAGATGACCTGACCAAAAAAATCACACCACATGTTAAATTGATGTGGAAAAAAGGTATTCCCAATTACGATGAGCTACCTCACGCCGCTTCTTCGCTATCTGTGGAAAACTATAGAGGGGGGCGTAAAATGACCCGCCCCCCCCCAACCTCCCCCGGAGACCGGGGGGGGGGGGTCGGGGTTACAGCTCAGCTCACTGGGTTAGTGAGCAGGTCTTACCCGAACCGTGGTCGGATGTTCGACCTGTCCCAAGTGATCTGGTCTTACCCGAGCCGTGGTCAGATGATTGGTCTGTGCTTAGTGAGCTGGTCTTACCCGAGCCGTGGTCGGATGATTGGTCTGTCCTTAGTGAGCTGGTCTTATCCGAGCTTGGTGGGATGATTGGTCTGTCCTTAGTGAGCTGGTCTCACCCTAGCCGTGATCGGATGATTGGTCTGTGCTTTGTGAGCTGGTCTTACCCGAGCCGTGATCGGATGATTGGCCGCAGACTTGGTCAGCTTGATGACCTAACGTCGAGCTGGTCGACGGTCGCAGCGCTGCCACCGTCTTCTGTAGCAGGATCGGCCTTCGGAATGCCGCTCGCACGTGCTGCCGGTACTGACTGGCCAGTGGTGGAGCAGAGTCCTCTGGTGCAGCCGGCTCGGCCGGCGGGTCAAGGTCACGCGTCCGACTGACCTGCGTGACCACGTCGCTGGCGCGGCGAGCCGCCCGACGCCGCGGCGCCTTCTCCGCTGGCCGGCCCGCGCCGATGGTCACCTTCTTGGCGGCAGACGTGGGCTTGGTGGTGCGGGCCGTATTTGCCGGCGGCATCGCTGCCGCGTCATCTCCGCCACTAGCGCGCACGACGGACGACCTACCCCCGCGGGCGGCCTGACCTGACCCCGGCGCCGGCGGCGTGCCGGCCGTGGCGCGAGCTGCCGACGCGGTGGTGCGGACAACTGAGTTGGGCTGCGTCAGCTGGCACGTGCTGAGCAGCGAGCGGTCGTCGTCGCTGGTCGGCTCGGCGCCGGCCGCCGGCAGGCCGAGGTAGATGTCAACGTTGTGGCGGTCGCTGGAAGGCATCAGCAGTCCCCACTCGGTCACCAGGTCGGCGGTGTTGCCGGACGGCAGCGGCGCCGGCGGCGGCGGGGGCGGCGGGGGCGGCGGAGGCTGCGCGGCCGCCCGACGCCGACTGGCCTGGATGATCTGCCGCAGCGCCTGCCGGATCAGCTCGGGCGTCACCTCGACAGCGCGGTCCTGCCGGAAGTGGGCCGAGTAGCGCCGGCTGCTGCCGCCCAGGCTCAGCTCGGTGCCCACCTGCTGGTCGCGTCGCTGCACGGTGGTGGCGCGCGCGCGCGGCCGGTGCTGGTCGCGGCAGTGCAGCACCGGCGTCCGCCTGACCAAGGTCAGTGTCAGGTCACGGCCGACGGCGCCGGCGCCCGCCTGCTCCGACAGTGTCGGCACACTGGCCGCTCCCACCACAATACGCTCCATGTGATCGATGGCGCGCCGGCACTCGGCGCCTCCTCGTCGGACACCGCTGGCGGGAGACACGGCGTCAGTCGGTGAAACGCTCCGAAGTGACCCTCTCGGCTGGGATGGCATACATATCTGGGTTGACGTAGGTGGATGTGGGGACGCTCCGAAGTGACCCTGTCATCTGGGATGGCATGTATGTATGGGCATATGTAGGTGAATGTAGGGACGCTTCGAAGTGACCTTCTCAGCTGTGACCCTGCGAAGTGGCCCGAAGTGACCCTATATCTGTGAACGTAGGGACTCTCCGAAGTGACCCTGTCATCTGGGATGGCTGTATATCTGGGCATATATAGGTGAATGTATGGACGCTTCGAAGTGACCTTCTCAGCTGTGACCCTACGAAGTGGCCCGAAGTGACCCTATATCTGTGAACGTAGGGACGCTCCGAAGTGACCCTGTCATCTGGGATGGCATGTATGTATGGGCATATGTAGGTGAATGTAGGGACGCTTCGAAGTGACCCTCTCGGCTAGGGTGGCATGTATATCTGGGTATATGTAGGTGGATGTGGGGACGCTCCGAAGAGGCCCTCTCAGCTGTGACCCTACGAAGTGACCCGAAGTGACTGTCAGCTGGAGTGGCATGCATATCTGGGTATTTGTAAGTGAATGTAGGGACGCTCAGAATTGACCCTCTCAGCCGGAGTGGCATGTATATCTTGGTATATTTAGGTGAATGCAGGCACACGATAAAATGCATTATCACGTAACAGTAATAACATGATGTTGATCTGAGCATGCTTAATAAAATACATTGCATGCCAAAAAATATTGACATGTAAGTTCATCTTGAAAACCGGAAGCAGATTACTTCAACATTGTTTATCAACACAACAGGGGTTGGAAAATAAAACAGTGCTCTATCTGACATCTTAGAGATTTTACGTATCGTTTATGATTCATAACACAGGAGAAAACGAAACACAAAATGCTGACTGGTGAAAAGTTGATGCTACCGGTCGATAAACGATAGTTATCGGTCAATAAGCTATGCACAGTATAACACCGGGTAAAGTTAGCTCAATATACAAGGGCGCATAGTATCGTCGAAATAACTCGAAGTAAGCTATGTTATCACCCGGATTGTCATGACGCAGCGCCAATGGATTATGGGGCTCATGAAATGTGGAGTCCATCTTCCTCTGTCTCCCGCTCCTACACAAATGGCAATCGACAAAATGAGTGCGTCTTCAATTAATTAGGTTCGAGTATAGTTACGAATGAAGCATGCAATACAAAACCAAGAACAAAGAAAAACGGCGTGCTATTTGCCTGTGCAGCACCACATGAGAAGGGCAAGGTGCCACCGTCGATATTCGTGGTGTGTTCGCGGCTGTGGACAGTTCTGGCATGGAGGAGGAGGAAGAGCGGGGGAACGCACATGTTGGCATGTACTTATTATGGTGAATTTTTAGGTTCGTCAAGTTGTCGTCTGAGAAAAGAATCCATCGACCCGTATATATGCCAATCGACATATACAAATATATATATATATATATATATATATATATATATATATATATATATATATATATATATATATATATACATATACATATACATGTATATATATAAATATATATATACATATATATATATATATATATATATATATATATATATATATATATATATATATATATATATATATATATATATATATATATATATATATATACATATATATAAAAATATATATATATATGAATATATATATATATATATATATATATATATATATATATATATATATATATATATATATATATATATATATATATATATATATATATATATATATATATATATATATATATATATATATATATATATATATATATATATATATATATATATATATATATATATATATATATATATATATATATATATATATATATATACATATCAGCCAGCATTCACATGTTCAGCTTATGTAGAACGCGTAATTAGTTTAGTAGCTCTTTGTCTCGGAATTGTGTTGTGTATAAAATTTACATTATTTTGAATTTGTCACAGGCAACATTAAGGGTTCTGAACGAACAAGGGCAAGGGACGGGCTTAGTGTTGCTGTGCTGCTGGCACAGCATCGGAAATCATACCGTTGTTGGAAGTAAACTGTGGACTAACCGCAACTTTTCTTCCCTGGCAACATGTGGCGATTACTTATTGTGCTACTACGGGCGGTCAGCCGTGCCACATCGTGCCACTATGGGCGGTCAGTCGTGCCACATCGTGCCATTAAGGGTAGTTAGTCGTGTCACATCGTGCCATTATGGGCGGTCAGCCGTGCCACATTGTGCCACTATGAGCGGTCAGTCGTGCCACATCGTGCCACTACGGGGGGTCAGCCGTGCCACATTGTGCCATTAAGGGTAGTTAGTCGTGTCACATCGTGCCATTAAGGGTAGTTAGTCGTGTCACATCGTGCCACTATGGGCGGTCAGTCGTGCCACATCGTGCCACTATGGGCGGTCAGTCGTGTCACATCGTGCCACTATGGGCGGTCAGTCGTGCCACATCGTGCCACTATGGGCGGTCAGTCGTGCCACATCGTGCCACTATGGGCGGTCAGTCGTGCCACATTGTGCCACTATGGGCTGTCAGTCGTGCCACATTGTGCCACTACGGGCGGTCAGTCGTGCCACATCGTGCCATTAATGGTAGTTAGTGATGTCACATCGTGCCATTAAGGGTAGTTAGTCGTGTCACATCGTGCCACTATGGGCGATCAGCCGTGCCATATCGTGCCATTAAGGGTAGTTAGTCGTGTCACATTGTGCCATTAAGGGTAGTCAGTCGTGCCACATCGTGCCATTAAGGGTAGTTAGTCGTGTCACATCGTGCCACTATGGGCGATCAGCCGTGCCATATCGTGCCATTAAGGGTAGTTAGTCGTGTCACATCGTGCCACTATGGGCTGTCAGCCGTGCCATATCATGCCATTAAGGGTAGTTAGTCGTGTCACATCGTGCCACTATGGGCTGTCAGCCGTGCCACATCGTGCCATTAAGGGTAGTTAGTCGTGTCACATCGTGCCATTAAGGGTAGTTAGTCGTGTCACATCGTGCCACTATGGCGGTCAGTCGTGCCACAGTGTGTTATTAAGGGTAGTTAGTCGTGTCACATCGTGCCATTAAGGGTAGTTAGTCGTGTCACATCGTGCCATTAAGGGTAGTTAGTCGTGTCACATCGTGCCACTATGGGCGGTCAGTTGTGCCGGAAGGTGCGAGACACATCACCAGACCATTATTTGAACAACATCGAGAGTACTTCATAGGAAATGTGATTGGGGCTGGTGGAGATGTCGTGATGGAGACTAGTGGAAATGTCGTGATGGAGGCTGGCGGAAATGTCGTGATAGAGGCTAGTGGAAATGTCGTGATGGAGGCTGGTGGAAATGTCGTGGTGGAGGCTGGCGGAAATGTCGTGATGGAGGCTGGTGGAAATGTCGTGATGGAGGCTGGTGGAAATGTCGTGATGGAGGCTGGTGGAATGCAAAATGTAAGCAGCAGCTCTCATTTTGTGTCAATGAAGAAGGACGTGAAATACTGCAGCAAAATGAATGTTTGAAGGTTTGAAAAGCGTACTGGTCTGGCTTAAACAACAACACAACTTTTGTTCCAGACAGGAATCATATTAACGAAACAATGTGGCATCACAACAACGTTGCCAAAAAGTCCGGCATCAAAACAATGTCACCATGCTGAACAGTGGCTTAGTCCTTGGTCTGTTTTTTCCTGTATATACACCAGTGTAAATTCGCTCAAGCTTCGCCGCCTTTTGCAATAAACGTGCAGTCGTCAATCCACTTTTGCTCCATGTTTGGCTAAGCATGCCTCTTACGGGTCCTCTAGAACATGCATCAGCCTTGGTGTTTCCATATGAAAGCAATGGAATAATCGCACACTCCGAGCCAGGGTAGGACACCATGCCGAGCTCCGGCCGAGCGCAGACAACAGTTGGGCTGTAATGCTCCCGTGCTGCAGGTACAGGATCGGGCTGAAGGGTCGCACCAGGACCGGGTCGTGTCTGTGTCAGCGGATGACATGGTGGCAGCGCGGCTGTGGTCTCCGTAGGTGGCGATGGGCGAGGCTCAACGCCATCTACAGTAACCCGGTATGGCAAGATCCACTGCAAGCTCTTCTTTGGAACAAAGTTTGAGTCCATGGGTAATTAGCTCGGAGCACCATTGTTGCAATATGACTGATGCGAATATAAATTTAACGAGCAGTTTTCATTCGGAGTCAAGAAATGGTAACATAGAATGTCCGAGCAAAAAAAAATATACAGGGTTATAGCCAAGGTTGATAGCGGTAGCGGTGATTGTTCCACCAGGTCATATGGGGCCGTATCGATCATAATTATTTGGTGTGCATGCAGGGGTGGAATCTCTGGCGGTCCTCGCCATCGCCCGTAATAATGCACCTTTAATTTTTTATATGTGGCTTTCAATAGTCCCGATGATCCCTCACCATTTCTCTTCATCTCTTCGGGAGTGTTGCTCATCCCTCGGGAGTCTTTCAAATCCCAGGAGCAGCCCAGCCCTCTCTGGCCATCAGGCGCTCTG
The DNA here is from genome assembly GCA_034440615.1 of Ashinkailepas kermadecensis. Taxonomy (NCBI): domain Eukaryota; kingdom Metazoa; phylum Arthropoda; class Thecostraca; family Neolepadidae; genus Ashinkailepas; species Ashinkailepas kermadecensis. The sequence goes on along the minus strand of JAOTOM010004336.1, from coordinate 198,905 downwards.
TTGATGTCTCGAGGGTTATCAGGGCCATGTCCATGCCTCACCTGTTAGGACCTGTTCCCGGTTCCACCTGTTTCCAGCCGAGCCGGCCCTTTCCAGCCACCACGGGGACTCCAGTTCTCAGATGGGCCCTCCCGTGTCTGTGCGGCCCTTGCCAGCCCTCGATGGACGTATTCAGGTCCCGGGAGTCTTTTCCATACGATCTGTCAAATGCATGCTAATTTTCCTGAATTATATATATGGGTCTACGCCTCGAGGAGCCCATGCGATCCCCTAGAGGAGGTCGCCTGGAAATCCCTCTCGTACCCGCCAGGAGTTGCCCCTTCGTACTCCCTTTGGCTGCGCCACTGTTTCGGTCCCACAGTTTGTTCGCTCAGTTTGTCACACACGACCTTTCCGTGAGCTATCATTAATGGACATTGGACACTGCTATTACTGAGAAGTGTCACCCGGGGCCCGGGGCACACAAGTCACGTGACGTGACGAAGCCGTGCACCCATTAGACACTGCTATCACTGGGAAGGGTCGCCCGGGCCCCAGGCACACAAGTCACGTGACGTGACGAAGCCGTGCACCCATTAGACACTGCTATCACTGAGAAGTGTCACCCGGGGCCCGGGGCACACAAGTCACGTCACGTGACGAAGCCGCGCACCCATTAGACACTGCTATCACTGAGAAGTGTCACCCGGGGCCCAGGCACACAGGTCACGTCACGTGACGAAGCCGTGCACCCATTAGACACTGCTATTACTGAGAAGTGTCACCCGGGGCCCGGGGCACACAGGTCACGTGACGTGACGAAGCCGTGCACCATTAGACACTGCTATCACTGAGAAGTGTCACCCGGGGCCCAGGCACACAAGTCACGTCACGTGACGAAGCCGTGCACCCATTAGACACTGCTATTACTGAGAAGTGTCACCCGGGCCCCAGGCACACAAGTCACGTGACGTGACGAAGCCGTGCACCCATTAGACACTGCTATTACTGAGAAGTGTCACCCGGGGCCCGGGGCACACAGGTCACGTGACGTGACGAAGCCGTGCACCATTAGACACTGCTATCACTGAGAAGTGTCACCCGGGGCCCAGGCACACAAGTCACGTCACGTGACGAAGCCGTGCACCCATTAGACACTGCTATTACTGAGAAGTGTCACCCGGGGCCCGGGGCACACAGGTCACGTGACGTGACGAAGCCGTGCACCATTAGACACTGCTATCACTGAGAAGTGTCACCCGGGGCCCAGGCACACAAGTCACGTCACGTGACGAAGCCGTGCACCCATTAGACACTGCTATTACTGAGAAGTGTCACCCGGGGCCCAGGCACACAAGTCACGTGACGTGACGAAGCCGTGCACCCATTAGACACTGCTATCACTGAGAAGTGTCACCCGGGGCCCAGGCACACAAGTCACGTCACGTGACGAAGCCGTGCACCCATTAGACACTGCTATTACTGAGAAGTGTCACCCGGGGCCCGGGGCACACAGGTCACGTGACGTGACGAAGCCGTGCACCATTAGACACTGCTATCACTGAGAAGTGTCACCCGGGGCCCAGGCACACAGGTCACGTCACGTGACGAAGCCGTGCACCCATTAGACACTGCTATTACTGAGAAGTGTCACCCGGGGCCCGGGGCACACAGGTCACGTGACGTGACGAAGCCGTGCACCCATTAGACACTGCTATTACTGAGAAGTGTCACCCGGGGCCCGGGGCACACAGGTCACGTGACGTGACGAAGCCGTGCACCCATTAGACACTGCTATCACTGAGAAGTGTCACCCGGGGCCCGGGGCACACAGGTCACGTGACGTGACGAAGCCGTGCACCCATTAGACACTGCTATTACTGAGAAGTGTCACCCGGGGCCCAGGCACACAAGTCACGTGACGTGACGAAGCCGTGCACCCATTAGACACTGCTATTACTGAGAAGTGTCACCCGGGGCCCGGGGCACACAGGTCACGTGACGTGACGAAGCCGTGCACCCATTAGACACTGCTATCACTGAGAAGTGTCACCCGGGGCCCGGGGCACACAGGTCACGTCACGTGACGAAGCCGTGCACCCATTAGACACTGCTATTACTGAGAAGTGTCACCCGGGGCCCGGGGCACACAAGTCACGTGACGTGACGAAGCCGTGCACCCATTAGACACTGCTATCACTGGGAAGGGTCGCCCGGGCCCCAGGCACACAAGTCACGTGACGTGACGAAGCTGAGTACCCAGAGGAACAGAACCCGGCCGGGTCTGAACCACAAAAACCCTTTGTTTTAACAAAGGATGCGAGGATTCATAGGTGTAGGTTTCTGAAAATTATTGGGACGGCACAAGGTATGAAGGCAATGGGAGGGCCGAAATGGATGGGGGCACACCACAAAGGGTCGTGTGTTAAATGCTCAAATTACTGTGTAATGGGGCACAGCCAACATCGGGTTGGTTGGGGATGGGGGTGGGGTGGGGTGGTGGGCAACTGCCCTCCAAAGGCATACAAAGCTAGACCTCTGCGACGATTTCAAAGGTAATAGTGGGATAAAAGCTACTAATAATACAATTAATACAACAGAAAACCTGTAATGATTAGTGCATAATAAGAGTGAGGCTAAAAAACCAACATACAAACGTTGTTAATGTTCCAAAGGGTTCACAGACTGCTTTGGTGGGGCCGGGTTAGGCTGGGTTAGGTCTGGTGAATCATTAGGCTTGTCGAATGTACATGGCGACTCACTTGGGCTTCGCCTTCGCTCATGGTTACAATTGAAGGAAAAGCCAAGCATGTCCTTACCTAATATCGAGAGCGCGATATCTCCTTGGTAGCTTGCTTTTTAAAACAAATACATTTTAAAGCACAGAGACAAAATGTGTCAGTGCATGACGATTTTCGTGCAAATAAACTCGCCAACTAGGAGCGAACATACTTGGGCTATCGGTTCCTTCTGGCCACAGTAGCAACAGTAGAAAGCCTAAATTGACGATTTATACTGTTGTTGCTACACAGTGCAGTACGTTCGGAACTATCGCATGCTTCTCCTCCAAATGCAGTCATCTTCTCCGTTCCAAGATCGGTGGTCAATTGTAGCCAACTATAGACATAAAGACATAAAGACATAAAGACATAAAAGATCAGTGCAACTATGAGCCACAAGGGCCCTTCTTGGTTGCACTCTGTACACCGAACCAGTTGACCACCAAATGTGTTGATCAACTCTCCCTGGAATACAGAAAAACAAGCCCCCTATTCTTATAATGATTGTCTATGCTGTTCTTAAAGATGTTCAGTGTGTTGCTACTGACAATGGTTTCTGGCAGCTGGTTCCAGTGTTCTACTACCCTGTTGGTGAAGAAGGACTGTCTTAACCTTGTCCTGCTGTGATTAACTTTAATTTTGAATTGATGACCTCTAATTGAATCATTTCTGTTAAATTCAAACAGTTCCCTGAGATAACCCTGTTCCTGACCATGAACAAATTTTAAAGACCTCGATGAGATCTCCTCTCAGCCTTCTATATCTAAGTGAAAACATATTCAATTTCTTCAACCTTTCCTCATATGCCAGGTTGCCCATACCATTCACCATTTTTGTTGCCCTCTTTTGTACTCTCTCTAAAAGCCAACAATCTTTTTCATAACTAGGGGACCAAGCTTGGACACAATATTCCAGATGTGGCCTGACATATGCACAATAAAGCTTCCTGATGACTTCCTCACTTTTGTATGATACATTCCTATTTATTGCCCCAAGCATTCTTTGTGCCTTCTTCTTGGCTTCTTTGGTCTGTTCTGATGCCCCCAATTTTGTGTTCAAAATAACACCTAAGTCCTTCTCCTGCTGAGTCACAGATAGTACTTGGCCACCCATCAAGTATGGAGCCTTGATATGTTGCCTACCTACATGCATGATTTTGCACTTATCAAAATTAAATTTAATTTGCCATTTTTCGGACCACTTCACAAGCTCGTCTAAGTCTTTCTGCAGCAAGACTATATTGGACTATAGCCGACTATATTGGTAATTGTGAAGTTGACAGGGTCTGGTTTGTGTCGCAGTCTATTGAGAGCAAACGTTCGTAGGTAGGTGTGTGTCGCAGACATGCATGTGCATCCCTGGGAAGGAAACTTGTGGATTGTGTGGCTTATAGGATTTTAGCTGTTGATAAATGGGATGTTGGTAACTTACGGACCATTGTTCCCCTGGAGCGTTTTGGATGGAACAGGGCGTTTCAATCAGTTGTTTTTCCGGTCATTAGGTGCTTTGCCCTTATCATAGATCGGTCAACATTCCTGCTGAGCCGTACATGTCAGACTTTTGTCGCTGGCGGCATTCGAACCTGAAGCTTGGAAGGATGGACGATTGGAAATCCAACGTTATATGAACCGATACGTAGGACATTTAGTGCTATGCTATATTATAGCATAGCACTAGCAGCACTATATTATAGCATAGCATTGCTATAATGCATATTATTCAGATCTCCTGATGTGTTTTCCGGAACACTGGTAGCCATATCGGGCCGTTGTCTATGCTCAGCTTCCTGACATTATTAGTGATGCTTTGTGTACCGCTTCTTTGATATCGCGTGGCCAAAAGCGCAGCCAAGGGGATTCGGGGCCTGGCACCCACCCTTAGCAACCAAAAATACACTAGATCAAACAAGAAATTTTGAGTTTTCACGACCCAAACCAAAAATTGAAACCAGAAATCTGTCTTAATTTCATGACATCTTTTTCTGGTCAGCCTCCCTTAAGAAAATCCTGGCTGTGCCCCTGCTGACTGCCAACTTTGAAAGGTCGGCAACGGCAGACCTTCCAAAGTCGCCACGGGTGGTTGCTGCCTTATATTTCTTCAGTCTGATTGACAGGGTCGTTCGGTGTTTCGCTCACAGAACTCCACAACTGCATGGTATGTTGTTTACGCAGTTCCCGCAGGGACTGCGGAAGAACACCACGGTGCTCTTCCGGTTAGTAGAGCTGACATTGGTTAGTGGCTGTCGGACAGTGCTGTTGCTTCTGAAGGCTGTTCCAACGCTTCAGATCAGCAGCAATGTTGACGAATCCACGCGCTTCTAAGGGCAAAACGCCTATCGACGACTGGAGAAGCAGCTAACCAAGGCGCTGTGTTCCAGGTAACACACGCTACGAGGGTCATTGGCGTGTAGACAAACATCTAACAAGTATCACGCGTAATGCGCCTAACAAAAAAGCAATACAATTAAATAGCATGCATAAGTTTGCTCATAAAAAGGTGCAATCTTAGACAATCTTATGCAGCTCAAGTTTAAAAGGTCGATTCGATTCGAGATCTGCCTATGTCAAGTTTTCCAGTTAAATACTTCTTGTCCTTTGAGAACTGCTACCAAATTCAGCGATCTGTGTCTGGATGACTCTTTGACCGGCGAGGAAAAATTCACCTTTTATTATATCCCTACAGGTGAACTCAGGAGCAACTTCTGCCCACCCTTGGCTATGCGTACTAACCCCATTCCTGTGTGCAGTAGTCGCCTGTAGTGGGCCGTAGTCGCCGCAGTAGTCGCCAACAGTGGACACAGACCCGCTCCGACCCACGCTACACGGCGGTCCAAATAACACGAGCCGGCCGGCCGCGGCCCGGACGACTTTTTAATCCAGTGGACGCGAGCGATCGACGCGATTCAATTCTGAATCGAAGTTAGTTGGCGGGACGCGGGCCGGCAAAGTCGGGCGCGTTACCGTCCCTGGCCTGGCACCAGCACCATCCGGCGGACACTCTGTGATTGGTGGACATAATTAATGGCCGGCCGGGGCCAGGTGCTGCAGCATCGGCCCGACGCCGACCGGCACCCCGGCACCGCCCAGCCCACCGGCCGGTGGGGCCAGGTGACTCAAGCTCGGACCTTGAACACAATTCACCGTAAGTGTCCCAATAAACGCATTGAGCTGTATGGTAAGTGTGCTGATCAGACAGTTGAGAGATGGCACTGGGTGGTGTGGAGTGTGGAGGGATGTACACGAGGAGACTGGGTGATCGGCCTCTGGCTCCGGGGACGACCACCTCGCAACTGCTATAAAGCAGTACACGGCCGGCACCCTCAGTGAAGTGCGCCCCCCCCCCCCCCACCGCCGACACGCACGAAAGCTCGCCACGCTCGATCATTAGTGATGGAGGGGTGAGCAATCATTGATTCTGTCTGCACCCAACAATCGGTCGGATTGATCAAACTGCTCTGTCCGTCCTCGGACGCAGCACTAGCCCGCCCGGCCCCGCGGCACGTGGCGCAGCCAGCTATTGACCAGAGTGTTGGGGGAGGGGGTGCAGCGGCCAGCTATTGTACAGCGTGTTGGGAGAGTGGAGCTGCCAGCTATTGTACAGCGTGTTGTTAGGGTGGAGCGGCCAGCTATTGTACAGCGTGTTGTTAGGGTGGAGCGGCCAGCTATTGTACAGCGTGTTGTTAGGGTGGAGCGGCCAGCTATTGTACAGCGTGTTGTGAGGGTGGAGCGGCCAGCTATTGTACAGCGTGTTGTGAGGGTGGAGCGGCCAGCTATTGTACAGCGTGTTGGGAGGGTGGAGCGGCCAGCTATTGTACAGCGTGTTGTGAGGGTGGAGTGGCCAGCTATTGTACAGCGTGTTGGGAAGTTGGAGCGGCCAACTATTGTACAGCGTGTTGTGAGGGTGGAGCGGCCAGCTATTGTACAGCGTGTTGGGAGGGTGGAGCGGCCAGCTATTGTACAGCGTGTTGTGAGGGTGGAGCGGCCAGCTATTGTACAGCGTGTTGTTAGGGTGGAGCGGCCAGCTATTGTACAGCGTGTTGTTAGGGTGGAGCGGCCAGCTATTGTACAGCGTGTTGGGAGAGTGGAGCGGCCAGCTATTGTACAGCGTGTTGTGAGGGTGGAGCGGCCAGCTATTGTACAGCGTGTTGTTAGGGTGGAGCGGCCAGCTATTGTACAGCGTGTTGGGAGAGTGGAGCGGCCAGCTATTGTACAGCGTGTTGTGAGGGTGGAGTGGCCAGCTATTTTATGGCGTGTTGTGAGCGGCCAGCTATTGCATAACTTGCTGTGAGGGTGGAGTGGCCAGCTATTATACAGCGTGTTGGGAGGGTGGAGCGGCCAGCTACTGTACAGCGTGTTGTTGGGGTGGAAGTGGCATTAGCTGCTCAACACGCCAGAAGCACTCTCCACGGATCAGTGGTCTTCGGAATAGACTTATTTCACGGTCGTTGGAATGCTTGGTATGTTCGGTTCCGGGATTAAGCATTCGAGGAATCGGTAATGCTGCCATGACCGCCACCTGGGTCATGCGCTGTGTTGTTGGTACGCTCTTGAGTGGACCGTCGCATCCCCAAGACCGATTTGACCCTACAATATCCTTTGTGCGTAGCATGACATCATAGGGAGCCACCTCCTGAATGCTTGAAGTCCATAGCCAGAGACACACCAACACATATTTTCAAGGTGTGTAATTGTTATGGTTACGTTTTTTTATTGAGGGCCTGGAAATTTTAATGGGACAGTGGGCACTTCGAGGCGCTTCTTAAACTCAATAAGAGGTGCGAGCTGTCGCGTCACTCTCTTGTTTACGCCTCTGTCCACAGCAGACACAAAAGAGGTGCGAGCTGTTGTCTCACCATCCTGTGTACGTCTCTGTCCACAGCTAATGTATGCACTGCCACGTAACATATAAAAAGTCGCTCATGCCGTCAATGTACCAATCAATCAGGCATAATTTGTCAGTAGTGCTGTGCTGTAAGGTGATGGACGTCACCTGTCCTTTTACCAGCCAGCATGCTGTCTCCACCACGCTGACATCGCCCGGCCAATGAGACGGCCGCCAGTCCACGACAAGCGTCACCTGTCGGCCGAAACAAACAAGGTGAACCTATTGGGACTGGTCGTCACGTGCCGACACAGACAGCGCGTCACGAAACCGTGACGGCACCGACTGCTGGCCGCACCGGAACCGACGCCGGCTGGTAATAATGTAGCGGGAAGTTCGTAACAGTGACAGTTCAATGAATTCCAGTGGCTCCGGCCCCACATGTGAACCGCAGGGCAAGTAGGGCTGAAGCATGCCGACAGAAACATGCACTTCATCTGCTTGGTGTGAATGCGTTCTTGGTGCTACCACTTCCCATACCACGAATAGATCAGGACGTCAGATGTGCTTCGTTCTTTAGCGTAGCGCTGCTCCAGAGCAGCGGACTCATTAAACAGCGAGCTGTCCGGCACTAGTCACCACTAAAGTTATTATATTGATCACATTCAATTCAACGAACGAATTATAATTCAATTTACTCAATCACATTCCGTTCCTTCACAGCTTGAGCACTGTCGTTGTATCGTGGACACGTGTATATTATATCACATCCTCTAGATAGTATATCCTATATCATATATATATGCATAGTATATCATGTCATACCGCATATAGTCATTTCATGGGATTGTACCAGCCCCAATGGATAAATATGCAATGCATTCATGTATCTACTGAATGCGTCCGCAATGAATAGTTGACGTGACCACTCCCTTGGTGAGAGCAGCGGTTCGATTTTAAATATAAGGTAGCTTCGCATGGTGGCAGACAGCTGACTTTCTATCCACTCACTCGCTTTACCATTCACTGCAGCTGTGCCTGATCATCGGAGCTCATATTGAGCTTCAGCACTACACGCCAACCACACTAGTGCTGCCATCTATCGGTAGCTGGTGCAGGCAAGCGTGGTGGTCGGCGGGGCACCTCGGCCACACGCCGGCCGAGTGCCCGCTGTACTCGCCGGCTAGCCCATCGGCCGCATATCTCCAGCGCGACGCGTGTCGTAGCCGCAGGCAGTCGCAAGCAGTCTTAGCCGCAGCGGGTGCCGACGTTGCGGCTGGCGTTGGTGTGCGCGCATTAGCCCTGTCCAAAATAACCAAAAGTTGTAGAAACTTAGCCTACACAATTGTTTCCCATTATTTGACCCCAGTGAAGTGGATTGGCACCAAAATCGACAAATTTTAGTGTTTCCTAGGGGTGGACCAAAATGGCTCAAGTTTCGCTTTTGGTTATCCTACCAAATATGCGATATATTTCGCTTCTCGAAGCTGTATCTCGGCAACTATCCATCGGATCGGATCGATTTTAGTCTCAAACGAGAGCAGTATCAGCTTGATAAACAGACTGACAAAAAGTATGGGTCTTAACCAGGGGCGCAGCCAGAGGGGGGCAAAGGGGGCAATTTCCCTCCCCTTATGGCCGATTTTACCATTGGAACTGCCCATCAGCAACAGTTTGCCCCTCCCTTCAGCATTACCTTGCCCCCTCCTTAGGACAATCCTGGCTGCGCTCCTGTTCTTAACAGGGGTTTCCACAGAAAGATACAAAAATACCAAAATGAATACGTTTAATTGACTTTTTCTATCGCGACGCAACACTTCCGACCGATCACCTATGCTGCACTTTAAATCTGTCTCAACTGCTTTGGCTTAGGTAATGTAGGACAGGAAACACGAACCACACCTGCCAGTAAATGAGGGAAATTGATGAAAGCGCATGAAACTTACCTGTTTGGTCCACCGTTGTATTGCTCCCTTCAGGTCCTTTGTTCCACGAAGCTGCATCAGCCGTATCTCTGTACTTAACACCAAAGCGAATGTCCGATCTTTCGGTTGCTCCCAGTAATGAAACAAACGGTTCACGCCGTAATTTATTGGGCATATTGTAACTTAGTTTGTCACGTCCGCGTCCTACTATTTCTTCACGATTTGACGATACTGTGTCGTCCAAGTGAGTTCAACACAGTTGATTCACCGCGACTCAGACGATGTCACACTAACTGCTCAGCGCGAGCGATCACTTAGGCCTTCAGGGTTCCTTTCTGAAAGTCTGGATACTGCTGACGATGTTGCTCGACTACCTGTAGGATTCTCTGCCGTTCACCATCGTCATCGGTCAGAACTGCCGCATAGTCCGTGGATAATTTAATTCCTCGTTCGGCTGCATCGTTGACGACTTTAACGGATCGCACGAAGCCCTCGACCGTTTTGAAGTCTTCATCGCCCTCCCATTGATCCACGGGCTTGTGGATCCAGGAGTGACCACAGTCAAGCAGACTGAACAGGAAGTAGGAGTCCGGTGTAATAAAATCAGCCATCTTACTCGCTCTGTCCACATTGACTGACTTGATAGCCGGCCTACCGCGACGGAAGTCGTCTGGTGGCCCCACAGCCACCATTTTGCTTGCTAGCTCCTCCTTCATCGCAGTGGTTGCTAGCGGGTGCTGACTGAAGAGCGCAAAGACAGCTGTTTCCGGTACCAGGTACCACATGTGGTTTTTCATCTTGTCTTGGACAGCTGCAGCCACTGCGTGGTCATGAAGTGCATAATCCATCATACTCTGGACGAATTCCAAGTCGTTGACAGGCGCGTCAGCGCCTACACTAGCAGCCATCCAGTACGGCACGTAGAATAGCGACAGGAATGTGTTCATTCGTCGTAGAGCTTCTTGCTCCTCCTGAGTGTACTACATTTGATCTTGGAGCATAAACATCTTTTGGGCGTACAAAACCTGCCCCATCCAGCGAGCCTTGTGAGTTGGTCCAGGTTTGCGCAGACGCTTGCAAGATGGTGGATGCTCTCCAAGAATGAGAAGAGCGTTCTCAACACACGCCCGGTAGTCTTGTCGGGGCAGATGTTTCCCGCCAACGCTATCTGTCAGTAATGCCTGAAGTTCCTTTGCGGCTAGTTGTTTCTTTTCATTCAGCCAGTCATCTGAAATCTCTAGTGTCATGATTTTTTCCAGTGACTTATCAAGTCGTGTCCATGCTTCCTTGAAATCGGTAAATGCAGCTGTGTCAGGGCCGTGTGATTTTCCGAACAAATTTTCCCAAGCTGCTCTGACCACAAGTTCAGCGACGTGATGCCGGCAGGCCAAGTACATAACCTTCTTCCCAAGCATGTCCTCAAGCAGTTTCGAAGCGCCCTTTTTCCATCCCAAGTTGCTTGCTGTCGTGTCAAAAACAAGCGCTGACTTTCCCCGTAAGTCCCCAAAGATCAAGCATACTATACGTGTTTTCTGCTTGGACCTGGCCTGTGGTGTTCTGCAGCGTTTGCACGCCAAGGAACTTACCTTCGGTGAAATCGGGAGCGCCGGACACAACGACAGCCAGGGCTTCAAAGGCATCGCCGTATCTATTTTTGGTGAGCTTGCCGTCCCAGTGCACTGCCACGTGTGAAGGAGGATTTTCCTTGACCTGTTGAAGTATGTCCGAAGAAATCTTGTACCTGTTCACTATCCGTTTCTGTCGTGCTGTTGACCGATAAACAGCAAAATCGCCCACGTCTGCTCCACATGCCTGTAGGAATGCTGTTATCACCGCGGTTGCTGCCCCGTGAGATATCTTCAGACGGTCCAAAGCAGAAGTCAGTTTTCCATTCTCCATGATCCGCTTTGGCACTGCTAAAATTCGGACCTCCTCCGCCGCTCCTTGGGAGGGCCCTGGCTCCCAGTCCTCGTCAGAAGATGTCTGGTCGCCACTTGACGGCGCTGGGCTGGCGGTAGATGTCACATGCCCTGCTTGGCCATCTACTGTTTCCCGTTGATGTTCTTTGTCCCTCCTCATTTTCTGCTGAGTTGCCTTGTTCTGGAATATTTTGTCCTGTCCAGACATGGTCCCAAGCCTTTCCGCGCGCTGATCGTGGTATAATTTTATATCCTCATCTTTCTGCTGCTGAGTTAGTATCCTGTTCATTCGGATCTCTTCTATGGCATCCAGCGCACCAATATCCCACAGTTTGTCAAGATAATCCACAAAGCGTTGTCGTCTGGCGCCGGCGTCACCAGGTCGGTTCCTGTGCTTCTTGAGTTCTCTCCATTCGCCCCAGAGCGTCTGCATCATTTTTACACCATGGTGAGGCCACACGGTTTTAATGCGAGCCATGTGCCAGAAAGCTGCCACACTATCCGAGACTAGCTTAAACAGATCGTAGTTTGAGACACTCGAGCCACTTTTTTCTTTCAGATGGAAAAAGTACTGTAGCGCTTGCCTCGTGGTTGGAAGCTTGGAACCGGATAGCGAATGTATCGGCTGTCCCACGAGATAATAGTCTGTCGCATGCCTCGTTACGGGTTTAGAGCTTGCAACCTTGGGATTCTTCCTTGAGCCCACCGGAGGCGGTTGGAGGGCGCGCTTTCCGCTCCTGGTCTTCATGGCTGAAGGCTGTGATTCTTCCATGTCGGCAGGACTGCTGCAGCGTATTGATGATCACCACCAACGCTCTGCCGCGCACACGATCACACGTTCACTGACGGCGTTAGCGCAAACACTGACACCGAGCAGACCGCAACAGCGCCAACCGCCGTGCGATAACGGCGCCACGAATTGCTGTCACAAGACTCCTCAGTCCTCAGTAACCGAATCGGCGGATCTCGGGTGGCAGCAGGCTGCAAGATGAGACACAGCGACCCATCGCAGACAACGGGCACATGTACTATCTTGCATCCGCAAGCACTGGCGGATCCAGAAGGGGCCAAATCAAGTCGTTTGGGGAGGGGGCAAATGTAAAACATGTGATCTTTAAAAATTCATCGTATTTGGGTTGCTTGCGATGTGTGAGGTGGTTTAAGCATACAAGTTTCGAATAAAGTGTGATTAGATTTAGAGAAAATCGCATTTTCGTGGATTTTTTTATACTAAATTTCGACGGTTTGGTGGCAATGCCCCCCCCCCTGGACCTGCCAGTGTCCGCAAGTGGATACATTTTGTTCTTAATCATGACCAGAGGTGCCTATGGCAAAAAATACACGAGTGGTGTCCAGGGATTAGTCACTGCATAGAGGGAGCATTAAAAATTGACTTAATTCTTAGCATTTCTATCCACTGCTGAGCACATCGTGAGGAAAATTATTCCGTGTGGTATGTTCCCTGTAAAACCAAATGTACGCTTTCGTTTAAGCCTAAAATCGATCCGATCCGATGGATAGTTGCCGAGATACAGCTTCGAGAAGCGAAATATATCGCATATTTGGCAGGATAACCAAAAGCGAAACTTCAGCCATTTTGGTCCAACCCTAGGAAACATTAAAATTTGTCGATTTTGGTGCCAATCCACTTCACTGGGGTCAAATAATGGGACAAAATTGTGTAGGCTAAGTTTCTACAACTTTTGGTTATTTTGGACAGGGCTAGCGCGCATAGACACACACCGCCGAGGCGGACACGCACGGGCAACCTTCACAGGTCGGCAGACGGCAGGCCAATGCTGAAGCGGCACTCGGCCCGCACCGTCAGCAGCATCGACGGCTTGTGCGGCCGCAGCGAGCAGACCGAGCGGCTGGCGGCCGTGTTGGCCGTCCTGACGCCCGCCGGCTCCATCACGAGGCCCAGCCGCCCCAAGCTGCGCAGCCGCCCGCCAGCGTACCGGTAGTCCTCGACACGGAACGGCAGGTGGGCGTTGATGCCCCACGGAAGCGGGGCGGCCAGCTTGACAGCGGCCAGCAGCGCGTCCGTCTCCAGCTCGTACTGGACACCACCCTCGGCTAACAGTCGGGCGAGCAGCTTGAGGCTGCTTTCCAGCTGCGCCAGGCGGCACGGCGGCCGGCCTGTAGTGGCGCGTCGTCTTCACCGGGCTGCACTGTGCGCCAACCTCGCGGCAGCGGAAATGGCGCGGGCCGCCGCCGGGCAGCACCACGGCGGTCAGCTGCCACTCGGTGGCCAGCGGCCGCCACGCGGCAGTGGCGTCGCGGCCGGCGCGGCCCTCTGACTAGTACGTGATGTCTGAGCAGACAGCGGCCAGCCGTGACGCCCGCTGCAGCCGCAGGATCCGGTCGTGGTACACGGTGTCGACCGGCAGCTCGGCGTCCAGCGGCAGCTCGCGCACCGCCTCGACGCGCGCCGCGAACGACGACGACACGTGGTGGCACGTCATGCACTCGAGTGCCGAATGCTGGCAGCAGTACCGCCAGTGGCCAGTCCGGTGGCCGGATATGGCCGCCTGGTGGCAGCCTGCCGCCAGTGGCCAGTCCGGTGGCCGGATATGACAGCCTGGTGGCAGCAGTACCGCCAGTGGCCAGTCCTGCCGATATGCCCTGTGGCAACCTGCCGCCAGTGGCCAGTCCGGTGGCCGGATATGGCCGCCTGGTGGCAGCCTGCCGCCAGTGGCCAGACCGGTGGCCGGATATGGCCGCCTGGTGGCAGCAGTACCGCCAGTGGCCAGACCGGTGGCCGGATATGGCCGCCTGGTGGCAGCAGTACCGCCAGTGGCCAGTCCGGTGGCCGGATATGGCCGCCTGGTGGCAGCCTGCCGCCAGTGGCCAGTCCGGTGGCCGGATATGGCCGCCTGGTGGCAGCAGTACCGCCAGTGGCCAGACCGGTGGCCGGATATGGCCGCCCACGACGTCCACCGTGGCCAGACGGCTGATGACGCGTACGTGCCGCTCCAGCTGCAGGTCGTCGGTCGCGTGGGTCATGTCACGTGCCACGAGTACGTACGGCGTGGTGACGGCACGTGCTGCTCGGTTCAGCAGAGCGGACGTTCCCAGTTGCCGGTCGTCTGACGGCTCCTGCCGGTGAAGAGGACGTAAGATACGTGTCAGTAGTGACTGACGGAGCAATGTACACCTAGCCAGCCATCCTACATCTGTTCTTTGGGAGTACGGACAAGATAACAAGGTGGCAAATATTTTCTGGCGGATAAGTTTGTGCAGGAAAGTCTTTGTTTTGTAAACCTGTCGATGGCTGTTGCTCGTGACATTGGACGAGGAATTTGCATCCGACTGCGGAAACTGTGCCAAAGAACAACCGACTTCAGAATCCAATTATTCGAATATGTTCCAAGAATATCAGCAGCCTCGGACAATCCCCCCCCCCCCCGAACCATCGAATAGAGCGCCCAGGTTACCTGCATCTCACCCGTAGAGCTGCGAGTGCAGGGAACCGCCGCATCAGGTACTGGTGGTTGTCGTCCGAAGCGGCCAGCACGACCGCGACGTCCGGATACAGCGCGTGCATCTGGTCAATGACGTGCTCCACGTCGACTGGAGAGGAGCGTCTGGCGGCGGTCCGCAGCACGGCGCGATGATGCTGTCCAGCGACTGAGAGTGCTGACGGCAAAACCGCGCCACCAGGACACCGCGTCAAGCCTCACGCCTGCTCTCCTCAACTGCAGTGGGTGAAGTGTAGGGACGCGAGTGTGTGAAGTGTAGGGACGTGAGTCGCATTGTGTTGTATGGTATTCTATTTGTGTTCGGGCTCTCATCCACCAAGTGGCTTTTCGGACTGCCCATCATACAGATGTTTGTATGCCAACAGTAAATATAGATACAAGAAGGATGAAACGATAAACGCGTTGTATATATTGCTGGTAGAAATACCTAGTGCAGTAGTTAGAAGGCACATTCAGGGTTAAAATAATGGTTTTTCGTTAGGTGTGATGTCGAAACGAGTACAATAGGATGTCGAAATTTGTCATGGAATTAGTGTCATTTAAAATACTTTTTGTCCTTCCAGCTCGCATTAAAGCCAATAGTGTACTTATAACTGTACCTTTTTGTTTGTTCTGACATACCTAATATAAGAAGAGCTATATTCGGATTAGCGAGAATATTACCTATGCTATGAACTGGTGTTACTAGATAACATGATAGGTAATCCCTTTACATGAAATGACGCTTGAACATGTTCGTGTATCACGACCCCTTATGGTGAACATGAGCATACTTATAGCGAGATACTGTTAGAAACGAGGAATCGAGCCATCAGCACACATCAAGTAGCACGATGTCGATCCTCCTTTGAGAAGGATGTAGATTGAGTGTTCATTAAGTGGTGTATTCCACCCTATTTCACGAATAATTTATCACTGGGCACATTACACACTACTTCATTTCATGCGGAGCAGACTTAAAAGCCGACATGGAGTGGGGGCCGGAGGCGGCTGGAGGCAGCTGGTTCCAAGAGGCAGCGGCTCGGAATACAAAAAAAAACTCCTCTGCGTGCATCCCAGCCAGCATCTCGGCAGCTCAAGGTCGCCGGCTGATTAGGTCACGCGCCGCGACACCTCGGAGCGGACTCGGAACATTTCACGTAGAGCCTGAGGGCCAGAGCCGCTGTGGAGCAACTTAAATGCTTTGATGACAACTCCACCAGGCGCTTAATTCTACACGACTCTAGTGACTCGAAAGTTGGATCGATGTGCTCCCAGCGACGTGTTCCCATGACAATCGTGGCTGTGAAGTTGATAAGTTTTTGTACTGTGTAGCTGACCATTGGATGTCCCTCTCTAGACCGAAATTCGGTAAATGATATGCGGAAAGATATGGACTTGAATCAGCAATTTGACAGTGTCTTTGGTGATGTGGTGACTGGCACTGGTAGCTGAGCGCTTTTAAGTCGAATCACAATTTGAAGTTTAATCATAGCGATCGTGAACGCTTTCCATTCTCGCAACTTCGAGACTACATATCACAGCACATACGGATATGGATAGGGTTATGGATATGGATATGGATATGGATGTGGATGGGAATATATATATATATATATATATATATATATATATATATATATATATATATATATACAAATATGCTGTGCATCTCGTGACTAGCTTCAGAATGTGATATCCTTTTGTGTTACGGCAATAGCGGGACGCAGAAACCCGGGTCACATTAGCGACGCGGTTCACATATTGCGCCGGCTTAGTGCTGAATCGCTACGTAGCTAGGCAACTATAACGTATAGCTGGGAATTGATCTACCATGGTCGATGCGCCCTAAAACCCTAATCACACACACGTATAGCTGGGAACAAGCCTGCAGCCGCTTTCACCATGCAACTACAACACAATACAGCCGCATCCACTATCCTCTGTTGGTAGAACCGACACAGAAGTCCACGGAAACGACACTCGTAACTCTTGTCAGTACAGACCATCCATGGCCATGCCAAATTTCATGAAGCGAACATTTGCGTATTCTACATGTTCGCTTGATAACACCTTGCTCCTGTCAGTGCGGCAGGCATTAAACATAACGTCTAGGAACGCGATGGCGGCGCTCCTGCTGGATCAGGTATGACTGCAAGTGCCGAGGTGCGCCTCTTGGCTCAGGTATGATTGGGTCTATGTTGATGCGCACCTGTTGGATCAGGTATTACTGTGCCTGTGTTGACGCGCACCTGTTATGTTAGGTATTGCTGTACCTGTGTTCAGGGTACACCTGCTAGGTCAGGTATGATTCCGTCTGCATTGAGGCGAACATCCTGAATCAGGTATGACTGGGTCTGTGTTGGGCATGCACCTGTTCAATCGTGAATGGCGGTGTGGTGCTGTGTGTGCTTGCGTGTACGTGTACGTGTTTGTATGTGTGTGTGTGTGTGTGTGTATTTGCGTGTCTTATCGTTATGTGAATGAGTGGTGCCAAAAGCAACGTTTCTTGGATGTTTCAACTCGCACATGGTCCACGTCTGATATTACAAGTCTATTTGGCTACTGATTTATGACATTTTACTGCTAAAACTACCTCTTGCCCAGGTTCGAAAAGGCATAGAATTTATTACATTGTATTATTACCCTGGATACGCGGTCACGTAGGTACTGCAGGGAATCAGCTTGACGTCTCAGCAGATAAACGCTCAGCGGATGAATTCTGTGCGCTTTGTCACTCCCTGCCAACTAGTTGTAAGCCATACAGTTTTGTCAATTACGACTATATAGGACGAGCGACTGTCCCCTGCACGTTTTTGTGAAACTACTGGGCGGAGGTCCTTCATAGTTGTCGGGTGTAAAGTTCGGCATGCAAGATTTAACTCTTTGTCATGCAATCGCCGCATTAGATGAACTTTTTTACATTTCCGGGCTCATAATGTTCTCCAGTGACGCTCAATGCCACAGACTTGATCATCAATCGCCCATCAATCACCCACGTCGTCAGCACGCAGGAGCATGGCGCTACGTCTGGGTGGATTATTGCGAATAGCACGCATCCATCATATTTTTGGCACGGGCGTGCTCAATTGCATTTCGAAAGGCAATTGCTACCCAAAACCTGTCAGGTTACGGACAGAGGCTCCAACAACGATGGGGGAGCCGACACCTCCACACACTCCTGGGACATCATCACCAGTCCGCGCACCAGATCGCCACTCCACTGCGAAGCGTCGACTTCGCCAGCCGTCTCACCGTGCAGCGCTCCTTGACAAAGCCGTGCCTGTGCAGCGGCGTGTCATCAGCTGCACCGCGGTAGACCTCGGGACACACATCCCGACTGTCGGAGCTCGGGTCAAAGCCCTCCTGGTCCGGGTCGCCACCCGACTCCGATCCCTGATTCTCGTCCTCCCTGCGCAACTGCATGGGAAGGCAGTGTGCGATGAAGTCTAGCGGGCGAATTGCGATGACAGTTCTGCCTTCCTTTTTTACTTTCTTCTAGTTATTTTACGAAATTTTACGTCAAGGTTCTGCTGTCAAGTCTTGCGACAGGAGGAGGTATCTACCCCATGTTGACATATTAAGCTGCTCCCATAACTCAGCTTCAAAGTTAATCCCACAGGCATGCAGCATGCATGCGTCATGTCCCACTGGTGAGACCAGCATAGCGTGACATTAAGAACGCCAGACAAGCGGGCGCAAGGTCGGGCTATACTTATCACCCTGCAAACATACTACATTCTTGAAAATGTAAAACTAAGAGGCAGCCCACTGAGTGAATGAGGTTGACAAGCTGAGGCAGCGGTCATAAATGAGTTAGGTTTTCACAGTGCGTATTGTTATGAGATTTCCCGCGCATGCAAATCCTCCAATGTTCTCATCTTCCTTACTCAGTTTTCGCTTCGTTGTATGTCTTGTCGAGGCTGTCGGGATTGGGCTACGAGAGCGCCGCCCTGGTGTCGAGTCGGTGAACTAATTGCGTCAGCTGAAGCATAACCCGGCAGTCGGCCTGTTGACCGTTCCCTGTCGGATCGACCCGGGTGAGAGCGTGCGGCGGCGACGGCCGACTCAATCTCACAGTTCAACGATCAGGGAGTCGGTGAACTTTCGGGGAGACGATTCGTAGCCAGGAAAGATGGCTGGAGGTCAGCTTTGGTAACAGGACGGATGGCAGCACGTCAGCTTCGGTAACAGGACGGATGGCGGGAGGTCAGATTCGGTAACAGGACGGATGGCGGGAGGTCAGATTCGGTAACAGGACGGATGGCGGGAGGTCAGATTCTGTAACAAGACGGATGGAAGGTCAGTTTCGATAATAGGACAGATGGCGGGAGTTCAGCCTTGATAACAGGACGGATGGCAGGTCCGCTTCGATAACAGGACGGATGACAGGTCATCCTCGATAACAGGACGAGACACTGCACCAGTAACTGAACTTGCCATCGCAAACGGCTCCTGACGAGAGATGAGGTTTGTAACGGGGCACCACGAGAAAGCAATAGCAACCTAAAGCGCAAAAGCGATATTTTTTATGAAATCGATGGCGACAGAGAATGAGGTGGGGATAATGCATGCATTAGCTATGAGACTCAGCAGCATCTGGCGGATGAATCTTGTGGGATCCCATGCTAAATCGAGAAGACAGGTATGTACAGTGAGGGGAGGAAATCAGTCACTGCCGGAGAAACGATCCACCTAACAGCATACAAGATGCTCCTGCTAGAGCGTGTCTGTTACACCAGTCACCGATTGGGGGTGTCGCACATGGACAAGGAACGACACGGAACAATGCACATCACATTGACTACATAAATTGTTGGATAATCTCATAGGACATGCGTGGCACATGCCATAGCAATGTCTGCTGAAAAAGACCAGATGTTTTCATTTGACCATTGAAAAGTTACGACTTATTACCTCCGATGCCACATCAACGTTTGTCATAATCCTCCACAAATGATCTCGATTGAACAGCGCCTCTTCATTCGCTGTTAGTCCGTTGCAACATCCTTGTATCGCTCACTACACACGGATACGGGCAAGGACACAAACTGTCGACGGTACCCCACAGCCACCAACTACGTCATCGGCTGTTATTACGTTGCAACATCCTTGTATCGCTCACTACACACGGATACGGGCAAGGACACAAACTGTCGACGGTACCCCACAGCCACCAACTACGTCATCGGCTGTTATTACGTTGCAACATCCTTGTATCGCTCACTACACACGGATACGGGCAAGGACACAAACTGTCGACGGTACCCCACAGCCACCAACTACGTCATCGGCTGTTATTACGTTGCAACATCCTTGTATCGCTCACTACACACGGATACGGGCAAGGACACAAACTGTCGACGGTACCCCACAGCCAACCACTACGTCATCGGCTGTTATTACGTTGCAACATCCTTGTATCGCTCACTACACACGGATACGGGCAAGGACACAAACTGTCGACGGTACCCCACAGCCACCAACTACGTCATCGGCTGTTATTACGTTGCAACATCCTTGTATCGCTCACTACACACGGATACGGGCAAGGACACAAACTGTCGACGGTACCCCACAGCCAACCACTACGTCATCGGCTGTTATTACGTTGCAACATCCTTGTATCGCTCACTACACACGGATACGGGCAAGGACACAAACTGTCGACGGTACCCCACAGCCACCAACTACGTCATCGGCTGTTATTACGTTGCAACATCCTTGTATCGCTCACTACACACGGATACGGGCAAGGACACAAACTGTCGACGGTACCCCACAGCCACCAACTACGTCATCGGCTGTTATTACGTTGCAACATCCTTGTATCGCTCACTACACACGGATACGGGCAAGGACACAAACTGTCGACGGTACCCCACAGCCACCAACTACGTCATCGGCTGTTATTACGTTGCAACATCCTTGTATCGCTCACTACACACGGATACGGGCAAGGACACAACTGTCGACGGTACCCCACAGCCACCAACTACGTCATCGGCTGTTATTACGTTGCAACATCCTTGTATCGCTCACTACACACGGATACGGGCAAGGACACAAACTGTCGACGGTACCCCACAGCCACCAACTACGTCATCGGCTGTTATTACGTTGCAACATCCTTGTATCGCTCACTACACACGGATACGGGCAAGGACACAAACTGTCGACGGTACCCCACAGCCACCAACTACGTCATCGGCTGTTATTACGTTGCAACATCCTTGTATCGCTCACTACACACGGATACGGGCAAGGACACAAACTGTCGACGGTACCCCACAGCCACCAACTACGTCATCGGCTGTTATTACGTTGCAACATCCTTGTATCGCTCACTACACACGGATACGGGCAAGGACACAAACTGTCGACGGTACCCCACAGCCACCAACTACGTCATCGGCTGTTATTACGTTGCAACATCCTTGTATCGCTCACTACACACGGATACGGGCAAGGACACAAACTGTCGACGGTACCCCACAGCCACCAACTACGTCATCGGCTGTTATTACGTTGCAACATCCTTGTATCGCTCACTACACACGGATACGGGCAAGGACACAAACTGTCGACGGTACCCCACAGCCACCAACTACGTCATCGGCTGTTATTACGTTGCAACATCCTTGTATCGCTCACTACACACGGATACGGGCAAGGACACAAACTGTCGACGGTACCCCACAGCCACCAACTACGTCATCGGCTGTTATTACGTTGCAACATCCTTGTATCGCTCACTACACACGGATACGGGCAAGGACACAAACTGTCGACGGTACCCCACAGCCACCAACTACGTCATCGGCTGTTAGTCCGTTGCAACATCCTTGTATCGCTCACTACACACGGATACGGGCAAGGACACAAACTGTCGACGGTACCCCACAGCCACCAACTACGTCATCGGCTGTTATTACGTTGCAACATCCTTGTATCGCTCACTACACACGGATACGGGCAAGGACACAAACTGTCGACGGTACCCCACAGCCACCAACTACGTCATTGGCTATGGATGCAGGAGCACGCAGGAGAGACAGAGACCGTCACCGGCTTCATCTTAATATACTTTTCGAGAGGAACGTCCATGGACGACGATGTATATTTTGGACAGGGTGGTAGCAATGTTCTTTATGTCGATTTGCTCATGCAATGCCGCAAGCGTAATACCAAACTTCATACAGCTTATTTGAGGGGAGGGGGCCTTCACCCACTGGAGTCCATCTGGGCAAGGAACAATTCATCACCTATGTGCTACCTCTGGCGAGGAGGATGTCGACTTTGATGGCAGTCAGCTGACCGGCGAGACGTCGTCGCAGCTCCACGCCCTCTCCGCACAATGCATGTCGGTGCAGGGCATGCGAGAAGGCGCCGACAGGCTCCCGCACCATTATTCAATCATGGATATAGGGAGCCGGGGAGGGGTAGCTCCCCAACTCTGGACAAGCCTATCATTGACCCTATGCAAAATAGGCGTTACACGGAAATAATCGACTTCAAAATCGCTCTCGTCTACCAACTTTGGAACATTTCCTACCGGTCTGTATTCAAAGGATCAGCTCCACTCCCTTTAGAAAGGAGAAAAAGATGTCGTATTTTGGAACCTGATGTTACACATGCGGACGGCACGAGGAACCACATGCAACTTAAGGCCCCAACACCCACCTCCCGTGACACGCTGGTACGTGAAACTGAAAGGCCTCTCGTGAGTCACATATCACCTACATTCTATGTGTATACTTCGTGCCATGCCTCGCATAACTACTTCTACGCACATTTGCCTGACCCGCACCTACTGGCCGAAGGGTAGTGATGTGCACGTTGTTTAACATGTTGAAAGATATCACATGACATGGCGTGGTGGAAAAGTTTATTAACAAATGCGACGTAAAAACTATTGAATTGACAATACAATGCAACAAGGTAAACGAATTTCAACACCCTTCCTATCGTATCAACTGTCGATTATTGGCATAGTTGGAGCATACGACTTGTGTCAGTGAGACTTGTGCAAGTGAAGTGATTAAAATCACGGACAAAAATATGCGGATGGGCACACCTACCTGCTGTAATAATGTCGCACACGTTTAAACTTACTCCGAGGAGGGAAAATGGGGAGTATTGTGCATGGACGGTGGTAACCTTGGAACCATCACGTACAGATACGAGACATAAAATGATGATGGATAAGGCTACCCATTGAACAATCTAGTACATTTGTGTGCACCTAAGGTGGTTATTTGTTTTACGACACGTCGACCGTTGAGTCATGTAGCGTCGCCAATCTCTCACGCCGATTGGTCGCGGGCGAAGAGTAGCGACAGGTGAGACTCAAACCCACAATCTTTCGATTGTGAGACAGGCAACTTACCCCTAGACTACTCGTCCCCTTGTGTGAACCTCTTGGCGGCTAAAACTCGGCTCGTCATACCTTCTTCTGATAATACACAGCACGGCAAACCTAGCTACGAAAACGTCACCAACGCAACAACCAACTCGATGCACCCTGACACAGGGTGCTCAGCAGCGAGCACACGGCAAGGCCCCCGACACGACGGGCTGCTCAGTCGAGCACACGACAGGCGCACAGCGCGCCTCAGAACTGGCCGGCGAACACGGTGTCGACCACGACGTCCCTGGGCAGGTCGACATACCAGAGCTGGTGGCCGAGTCGGCAGAGCGAGGCGGGCCGGTGCGGCGCCGCCGGCGGCCGGCGCAGCAGGTCGGGCTGCGCCTCCATCAGGTCCAGCGCGGTCAGCAGGTCGTTGCCGGTGACGACGGCCGGCTGTCCGGGCCGGCAGCCGAGCGTGATGTGCGCCCGCCGGCCGGCCGACGTGCGCACGCGCCGCTTGGTGCCCGCCACGGCCAGCGACGGCTGGGCGCCGCCGGCCGCCCAGGCCGGCCGACACCGGCTGCCGCGCTGGTCGGCCGTCACGGCTGTCACGGCCGTCGGCCGCCGGTCGTCCTGCGCCCACAGCGGCAGCTGGTCGTCGTCGAGCGTGACGCGCGCGCCGACCGTGCGCGCCGTCAGCAGCAGTGCCGTGACGCGCATCACGAAGCGGCGGCCGGTGGCGCGGCGCACGTCGGCACGCTCGGCGTACTGGCGCGCGCCGTCCGCCCGGCCACCGCCGCAGAAGCGGGCCGTGCAGTGCAGCAGGCCGGCCGGCTGGCCGTAGTGCGCCAACACGTCTGCCGACAGAATAGGCACCGTACACACCAGTAGCCAAGGGGTTGAACATCGCGCACACCAGGGGGATGGAACGCCGTGCACACTAGTGGCCAAGGGGTGGAACACCGCGCACACCAGTAGCCAGGAATGGAACGCCATGCACACCAGGGGGATGGAACGCCGTGCACATTGGTGGCCAAGGGATGGAGAACCGTGGGCATTTGTGGCCAAGGAGAGACCACCATGCACACTAATAGCCAGGGGTAGAATGCCGTGCACACTGGTGGCCAAGGGATACAGTACCGAGGGCAGTTGTGACCAAGGATAGAGCACCACGCACACTAGTAGCCAAGGGTAGAATACCGTGCACACTAGTGGTGAAGGGGTGATGCACCGTGGGCACTGGTGGCCAAGGGTAAGACACCGTGCATACCAGTAGCCAGGTGTAGAACACTAGTGGTCAAGAGTGGAGCGCAGTACACACTAGTGGCCCTGGATGGAACATTAGTGGCCAAGGGTGGATAACCGTGCACACTAGTGGCCAAGGTGGAGCACCGTGCACACTAGTGACCCAATGGTGCAGCCATCGAACAATTATTGCGAGGGCCTAAGCATGCTTGAGCTGATCTTAACGTATTCGCGATCCGTTTTGTACGGTCACGCTATTAAAGACCGATAGCATTATAGAACCGTAAACTGTGCATCAACACGAAAGTCGGGGATATAAAGTAACATATCTTGTCGTCTTGCAGTAACATATCTGCACATAACGTCTTGTCTATCGCATATCTGTCTTCGATATAATAATACTAGCATAGCCGTTTGCAAGATTGTGGAACGCCTGACATTCCCATAAGAGAGAGCAGGCTGAAAGTGCAAGCTTCTTTTTAAACACCTCTTTCGGGAAAAATATTGTTACCATCGCACCGGGTCCATGCCCTGCTACGCAGATGACGGGTTGGAAATGCGTGGCAATGACAGATATTATTTTAGTTGCAGTTGTTATTGTGGCTTGGGGCGCATCACCTACATCGGCTACACGCCGTCCATAACTAAGTCAGTCAAGCCGGGCGACACCTGTCGGGACCTTGAAGGGACAATAACATGCAACACAGCATCTTATAAACATTTCACGAACAGATTATCTGCGAAAACGAGAGTAAATGCTAGGCATCCGTACGCTACACTCGTCGGGGGTATACCACCAGAAAATACTCTACAGAATCAATCATAAACAGTCATAGTGGCATGCACATATTTCCCAGCGACTGGCCTGGTGACGGAGGACTTAGTACACGATACCACCCGCTTCACTACACAAAGTGTGAGCCACATCACCAGCACAGGCCACCACCAGGGGCCACCACCAGGTGAAAGCAGGAGGCGACGTACAAGGCTGCCACGCCGCAGGCACGGGACCGGACATCATACCATTGTCGACAGAGAATGTGTGGACCGACTGCCACTGCCATCTCTTGGAAACCCGCGGAAACACAAATGCCGGGTGTCTACATGTCGCGGAGCAGGGTCATACGGGCGCCGCAAGTGCCGCTACTGAAACTTTTATTTGATCAATGATTGCCAGTACCGCGGATGAAATTGTGCTGCTGAACCTAGCGAACATCAAAATGTGGAAAGTAGATCACATCATGAGTGAAGAAAGCAGGGCTGCAGACGGTGTAGCAGAGAAATCGCTAGTTTGAATATGCGACCAGGTTACTATCTTTTCTACCGCGCCGCCACAGACTCGCCTGGGCTTATCACAGTCCTTCACTATAAATGGCTGAGCGATAGCAAAGCACAGTATTTGGACGCATGCACAACACAAACCTGAAACGTTCTCGCTGCCGGTGATCTCGCGGACATCCTGGGCGAATTTCTCGTTGTCGCGGATCAGTCCGGCCAGGCTGGCCCGGACACGTTCTGTAAGCTGTTCGCAGTCGGCCGGGTTCAGAATCCAGCCGTAGTAGAGGGGGATGGAGAGCTTCAGCGACTTCAGCTTGCGCCTGGAAGCGCATCGTATCGTATGTGTGTATTCACCGAACTCATTCACAACGTAGCTGTCACGGACCAAACCACGGACAAGTACATCAGGCGTGTTAGCAACCGCAGCATTGCACATCATCGATGCAAGCTATTCCCGATGAATCATTCCCTGGACATGTGCAATTACCATAACAGCAGCAGTTCCACTGCTGCCACAACGATGCCCTGGGCGGTATTTTCTTCACAGACAACTTGTGCCGCGGCGGAGCAGCAGCACCTCGAAATCCGACGACACCATCGTTGCTTTGAGAGAACAATGCAACAATTAACGTCGTCGGCACCGTACCGAATGTGCGCCTCGCTGAGGCGGTGCCGGTTGAGCTGCGCCAGCCGGGCCGGATCGTGCCGCCACGGTGTGTCCGGCTCCACCAGCAGCAGCAGGTAGTGGTGGGCGGCCGCCAGCCGGGCGTACACCTGCCACTCGCGGTCGCGCACGTGCGTGTTGTCGACCACCAGCTGGCGGCAGTGGCGCTGGCAGGCGGCCTCCACGCGCCGCCGGCACGCCTCGTGTGCGGCAGACAGATCGCCGGTGGAGAACTGGCGGCTGAGCGGCGACAACACCGGTCACTAGGTGTTAGGTCTGCCCTTCTACATACATGCACGTGCATGCATATACACATACAGCTTTAGAACAGCTCTAGACATCCTGGCACAAAAAGAACTTGAAAATCCAGGCTGGTGGTTGTCCATTGGAGCTCTTTTCACTGGTCCCCTATCCGAACATAATACAACCATCCCAACCTGTCGACCCCCCGCCCCCACCCCGCCGCGCCTCCTTCCGTCATTCATAGGATCAGAAGGAACGCTGGCTCTGCCCTGGAGTGCGGCGCGCAACGTTCACACGTGCTGCGTCCTGTACGTTACGTCACACATGGTTGAACGTTACGGCCCTTCGGAAGGCTGGTCCGAGCCATTGAAGCTCTCGTGACATTTACGGGGGCTTTGAGGCCGACAGTTTCAGCACCTCGCTGGCCTTCCGACTGTACCGTGGTCGCGGAGCCAGGGCACATCCACCGACATGTTGACATTCAACATTGTCTATGCATGGAAAGAATGAACGTCCTAAACAAGCAGAGCAGCCCCCCCCCCACACACACACATTCATGGAATGCCGTGTCGTCGCACCCGGTGTACAGCGCGTCTTACCTCGTCCCGGGCACTCCGTTCAGATAGATGTAAATATATTGTACACAAAGAAGCAATGACCCAGGTACAAAAATGGGAGGTTGTCATAACAACACTGCAGAACTCAGCCAGTTCAGAATACACATGGACTGCGACATCCAGATAATTCACCCTAAATGCACACTCACATTATATAGATGCACAGCTATGCACATTATGACAACCATCATCCCTGGACTTCAGCATTTTAATAACCACAAAGGAGCAAATCCTCCAACCAGTACCAGACGAGTAACGAACACCATATTACAAACCTCTGCCTGAGTACATTACTGGAAGTGAGTTTTGTTTTTACAATATTTACGGGGACAGTGAACAGGTCAATGTATGGCCACGCTAGGGTGATTTATTTCACAATGGAAAATGACGTTCCCATTAAACAAAAATATTTTACTGCAGTAAAACACCGGTTTTATCCACAAACAGCCCCCCCCCCCCCATTAATAATCCCTACTGCATTACATTTGCACAAACAACTTACAACACGTACTCCTTGAGAATGTGCAGTGTCAGTCACCTGCCGTCCTTGATGAAGAAGTCATCAGCCGAGCAGATGCCTGTGGCTGGGTATCGACTTCATCACTCACCTGCCGTCCTCGACGAAGAAGTCGTCGGCCGAGCAGATGACGGCGTCTGGGTACCGGTCTCTGAGCCGGCCGGCCAGGTGGGACTTCCCGCTGCCCGGCAGGCCCTTCAGCACAAACATTGTCTTGGACGAAGTCAGGTAGTCGACCGTCTCGTTGTCGTCCAGGAACGGATAGCCATCCTTGCTTCTGATCAGCGTCTCGAACTCCTCCGCGGCTCGTCTCTTGACGGCCGGCTCCTCTGTGCGCCGGTCGGGCGAGGCTTGGCCCGCGGGCACGCGCCGGTCGGCGTCCCAGTCCCACGGCCGCTTGGTCGCCGGTGCCACGGCGGCGGCGGGCTGTGGGCCGGCGCCATTGACAGCTTTGACGACGACGTTCTCTCGAATGACGATCTCCTCGTTGTCCCGCACGGCTATGCGGTGCACGGAGGCGCGCGGTGCGCGGCTCCGCTTGCCGCCGCACTCGTCGACGCCGACGGCCGCGTCGCGACGTTGCGCCGACAGCCAGCCGGGCGCGATCCTGGTCAGCACCTGGCCCATTGTGCAGCCAACGCAGAGTGCTACGTCACTCAGCGGCGCAACTACCACATCGGCTCAGTTGCACGCAGTCACGGTGACTGCATGATGGCGCCAAGCTGCTGCCTCATCGGTCAGCACTCGGGCAGGCGCAGCGTCACCAATAGTCTCACTGCAGGAAGAATAACCTGCGGAGCAGAAGCATTCTGTCAACAACAGACACCCGGCAACAAGCAAAAAAAAACCCTCACCTGTGTTTTTGTTCGAGTGCTTTGATTTCCGGGAGAATGAACTAATACTTATAACCCAATGGATACATTATCTATGGGGCTGTTGGGAATATGCATCAAGAGTGGTTTCTACAGCATCATTTTCCCTTCCAATTCTTCGAGGCAAAAACATACCTTTAATGTGTGCCCCCAAACATCAGGAGAAAAAGCGAATATGTCTACTGCATCTCTAATCTGTCTCATCGATTTCAAAAAGAAGAACACGCCTACGCATAACTCCACGGACTGCTCGATCATATTCCGGCATTTACCTACATATGCCAAGAATATGACATATGACAAGAACCACAAATGTTTTACCAATATTACCCAGTAAATGGCTTACACAATGCGCTTTTCAGCCCTTGTCAGACATTTCACTTTCTTGTTGCAATTCAGATGTCTAAAACAAACACACAATTACCCCGGTCACTGTATGAGTAATGACCCATCCGATATATAAATGCCAAAAACTGTACATGTACATGTCAACGAAACAAATGGCAATGGTCAAGACAGTGTTGTCATGATTGATCAGTAATCATGATCTACCATGCCATGCCACACCGCGTGCATTGCCACCTTCCACCATCTGGCGAACGGAGGGAGACAGCATAGGCTACATAGTGCGGCGATGTGCTGGGAGTCATACAATTAAACTGTGCACCAATATGACACTGTTTGCGCTTGTGTACATGAATTCGATGGATGATCCAGTGTGTTCAGTGGATTTGATATGTAGCCTGAACACAAGCATTGCTGAATCCAGGGTTGGTTGGTTGGTTATTGGGGTTTAGGGGCGCATCGACTGCGTCGGTCATGCAGCGCCCATGAATCCAGGGGGACGATAGACGTACATTTGAGGCTTTAAAAAAACGCTGAAATCCATCGAAAAACATAAAAATGTATCCATTGACTGGGCTCAATCTGTTGGCTCCGGTCAGCGAAATGCCTCGGCAGCTGGACCCACCATCGGGTGTATCCACCAGTGGGCCGATCCCACCAGTGAGCTATGTAAATGGCAGCTGCGGTGTATGCTCTATGTTTACACAAAAATGGTAGGTGAGGTGTATAATGTTGGAGTACATACACGGACTACAGAGACTAGGAACTATAAAGCAACACAAAAAAACACTAAAAGTAAAATACAACTGTCATAACTTATGACAATGCGGCCACCCAGTATCCAGAGTAGGACAATCGTGAGCAGATCGGCGATTGCTGTGAAAATCTGATCACTTGAACTCACGTTGGCATGCTATTAGGCAAAACAGATTAGTACTACATACTAGGTTCTTGCTGGTTGCTATTCTGCTTTCAGTTGGTGAAACATAGACCGTTCAGCCGAACTATTTAAGCACACCCTGCTTGCAAACGACCTCCTTGGGCGTCCGATCTCCAGGATCCGCAGTTTGCAGTTCCCATAGCATTAGCAACTCTACAACTAATACGCACAGTAGATGCAGCACAATGTTATGCAAAATTTCTACTGATCGTTAAAAGCATGACGAAGTAATGGAGCACCTGCCCCTTATATACGTGCTTGCATGCGATCCGCTCCACGTATATTGGACGGCTAATATCTGACAGTTGCATAGTTCAACTGATGTCGAGCTCATTCAAATACATCTCAAGTTGCCGGTGTTCCTTGCTGTAATACCAAGAGAGAGTCATAATTCAGCAAGTGTTGAGAACTAGAGCTGTATTAATTCAAACAAAAACAAATACCCATTGGCTTCCATCGCATCCCATAAAGTATCAAACACTTTCAGCCAGCCCGATGTTTTCAAGAGCACATGATCTGATACTCTATCCGAGCTAAAACACTGCAGACGCCGTGTGTTGAGCATACCGGTGCAACCAAACCGTCACGTTTTGCCAATGACCTGGCAAATGTGTTTGCCTTATGAATACCTATACTTCTGACCAATTGTCAACCCCACTCCAATGCTATTCCTCGAGTGAGCCTGTGCTCGCCATCCGCAGGTATGCCGCCGATCTCACTTGCAGTGGTGCATGTCACACAGTCACATGCGCACCACCACCCTGGTATTCACACCGCCATAAAGCCACATGCAGCATGTAGCTTCAATACAGTGCGAGTGCCAGGCTCATTACGCACCCACGATGGTCACTTGTCACCACTGGGAATAATGTCCGCGCACCCCACAGCCTGCAGCATGGAATGTCTCAACACGTTGGACACTGGCGCGTGTGTACGGCGGCCACACTTCACGCCAGCCGCCAGCCGCACACCACGGGTGGCCGGCGCACAACGGTGGGATGAGCGGCGCCATACGGTCAGCTCGTCACCGGGCCGCCATGCCAGCGCTGACACACTCGGCGGCGCGCCGGCCGCTCGCGATACAGTCGTTGACACTGACGCCGTCGTACGCGGCGCCGGCCAGGTGCAGCGGCCAGCCCAGCCGGCCGACGGCGGCGCGGATGTCGCGCACCAGGTCGCGATGTCCGACGCGGTACTGCGGGATGCACTGCCGCTGCAGCTGGACGCAGGTGCGGCGGGGCGGCGCGGCGACGCCGAGCGTGCGGCGCACCTCGGCCAGCGCCGCGTCCAGCAGGCGCCGCTCGCTCGGCGCGGCGCCGTAGTGTCGCTCCAGCTGGGCGCCGCCGGCCATCACCGTCAGCACGGTGCGGTCGCCCTGCGGGAAGCCGCACGTGTCGAAGATGACGCCCAGCACGCCGTCGGACGGCTCGCACGACGGTATCAAGTAGCCGAAGCCGGCCGGCCCGGGCAGCACGTCGCCCGCGAACTCCAGGTTCACCACGGCCACCGTCACCGACACGACGCGCGACAGCAGCGCCGCCAGCCGCCGATCCGGCACGAGAGGCGCCAGCGCGTGCGCCGGCAGCGCGGACACTACGTGTGCAGCGTGGTGGGCGCCGTCGGCCGTGTGCACGGCGAAGCCGTCGGCGGTCACGGCCAGCCGCTCAGCGGCCACACCACGCACCACCGTCACACCGTCGGCCGTCAGCCGCGCCGCCATCGCGTCGGGCAGCGTCTGCAGGCCGCCCTCCAGACTCCAGACGCTCCAGCGCTCCCGCAGCGCCCGTCTGGCCAGCCCGCTGTCGCCCGGCTGCGGCGCGGCGGCGCGACCGCGCTCCTTCCACAGGCCGCGCACCACGCCGCCGTGCCGCTGCTCGTGCTCGAACAGCCGGTCCATGAGGAAGCGCACGCTGATCTGGCGCGCGTCGCCGGCGCAGATCCCGCGCACCAGCGGGTCGACGGCGTAGCGCGCCACCCGCTCGCCGAAGCGGCGCGACGCGAACTCGTATATGCTGTCGTCACGCAGGCCGCGCCGCGCGGGCGTCACGAGATCGCGCAGCGCGGCCAGCGCCAGCGGCCGACCGAACGGCTTCAGCGGCCGCAGCAGGCCCCACACGCTGGTGGGCAGCCGGTGCAGCTCACCGCCGGCTGCCACCATCCTGTTGAGCGTGGTCGGGTGTCCGTGCGGGATGACCTTGAGCCGGTCGGCCAGCTGCAGCTGCTCCACCAGCTGCAGCGTGTTAACGCCCTGCTGGCCGGCCGGCCGCACGGTCCGCGGCCCGTGCTCGAACAGCAGGCCGTCCTGGTAGCGGGTGGTGCGGATCCAGCCGCCGACGGCCGGCGCCGCCTCCAGCACGGTGATGGGTATTGACGCCTGCAGCTGCCGCAGGTAGTGGGCGGCCGCCAGCCCGGACACGCCTCCTCCCAGCACCACCACACCCATCCTCAGCTGGGCGATACGCACGGTCCAATAGTCTCAGGCTGACCGAGTTGGATGGCATGCAAGTTTTTGCACGAATGAAAAGCTTGATCACACTTTTTCCCGGTCAGAACATTTTGTCAGAAGATTCTGTGGAATCAAAGGCCAGACATTCCCTTTCTACCAATGATCCTGCTGGACTCAGAATGAAAACTTACAATTTATAATTGTGCATTCTATCATCACACTCTTCCCCCTTTCAGTCTCTTTCCACCAGTGATCCTGCTGGATTCAAGATGAAAGCTTACATTTCACCATTGTGCATTCCATATTCACACCACTACACTTTCCCTAGAGCACTCCAATGATGCACCAAGCAGGTGCATAACCCTGAAATTATCTGAACAGTTACTGATATTTTTAATTGAGGATCAAAACAGAAAACATTCATAAGACATACAATCAAGGTGTGTGGCACACTGAACATTTTTTTCTTGGTATAGACACCTCAAATACTAAAGATGATTCATGTTATATTATTTCTCATGAAAAGAATACATCAAATTAGATATTTGTAAGCACTGGCTGAACATATCCTAAAACTCACCACCTGGCACATTTCACCAACTTTATGAACTACTATGGCTAGCTCAACACTGTAGTGACACACATTGGCCAGAAACTCTGCAATATCAGGACCTTCTTTGCTTTTATAACATGACATCTGTGTCCACTCATCGCATACAGTCCGACATCATGTTCTTACAAAACATTTCATGTTGTAGGATGGACTCATCGGTTTTTATTGCAGAACTTTGGATTAATGTGTCCCAGTCAGAAGAAACAGGCAATCTGTGTTATTTCTTGTACCATATACACATGTGGCAACCATTAGATGTGGTTTATTCAGCAGATTACTAAGAGAAACCAATACATTTTTAGCATGGACACCAAGTACAGACATATTTGTGAACTGACTGAATGCATTTAAGATGCAGGTAGTTAGATATGTATGTGCTGTGTCACATGCTCAGATTTGAGTCACATGCCATTGGCATCAATGAAGTTTTAACAGCCTTTTACCTGTTTGAACTGAAAACTGTTCACTTGTTCTGCTTATGCTTTTTAGCTGATGACTTCTGTAAAGGGCTGAATATGCTGTTGGAGATTGTGGGCAATAAACAACAATAAACAACTTTAATCTAAAAGCCATATATATTTTCAGTATTTCCCTTGGTTCCCCTTGAGTTGCACTTGGCAAGATGATGGCATTAATTGGTTTAATACAAGTGCAAAGTTGTTGTGTCAAGACACATGAACCTTGTGCAGGAGACCATGACAAGTTTGTGATTCTGGTCCCAGACACTTTCTGGGTTGCAGAAATATCAGACCATTGTGATCTGCTGTGAGGTTAACAGCATTGGCCAGTGTTCTTTTTTTTACTGGTTAATGCCACTGGCATGGCAACATTTTGATAACCATACTTTAAAATTCCTATATTGAAGATTGTCATTACCTGAAATGCCTGAAGACTGGCATAATACAAATGCACATTATTTTTTTTACTTTAGCCTGATGTAGCATTTCAAGAAGACATTATAGAAACACACCTCTGAGCATGACTGATGCAATATGACTATTAATTCAAGCAGAACATTATGCCATGATTTTGGATATTTTAAAAGACATTTGGTAACAGATCTTGAAAATTTGTATCTTTGTTTGAAGAAAGGGTAGGGTAGGCTAGGTTTCAAAAAGAAAGAAAAAACTGCACTTGGTTAGGTTGACACAGTAATTAGCAATTGCCAAACAGTTAACAATCTAACAACTTCGGTATTTTTTCCTAAAAGGTGTTTTTGGTTACCGTGGATTTTTTCAGAACACCATGTTTATGAACGTGATTCGGAAGATGCGATCACTCGTTTTCTCTGTAAATGCTTACTTCTCAGTTAATCTTAGCGATAATTTCTATAATGCGCCATATATGCCACACCACTGTTCTTTGTTCCATAATTTATCCATCCCTCACCTGGCACTTCTCAGATGTGATTAAAGGGACATTCAACACTTCATGCAGTTGATTCAACACTTTTTCATGTCGAAAATGCTTAATTTCCACCTCTTTGCCACATAGATGACACACCATTACTATTCCACCAGAACGCCAAAAAAACTAAGCAGACAGCACGGCTTGAGGCCGTGATGTACGGATGATGTCACGATAAATATTACGCGTGCTTTTAAATTATAATATATGAGTTTATATTAGTTTAGATAAGAGTAGATTGTATTACATTAGGTTAGGTTAGGTTTTCCTATTTAATTATGAATTATCATACTATTTGTTGGAAGTCGTGAGGCAAGATGCGACCGAGCAGAAGCCGACTCTGAGCTGTGCTGTCTGTTTAGTTTCTTGCAGCGTTCTGGTGGAATAGTAATGGTGTGTCATCTATGTGGCAGAGGCAGAAATGAAGCATTTTCTACGTGAAAAAGTGTTGAATCAACTGCGTGAAGTGTTGAATGTCCCTTTACTCAAGTCTGAGAAGTGCCAGGTGAGGGATGGATAAATTATGGAACAAAGAACAGCGGTGTGGTATATATGGCGCATTATAGAAATTAAGGCTTTCTTTACCTTTTGACCGACACATACTGCCAAAGTTAGTGAATTGTAAAGAGGTGTACAGTGACGTCACAGGAGTCAGGGAAGTGACGTCACAGGAGTTGGGTGTCGATGTGCTAGGTTAAGTTAGCTTAGGTTAGGTTGGGATGGGTTATGTTAGGTTGGGTTGGGTTATGTTAGGTTGGGTTAGGTTAGGTTAGGTCAATTTTGGTTAGGTTAGGTTAGGTTATGTTCGTAACCATCATCGACACCCGACTCCTGTGACGTCACTTCCTTGACTCCTGTGACGTCACTGTACACCTCTTTACAAATCACTAACCTTGGCAGCATATGTCGGCCGAAAGGTAAAGATTACCGTTCTTGTTATATGCTTTTGAGGGGGCAAGTGCCCGCTCAATGTTGGCTTCGTTCCTCCCGGAATAATTTCAACTTTTAGCATGGAACCCTATCTAGTATGCCACCAGGAGTGTGCCCGCCCAATCAATTTTGATTTGGGCTTACCCCTTGGGCCTACCCATAGCCTTCATGTATTTTGCCCCCACCACAATAATTTTCAGAAATCAACACCTATGAGATAGATTATTTGCATGTAACACCTCTATTTCAATTTCCGGCGTCATGCCTTACTGTCCAGTAACTGAGTGTAGAAGTAGAACTGAGGCAGGAAACTTACGTAAACAAGAAATCTGTCCCACTCCTCGAAATATACATGTGGCAAACGTCAGCAAAAATCTCCGCGTTATAGAAAAAGCTCAGTTAAAGCGCAAGGTTTTGATTGCGTCACAAAAAGGCCGGAAGTTTTTCTTCTCTTCGGAAGTTTTTAGGTCTTCGAGTCTTGGCTAGCCATTAGGCGCTTTGGGCGCGCACAGATAAAAATTGATATCGGAGAAGTTTTGACCATCAAAAAAGTCATCCCCCTCCAGCCAACTTCATAAAGCGACACCCGTGTTTGCTAGGGTAAATAAGACCAACATGAAACGATCACAGTGACTCCAGACCATCGATGGGTCTGTTCCCGCGACCTCATCCGGAATAGGTCGAGCGTCCATTTCCTCCCGCGCCTCATCCGGAATTGGCTTACCCTCATCGAACCTCAACCGGATGAGAAAACAAAAACATAATTCAATTCTGCCGGTCGGCGGTTGAGGAAGGAATACGACAAACGTGCCGCAACAGTGGCGTTCAGCATAAAATAATTTTTTTAACCTGTAGAAGAACAGTCATTGGGTTGTATTATTCGCACTTTCTTTATTTTAGAGCTATATTTTGGGAAGAAATCAAACAGACATGGGATATGTGATGGATATGAGCAGTCACCCATGTTTTGTGTCACTCACTTTGTCGCCAGTGCACTTCGGGAGCATCCAATGCACAAGTGGAAATCGGAGCTGGGTGTCTTAAATTTGATGA